>CAWUFW010015854.1:0-338768 GCA_963921515.1 Calotriton arnoldi | reverse complement strand
AGGGACTGATCTTCCTCCTGAGCCAAGGGGGAAGGCACTGCCTTAACCCTACTACTCCTCCTCTTGGAAGGCACTTGGTCCATTCTTCCAGAATCCAAGGCCTGTTCAGTTTTAGACAGTTTAGCTTGTGACCTGGTCACAGCAAACACATCTGCAGGGATCCCCAGCATTTCTGCATGGGTCCTGAGCTCCACTTCTGCCCAAGCAGAAGTCTCTAAGTCATTGCCAAGCAAGCATTCGACTGGTAGGTTTGCACTTACCACAACCTTCTTAAGGCCAGTTACCCCTCCCCAGGAGAAGTTAACAACTGCCAGAGTATGGTCTGTTCTGACATTGCTAGCATTGGTCACTTGGTACATTTCACCAAGTATAACTTGCCCAGGTAGCACAAGGTCTTGTGTCACCATTGTGACACTTGCCCCTGTGTCCCTAAATGCCAAAGCCTCTCGTCCATTGATTAAAGGCTGTTGTCTGTACTTGCCCAGATTACTGGGACTCACAGTGGAGGTCACATCCATGCCTCCATCACAGACTAACACAGCCTGAGTCAGCTCCCTGACTAAGTCAGAGCCCAACTCAGTTCCCAGGGTGAACCCTACTAAACCCTTTGCTGGAGCACTTCCACCAACTGTACTAGGGGGAACAGGTGCCTTAGGGGCATTGGTGGATGCTGGACTGGAGTCTTTGGACTTGGTGCAATCACTGGTCCAGTGGGTCTTTTGCTTACAGACCTTGCACCATGGTTTTCTTTGGCCTTTACCCTTGGTAGACTGGGAATCCCCACCAGAAGAAGATTTTTGGGGGCCTGATGAAGACTTTTGATCTTTACCCTTCTCCCCACCCTTGTCAGAGTTCTTAGCATCTTGCTTCTTGGTTTCCCCACCTTGGTTCTGTACCTTCTGCTTCACCCTGGTTCTGACCCATTTGTCTGCCTTCTTTCCCAATTCTTGGGGAGAGGTCAGATCAGAGTCAACCAGGTACTGATGCAACAGCTGGTTTTGACAGTTATTAAGAATCTGCTCCCTCATTATCAGATTATACAATCCTGAGAAGTCACACACCTTACTGCCCATCAACCAGCCTTCCAGAGCCTTGGCAGAACAATCCACATAGTCTACCCAGTCTTGAGTCTGTGCTTTTTGGGTGTCTCTGAACTTCAACCTGTACTGTTCAGTGGTTAGGCCAAACCCATCAATAAGAGCACTCTTCAAGACCTTGTAATTGTCAGCATCCTCCTCTCTAACAGTGAGGAGCTTGTCTCTACCTTTGTCAGCAAAGGAGAGCCACAAGATTGCTGCCCACTGCTCCTGAGGGACCTTCTGTACCTTACAGGCCCTCTCTAAAGCAGTTATCCATTTGTGGATATCATCCCCACTCTGGTAGGGAGGGACAATCTTGCTCAGGTTCCTATGGTCATAGGACCTTTCCCTATCTCTAGGGATATGGCTGCCACCATGGGACTCTAGTCCCAACTTTCTTCTCTCTTTAAGGAGATCTAGGGATTCTCTATCTAAAGCCAATTGCTTCTTCCTGATCTCCAGTTGAGTTTCCTCATACTGGACCAGTCTCTTTCTTCTCTCATGAGAGGATTCCCTCCTGTGAGAAGAAACAGAGCTCCCTATTGAGGTGCCAGAGTGGTTAGACTCCTGAGAAGGAGACCTAGACTTTCTGAGCACACTCATAATCCTTCCTGGGGGGACAAAGGTGTGGTTCTCCAGATCCTCATCTTCATCTTCCCCAGAAGGGATTGGGTTTTCCAGGTCAGGGTCATTGTCACCCTCCTGGTCAGTTTCAGAGGGGGGCTGGGGGTAGTAGTACCCCTGGTCCCTTCCTCATCTGCTGGCCCACCCTCTGCTCCTACCCCTTCAGTCTCTGAGGACTTACTAAGATCATAAGCCACCAACAACTCCTGGAGGTGTTGGGTGGTGGGACTTTGGCCTGTCCTTAATTTCCTCACGTTACACAAAGCTCTCAGTTCCAAGAATGGGAGTGTGTCATACTTGGAGGGGGAAGCTCAATGGCTTCCTGCAGGGCATCTTTGGATCCTGCTTTTAAAGACATTACTAGTGTGGTGTGGTGTATGCACTACCTACTCTAGTGTGGCCTACTAAACTCTCTTGAGTTGTAGAAAGGGTTGTGCTATCCCTTAACACACAACTCTAAGTTCAGTAGAACTTACTGATATTCTAAGCTTAAATTATATGTACCTTAGGTACCTTTAGTGGTTTTCAGTTGATCAATTCAATTGAGATTATCTGGTAAAACAATAGCAAGCTGGAATCCCACACGCTGCACACCAATGTGAGAAGTTGGCCTGGCATATGCTGTCCACTAATTATAGTGGGCACCTTGCACCAGTCCAAATCGACTCTTATGGTAGGTAGGTTAAAGACAACCTTATTGAAAGCTATCCTAGTGGTAGCTGTGGAGAGCAGCCTTCAGGCTAAGTCTTGAAGGAATGTAAAGCAGCTTGTTTTACCAGTCTATAATCTCTTGAGTGACCAAATGAAAGAGCACCACACCAGGTATATATTCAAAATATATGTATTTATTACTAAACACACCCCTCTAGTCTCTTTATGAGGCTAGAGTTCGAAGTACATAGGTTATAAGATCTTAAATCACAGTAATAGCACAAATACACGTTTGGGCCCTAGGGGCGTACCAAACCATATACCAATAAAGTGGTATGCGAACCACGACTGAACTAGACACTAGGCCTAGAGCCTCTAGAAGTGCTTGGACCACAAGGAACCACCCAAGGTAGTGACACAGGGGACCCACGGGAGACGCGTGCAGTGTAAATACACAACCGCGATACGCCGTTAACTTCTATGGAGAAAGTCGGGATCGGGAAAATAGAGGAAAGGGACACTTTAAAGAGGACTAGGACAAAACCCTTTGAGATCTAGGACTTTGAAGAGTCTCTACCCACGGGAGCACCGGAGTACTCGTGTTACCTCACCCAGGGAAGCCGGGTGCATAGGTGCCTTTCGGGGTCGGGTTTCGTCGTCGGTTCTTATGGCGATCTGCTGCAAAGTGCTGCTGGCGACCAGGAGAAAAGTGTCCGGGTGGATCCAAGAGTGGATCGGAGTTCTGAAGAACCTGAAAGCAGAGGGGACAGAGTCTGGGTCACTAGCCAGTGACCAGGGAGGCGATGGACGGATGCCCACCGATGTCGAGTGCTTCAGGTGCGTTGACGGTCGTCTCGTTTCTGCAGCCACGAGGTCCAGGAGGCGTTGTCGGCGACCAGGAGCAGGATTCGGGCTGGTACACGATGTCTGTCGAGTGCTGCGGTGTCGGCGACCAGATTGGACCCAACAAGCCTTGGCAACGGCAAGTCTCGATGTAGCTGAAGATCGTCGATGGTGCAGACCAGCAAGGTCTGGGGAACTCACCCAGCAAGGGTAAGTGAGGGCAGGCCTGGAGCAACCAGACTGCCAAGTAAAGAAAAGATTGGCCTTCGGTAAGGGCTACTAGCCAACGGGCTAGCGACCGCGAAGGAGCC
The DNA here is from genome assembly GCA_963921515.1 of Calotriton arnoldi. Classification (NCBI taxonomy): domain Eukaryota; kingdom Metazoa; phylum Chordata; class Amphibia; order Caudata; family Salamandridae; genus Calotriton; species Calotriton arnoldi. The sequence goes on along the minus strand of CAWUFW010015854.1, from coordinate 335,260 downwards.
TCGTGACGCCGCACGTGGAGCTGGCTTACAGGACACTCGTGGAGTGGGGGCCAGTGATCTTCGGTGCAGGTGGTGCTGGAGGCTAGGGCTACTCGGAGCCCAAAGCACGACTTCTTGGGAGACCCAGAAGATGGTGCACTTGCAAGTGTGCTCGGTGTCCAGGGGTCACGGTCTCACGTTACCCACGATAGCCACGGGCCTCAGCTTTGCTGGGGACTCAGGGTAGCCTCGGGGAAGTCTGAGAATCCACCTCTGGTGATGCGATGACTTCGGCGTCCGACGGGAGCTTCAGTGATGCGAACCGGACAGATGCTTCTTTGGTGCCTGCCAAGCAGGGGAGTCACTCCTTGACCCCAAGGGAGATTCTTCAGTCCTCTAATCGTGAGTAGAGCGTCGAAGGTCCAGGATTCTGTTTCAGAGTTTCGTCCAGGTATAATCTAAAGTCCTAAGGACTGGGTTCCTACCTTTATTCCAAAAATAGGGGATGGACTACTCTGTGGCCCCACCTATGGGTGGGTCAGGGCAGAGGGGTGGCTACACCCCTTTCCCTTTGTCCAGTTCGCGCCAAAGCAGGGGCTGCAAGCCCCTGATCCGGTTTGAACTGGGGTATGCACAGGGACACCAAATGTGCCCCCAGTGCAGGACTTCAAAGCACCCGAAAGTGCTCCCGCCCAGCCCCAATACACATTGTCCTGTCTGGGGAGGTGGTCACACCTCCCTGGGACAGGAAACCTATTGTCCAGGCCTCCCCTGCCGGAGTTTCGTCCAGCAGCAGGAGGCCAGACTCGTGTCTGTGGCAGTAGCATCCATTTTGTGATGCCAGGCTCTGGAAAGAAGTTACCGGACTCGTCAGAGTTAACATGCCTTTCCCTCTAGAAGGGTGGAATGCTACCCCCGCCGCCAGAATTGGCGGGGGGGTAGTATTCCAAGATGTTTGACACCAAACACGACATGTTTCGGTGCAGCCATTCCATAGTTAGCATTTTACCGCGAGGATATAATGCGTTTAAGAGTATATGGTCAGGCTGCACTACAAACAGCATCAGAGATGGTCTCCGAACGCTGCAGAGGGGCCCTGCTCATGCAGGGGCACCCTCTCACATAGAAACCATGCACTCTGCCTTTAGGATTGATAAGGCCTGCCTTAGGAGTGACTTATAGGTTTATATGTGTGTATGCATTTAGTGATATAGGTAACCTATACCACAGCAAGGGGTGCATGCACCACCTTACCCAGGCTGCAGTAGCAGACCTGTGGTGTCAGTTTGGATGGCCTACCAGGGGTGGCATAATATATGCTGCAGCCCCTGGCAGGCCTCTGAGGTACCTATGCCCTTGGTACATAGTATACCATATACTAGGGACTTACAAGGGCACTCCAGATCCCAATCAGAGATGTGCCTAAGGCACATGGAGACCCTTTTAAAGAGGAAACAGCTAGGCTGGGGTTCTGAATAGCAGGGCCCCAGCCAGACTAATGTCGAAAACCAGTGAAGTATCAGCAAAAAAGTGGGGGTACCCCTGTGAAGCAGATCCTACTCTCCTACAGCCTGAACACCACTGCACTGCCCTAAACCATGAAACACCACTCCCTGCACGACCCCCTACACTGCCCGAACACCACTGCACTGCCCTAAACCCTGAAACACCACCCCTTCACGACCCCTACACTGCCCGAACACCACTGCACTGTCCTAAACCCTGAAACACCACCCCAGCATGACCCCCTACGCTGCCCAAACACCACTGCTCTGCCCAAAACCCTGAAACACCAGCCCCAGCACGACCCCCTACACTGCCCGAACACCACTGCACTGCCCTAAACCCTGAAACACGACCCCCTACACTGCCCAAGCACCACTGCACTGCCCTAAACCCTGAAACACCAGCCCCAGCACGACCCCCTACACTGCCTGAACACCACTGCACTGCCCTAAACCCTGAAACACCAGCCCCAGCATGACCACCTACACTGCCCGAACACCACTGCACTGCCCTAAACCCTGAAACACCAGCCCCAGCACGACCCCCTACACTGCCCGAACACTACTGCACTGCCCTAAACCCTGAAACACCAGCCCCAGCACGACCCCCTACACTGCCCGAACACCACTGCACTGCCCTGAACCCTGAAACACCACCCCGTGCACGACCCCCTACACTGCCCGAACACCACTGCACTGCCCTAAACCCTGAAACACCACCCCCAGCACGACCCCCTACACTGCCCGAACACCACTGCACTGCCCTAAACCCTGAAACACCACCACCTGCACGACCCCCTACACTGCCCGAACACCACTGCACTGCCCTAAACCCTGAAACACTACCCCCAGCAAGTCCCCCTACACTGCCCAAACACCACTGCACTGCCCTAAACCCTGAAACACCACCCACAGCTAGACCCCCTACACTGCCCGAACACCACTGCACTGACCTAAACCCTGAAACACCAGCCCCAGCATGACCCCCTACACTGCCTGAACACCACTGCACTGCCCTAAACCATGAAACACCACTCCCTGCACGACCCCCTACACTGCCCGAACACCACTGCACTGCCCTAAACCCTGAAACACCACCCCTTCACGACCCCTACACTGCCCGAACACCACTGCAGTGTCCTAAACCCTGAAACACCAGCCCCAGCATGACCGCCTACACTGCCCGAACACCACTGCACTGCCCTAAACCCTGAAACACCAGCCCCAGCACGACCCCCTACACTGCCCGAACACCACTGCACTGCCCTAAACCCTGAAACACCAGCCCCAGCACGACCCCCTACACTGCCCGAACACCACTGCTCTGCCCTAAACCCTGAAACACCAGCCCCAGCACGACCCCCTACACTGCCTGAACACCACTGCACTGCCCTAAACCTTGAAACACCACCCTGTGCATGACCCCTACACTGCCCGAACACCACTGCACTGCCCTAAACCCTGAAACACCACCCCCAGCACGACCCCCTACACTGCCCGAACACCACTGCACTGCCCTAAACCCTGAAACACCACCCCCTGCACGACCCCCTACACTGCCCGAACACCACTGCACTGCCCTAAACCCTGAAACACCACCCCCAGCAAGACCCCCTTCACTGCCCGAACACCACTGCACTGCCCTAATCCCTGAAACAACACCCCCAGCAAGACCCCCTACACTGCCCGAACACCACTGCACTGCCCTAAACCCTGAAACACCACCCCCAGCACGACCCCCTACACTGCCCGAACACCACTGCTCTGCCTAAACCCTGAAACACCAGCCCCAGCACGACCCCCTACACTGCCCGAACATCACTGCACTGCCCTAAACCCTGAAACACCAGCCCCAGCACGACCCCCTACACTGCCCGAACACCACTCCACTGCCCTAAACCCTGAAACACCATCCCCAGCACGACCCCCTACACTGCCCGAACACCACTGCACTGCCCTAAACCCTGAAACACCAGCCCCAGCACAACCCCGTACACTGCCCGAACACCACTGCACTGCCCTAAACCCTGAAACACCAGCCCCAGCACGACCCCCTACACTGCCCGAACACCACTGCACTGCCCTAAACCCTGAAACACCAGCCCCAGCACGACCTCCTACACTGCCCGAACACCACTGCACTGCCCTAAACCCTGAAACACCAGCCCCAGCAAGACCCCCTACACTGCCCGAACACCACTGCACTGCCCTAAACCCTGAAACACCAGTCCCAGCAAGACCCCGTACACTGCCCGAACACCACTGCACTGCCCTAAACCTTGAAACACCACCCCCGGCAAGACCCCTACACTGCCCGAACACCACTGCACTAAACCCTGAAACACCACCCCCAGCAAGACCACCTACACTGGCCGAACACCACTGCACTGCCCTAAACACTGGAACACCACCCCCTGCACGACCCCCTACACTGCCCAAACACCACTGCACTGCCCTAGGGCCCTGAAACACCACACCCCAGCACGACCCCCTGTACTGCCCAAACACCACTGCACTAACCTAAATCCTAAAACACTACCCCCAGAACGACCCCCTACACTACCCAAACACCACTGCACTACCCACAGCACGACCCCCTACACTACACAAGCACCACTGCACTACCCTAAACCCTAAAACACTACCCCCAGCATGACCCCCTACACTACACAAACACCACTGCACTACCCTAAACCCTAAAACACTACCCCCAGCATGACTCCCTACACTACCCAAACACCACTGCACTAACCTAAATCCTAAAACACTACCCCCAGCACGACCCCTACACTACCCAAACACCACTGCACTACCCTAAAACATGACCCCCTACACTACACAAACACCACTGCACTACCCTAAACCCTAAAACACTACCCCCAGCACGACCCCCTACACTACACAAGCACCACTGCACTACCCTAAACCCTAAAACACTACCCCCAGCACGACCCCCTACACTGCCCGAACACCACTGCACTGCCCTAAACCCTGAAACACCAGCCCCTGCACGACCCCCTAAACTGCCCGAATACCACTGCACTGCCCTAAACCCTGAAACACCACCCCCAGCACGACCCCCTACACTACCTGAACACCACTGCACTGTCCTAAACCCTGAAACACCACCCCCTTCACGACCCCCTACACTACCCGAACACCACTGCACTGCCCTAAACCCTGAAACACTACACCCAGCAAGACCCCCTACACTGCCCGAACACCACTGCACTGCCCTAAAGCCTGAAACATCACCCCCAGCAAGACCCCCTACACTGCCCGAACACCACTGCCCTAAACCCTGAAACACCACCCCCAGCATGACCCCCTACACTGCCCGAACACCACTGCACTGCCCTAAACCCTGAAACATCACCCCCAGCACGACCCCCTACACTGCCCGAATACCACTGCTCTGGCCAAACATCTGAAACACCAGCCCCAGCACGACCCCCTACACTGCCCGAACACCACTGCACTGACCTAAACCCTGAAACACCAGCCCCAGCACGACCCCCTACACTGCCCGAACACCACTGCACTACCCTAAACCCTGAAACACCACCCCCAGCACGAACCCCTACACTGCCCGAGCACCACTGCACTGCCCTAAACCCTGAAAAACCAGCCCCAGCACGACCCCCTACACTGCCCGAACACCACTGCACTGCCCTAAACCCTGAAACACCAGCCCCAGCACGACCGCCTACACTGCCCGAACACCACTGCACTGCCCTAAACCCTGAAACACCAGCCCCAGCACGACCCCCTACACTGCCCGAACACCACTGCACTGCCCTAAACCGTGAAACACCAGCTCCAGCACGACCCCCTACACTGCCCGAACACCACTGCACTGCCCTAAATCCTGAAACACCAGCCCCAGCACGACCCCCTATACTGCCCGAACACCACTGCACTGCCCTAAACCTTGAAACACCACCCCGTGCATGACCCCCTACACTGCCTGAACACCACTGCACTGCCCTAAACCCTGAAACACCACCCCCAGCACGACCCCCTACACTGCCCGAACACCACTGCACTGCCCTAAACCATGAAACACCACCCCTGCACGACCCCCTACACTGCCCGAACACTACTGCACTGCCCTAAACCCTGAAACACTACCCCCAGCAAGACCCCCTACACTGCCCGAACACCACTGCACTGCCCTAAACCCTGAAACACCACCCCCAGCTAGACCCCCTACACTGCCCGAACACCACTGCACTGACCTAAACACTGAAACACCAGCCCCAGCACGACCCCCTACGCTGCCCGAACACCACTGCACTGCCATAAACCCTGAAACACCACCCCCTGCACGGCCCCCTACACTGCCCGAACACCACTGCACTGCCCTAAACCCTGAAACACCACCCCCAGCACGACCCCCTACACTGCCCGAACACCACTGCACTGCCCTAAACCCTGAAACACCAGCCCCAGCACGACCCCCTACACTGCCCGAACACCACTGCACTGCCCTAAATCCTGAAACACCAGCCCCAGCACGACCCCCTATACTGCCCGAACACCACTGCACTGCCCTAAACCTTGAAACACCATCCCGTGTACGACCCCCTACACTGCCCGAACACCACTGCACTGCCCTAAACCCTGAAACACCACCCCCAGCACGACCCCCTACACTGCCCGAACACCACTGCACTGCCCTAAACCCTGAAACACCACCCTCTGCACGACCCTCTACACTGCCCGAACACTACTGCACTGCCCTAAACCCTGAAACACCACCCCCAGCACAACCCCCTACACTGGACGAACATCACTGCACTGCCCTAAACCCTGAAACACTACCCCCAGCAAGACCCCCTACACTGCCTGAACACCACTGCACTGCCCTAAACCCTGAAACATCACCCCCAGGAAGACCCCCTACACTGCCCGAACACCACTGCCCTAAACCCTGAAACTCCACCCCCAGCAAGACCCCCTACACTGCCCGAACACCACTGCTCTGCCCAAAACTCTGAAACACCAGCCCCAGCAAGACCCCCTACACTGCCCGAACATCACTGCACTGCCCTAAACCCTGAAACACCAGCCCCATCACGACCCCCTACACTGCCCGAACACCACTCCACTGCCCTAAACCCTGAAACACCATCCCCAGCTCGACCCCCTACACTGCCCGAACACCACTGCACTGCCCTAAACCCTGAAACACCAGCCCCATCACAACCCTGTACACTGCCCGAACACCACTGCACTGCCCTAAACCCTGAAACACCAGCCCCAGCACAACCGCCTACAATGCCCGAAAACCACTGCACTGCCCTAAACCCTGAAACACCAACTCCAGCACGACCCCCTACACTGCCCGAACACCACTGCACTGCCCTAAACCCTCAAACACCAACCCCAGTACGACCCCCTACACTGCCCGAACACCACTGCACTACCCTAAACCCTGAAACACCAGCCCCAGCAAGACCCCCTACACTGCCCGAACACCACTGCACTGCCCTAAACCCTGAAACACCAGCCCCAGCAAGACCCCCAACACTGCCCGAACACCACTGCACTGCCCTAAACCCTGAAACACCACCCCCGGCAAGACCCCCTACACTGCCCGAATACCACTGCACTAAACCCTGAAACACCACCCCCAGCAAGACCACCTACACTGCCCGAACACCACTGCACTGCCCTAAACCCTCAAACACCAGCCCCAGCACGACCCCCTACACTGCCCGAACACCACTGCACTACCCTAAACCCTGAAACACCAGCCCCAGCAAGACCCCCTACACTGCCCAAACACCACTGCACTGCCCTAAACCCTGAAACACCACCCCCCAGCACGACCCCCTCTACTGCCCGGACACCACTGCACTGCCCTAAACCCTGAAACACCACCCCCAGCACGACCCCCTACACTGCCCGAACACAACTGGACTGCCCTAAACCCTGAAACACTACCCCCAGCAAGACCCCTACACTGCCCGAACACCACTGCACTGCCCTAAACCCTGTAACACCACCTCCAGCACAACCCCCTATACTGCCTGAACACCATTGCTCTGCCCTAAACCCTGAAACACTAGCCCCAGCACGACCCCCTACATTGCCCAAACACCACTGCACTGCCCTAAACCCTGAAACACCACCCGCAGCACGACCCCCTACACTGCCGAACACCACTGCACTGCCCTAAACCCTGAAACACCAGCCCCAGCAAGACCCCCTACACTGCCCGAACACCACTGCACTGCCCTAGACTCTGAAACACCAGCCCCAGCAAGACCCTCTACACTGCCCGAACACCACTGCACTGCCCTAAACCCTGAAACACCAGTCCCAGCACGACCCCCTACACTGCCCAAACATCACTGCACTGCCCTAAACCCTGAAACACCAGCCCCAGCACGACCACCTACACTGCCCGAACACCACTGCACTGCCCTAAACCCTGAAACACCAGCCCCAGCACGACACCCTACATTGCCCGAACACCACTGCACTGCCCTAAACCCTGAAACACCACCCCCTGCACGACCCCCTACACTGCCCGAACACCACTGCACTGCCCTAAACCCTGAAACACCACCCCCTGCACCACCCCCTACACTGCCCGAACACCACTGCACTGCCCTAAACCCTGAAACACCACCCCCTGCACCACCCCCTACACTGCCCGAACACCACTGCACTGCCCTAAACCCTGAAACACCACCCCCAGCATGACCCCCTACACTGCCAGAACACCACTGCACTGCCCTAAACCCTGAAACACCACAACCCTGCAAGAGCCCCTACACTGCCCGAACACCACTTCACTGCCCTAAACCCTGAAACACCACCCCCGCACGACCCCCTACACTGCACGAACACTACTGCACTGCCCAAAACCCTGAAACACCACCCCCAGCACGACCCCCTTTACTGCCCGAACACCACTGCACTGCCCCAAACCCTGAAACACCACCCTCAGCATGACCCCCTACACTGCCCGAACACCACTGCCCTAAACCCTAAAACACCACCACCTGCACGACCCCCTACACTGCCTGAACACCACTGCACTGCCCTAAACCCTGAAACACCACCCCCTGCACGACCCCCAACACTGCCCGAACACCACTGCACTGCCCTAAACCCTAAAACACCACCCCCGCACGACCCCCTACACTACCCGAACACGACTGCACTGCCCTAAACCCTCAAACACTCCCCCCAGCACGACCCCCTACACTACCCGAACACCACTGCACTGCCCTAAACCCTAAAACACTCCCCCCAGCACGACCCTCTACACTAAACGAACACCACTGCACCTTCCTAAACCCTAAAACACCAGCCCCAGCATGACCCCCTACACTGCCCGAACATCACTGCACTGCCCTAAACCCTGAAACACCAGCCCCAGCACGACCACCTACACTGCCCTAACACCACTGCACTGCCCTAAACCCTGAAACACCAGCCCCAGCACGACCCCCTACACTGCCCGAACACCACTGCACTGCCCTAAACCCTGAAACACCACCCCTGCACGACCCCCTACACTGCCCGAACACCACTGCACTGCCCTAAACCCTGAAACACCACCCCTGCACCACCCCCTACACTGCCCGAACACCACTGCACTGCCCTAAACCCTGAAACACCACCCCTGCACCACCCCCTACACTGCCCGAACACCACTGCACTGCCGTAAACCCTGAAACACCACCCCCTGCAACACCCCCTACACTGCCCAAACACCACTGCACTGCCCTAAACCCTGAAACACCACCCCCAGCACGACCCCCTACACTGCCAGAACACCACTGCACTGCCCTAAACCCTGAAACACCACAACCCTGCAAGAGCCCCTACACTGCCCGAACACCACTTCACTGCCCTAAACCCTGAAACACCACCCCCGCACGACCCCCTACACTGCCCAAACACTACTGCACTGCCCAAAACCCTGAAACACCACCCCCAGCACGAACCCCTTTACTGCCCGAACACCACTGCACTGCCCCAAACCCTGAAACACCACCCTCAGCACGACCCCCTACACTGCCCGAACACCACTGCCCTAAACCCTGAAACACCACCAACTGCACAACCCCCTACACTGCCTGAACACCACTGCACTGCCCTAAACCCTGAAACACCACCCCCTGCATGACCCCCTACACTGCCCGAACACCACTGCACTGCCCTAAACCCTAAAACACCACCCCCAGCACGACCCCCTACACTACCCGAACACGACTGCACTGCCCTAAACCCTCAAACACTGCCCCTAGCACGACCCCCTACACTACCCGAACACCACTGCACTGCCCTAAACCCTAAAACACTCCCCCCAGCACGACCCCCTACACTAAACAAACACCACTGCACTGCCCTAAACCCTAAAACACTCCCCCCAGCACGACCCCCTACACTACCCAAACACCACTGCACTGCCCTAAACCCTAAAACACTACCCCCACATGACCCCCTACACTACCCAAACACCAATGCACTACCCTAAACCCTAAAACACTACCCCCGCACGACCCCTACACTACCCAAAGACCACTGCACTACCCTAAACCGTAAACCACTACCCCCGCACGACTCCCTACACTACCCAAAGACCACTGCACCACCCTAAACCCTAAAACACGACCTCCTACACTACACAAACACCACTGCACTACCCTAAACCCTAAAACACTACCCCCAGAACGACCCCCTACACTACACAAACACCACTGCACTACCCTAAACCCTAAATCACTACCCCCTACACTACACAAACACCACTGCACTACCCTAAACCCTAAAAAACTACTCCAGCACGAACCCCTACACTACCCAAACACCACTGCACTACCCTAAACCCTAAAACACTACCCCCAGCAGTACCCCCTACACTACCCAAACACCACTGCACTACCCTAAACCCTAAAACACTACCCCAGCAGTACCCCTACACTACCCAAACACCATTGCACTACCCTAAACCCTAAAACACTACCCCCAGCAGTACCCCTACACTACCCAAACACCACTGCACTACCCTAAACCACTACCCCCAGCATGACCCCCTACACTACCCAAACACCACTGCACTACCCTAAACCCTAAAACACTACCCCCAGCACGACTCCCTACACTACCCAAACACCACTGCACTACCCTAAACCCTAAATCTACCCCCAGCATGACCCCCTACACTACACAAACACCACTGCACTAACCTAAACACTACCCCCAGCACGACCCCTTCACTACCTAAACACAACTGCACAATTTGTTACAGGCGTTGCAACGCAGGCCTGTGGTGCTTACTGGAAGTACCTGGTGGGCTAGTTGGGCCCCAGGGACCCTCAGGATTCAAGGTGACCTAATCCCCCAACTTAAAACGCGCCACGGGGCACGATTGCACAGTGGTGAAGGGAGGGGCGGGGCCTCAGGTGACATGTGCGCAAACACGCCCTGTGGTGCGTTTTAAGTTGGGAAATTAATTCCCTTGAATCCTGAGGGACCCTGAGGGCCAACTCAGCCCACCAGGTACCTTCAGTAAGCACAACAGAGTTGCGTTGCAGAGAGGTGAAAAAGGTGCATGGCCTCGGAACGCCTCTCTGCAACTCAGCTCTGTGGTCCTAACTGTAGGTACCTGGGAGGCTTGTTGGGCCCCAGGGACCCTCAGGATTCAAGGGGACTTAATCCTGCAACTTAAAACGCGCCACGGGGCGCGTTTGCACACATGTCACCTCAGGCCCCCCTCCCTTCACCACTGTGCAAACGCGCCCTCTAGCGCGTTTTAAGAGGTAGTTTTAATCCCCCTGCCCTATTATGTACTAGGGACTTACAGAGGAGGTCATGCTAATCACAGGGGTACCCCAACGCATAGTGTTCCCTAGTGTATGTAGGTGTTTTCACTGTATTCTAAGTGTCTTTTAGCATAGCACTGGCTCTGGTTAGTCAGAGTCAGTTACCACCAGTACCCGTCTGAAAAAGTTGTGGGCACATGATGATTTCTGCTCCTCTGTTGGTTCTTTCTGCACATCTTTTGCTTCTTCCTGCACTTTTCTTCGTCTTTGTGGACTTCTGTTGCTTCTTTCTGCATTTCTTTTGCTTCTTTCTGTGCGTTTTTTCTTCTTTCTTCACATGTCCTACCTCTGTAGGCATAGTTAGAAACTAGCATTTAAAAAACCTTTGAAATTCACTTAAAAAATCATAGGTTTCAGGCACGTTATAGTTAGAAATTAGCATTTAAAAAACCTTTGAAATTCACTGAAAAAACCATAGGTTTCAGACACGTTATAGTTAGAAATTAGCATTTAAAAACCTTTGAAATTCACTGAAAAAACCATAGGTTTTAGGGACAGTTATAGTTAGTTGGACATTTCACTCGTACAAAACCATAGAAATTCCCCCGTTATAGTTAGTTCAGCTAACTATAACTCGCGCCCCGCAATGCACTGCTGATGACGTCACATATTACATCACTCATGACATGGTCAGTGACATCACTGATGAGATCACTGATGACATCTCAAATGACATCACTGATGACATCACTGATGACATCATCCATGTGATAATTTCATGCATCTTCTCAAACCCTAATATAACTTTTGATACACCCACTCTAAATTACAGACTGCCATTCTCAAAACCATACACACTCCAATACCAATAACTACATACCCACTCACTGATTCTTAGGTCTACACACACACATCTACTCACTCACCCGTACAGTCACTCATACTTACAGTCACTCAGTACAGGACTATCATATGCACTCATACACCTATATAAACACTCACACACCGCCACTCATCCGTAGAGGTACTCACACACCTAGTCAGTCATGCAAAAATTAATCACACACCCATTTACTCACCTATACAGTTATACACACACCAGCTCACTTACTCATACAAATACTAGCACATTCTTACGCTCTTATACAATAACTGATACAAGCACACGCATCCATACAGCCACTCTCACAATCACACACTCTCACTTATAGCCATTTAAATACTCTAACACACATATATACTGCCTTTTACATATGTAGTTAATCGCACATGTTCCACTGAGATATACATTCACTCACTAACACACCCATACACACACTCACCCACCCAAGCAGTCCATCACAGATGCACTCTTGAAATCATGCACCCAGTGAATCACCCACTCACACATCTATGTACAGAGTCACACACACCCCACCCACACAAACACTCAGGCAGCCATACAGATACTCAGAGAACCAATCAATAACCCATATAGACACTCATGTAGCTATTCGCAAATCCATGCATCCACTTACACACCAACAAACAGACGGATACAGACATTCACACAGTTTAGTCACTAACCCATGCATTCAGTAAGATACGTTTAATCACTCACTTGTAGAGTCAGTCACGCACGTACTAAATCATCCATTCAGACACTTATACACCCACTCATTCTTCAATACGCCTTTCCCTATATATATTAAACATATTTAAACTTTACAGAAACACACAGTCACTGGATGATGTCATCAGTGATGTCATCAGTGATGTCATTTGAGATGTCATCAGTGATGTCACTGACCATGTCATGAGTGATATAATATGTGACGTCATCAGCAGTGCATTGCGGGCGCGAGTTATAGTTAGCTGAACTAACTATAACGGGGAATTTCTATGGTTTTGTACGAGTGAAATGTCCAACTAACTATAACTGTCCCTAAAACCTATGGTTTTTTCAGTGAATATATATATATATATATAAACAAAATGTTTGTCACGAGTCTCCTGCCTCTTTGCAGCGGCGGGCTCACAGCGAGGTCACGTACCTTCAAGTATTCATACGTGGTCCATATTTCATAAACCAAAGCTGAGCCCAATTCCTTTTGGAGTGAATGCTTTTTTATTATTTAGAAAACAGCGAAAAACGCCCGACGCGTTTCGGAGCAGCCGCTCCTTGTTCACGGGTCAAAGTCTATTTTTTTACCACCATTTACATATAGTGCACTCTAGTAAACATGAAGGTAGGACTACTCTGTGATCATCACTTTACAACAGAAATGGCATCCATTTTGTAATGGTTTTAACAATGTTTGGATACTCTGTGGTGCATTAATATCATGGGCTACATCAGTATTTTTATGACAATTCATTACCCTATTCCTAACCCGATTATGTATAGGAAAAATGCAATTTGGCCACAGTAATACTCGTGATCCAAATTTGAACATAATCAAATGTCCTTCATTTCTGCCCCAGTGGGCTGTCATACAATTCCGCCCCAGTGGGCTTATGCCTCATTAATGTCCATGTGTCAAATCAATTCTGCCCCAGTGGGCTTAAATACCAACATGTCATTCTAACCTTAACCGCCCATTCTCTCAATTTCACACCGATCCAGATATTTGTGGCTTTTTTGCATTCCGTTATTCTCAGATGTGATGATATCCAAGTCTCCTACAAGATAAAAACATGTGCATAATTATTATACCCCCTAATACCATTTAAAATCATTACTAAATGTACATTACAAAGCAAAGAAACAGACATAATAAATAACCACTGATTTGACATAATTTCTCAACCTAGATGAACAGATAATTCCTCATCCTTATTAAGGCCTATCGGATGCATAGTTTCGTATCTTATTATCATTTTAGATTCCAGGCGTCGTAATTCTCGAACCCTATTACCCCCCCCCTTCCGAGGTCAGGATCCTATCTATGGCACAGTATTTCATCAGTCTAGCATCTTTGTTGTGACATTCCTTAAAATGCCTTGCAATGGGAAACTGTTTTTCCCCTTTTGTAATGGCTCGCATATGTATTCTCTTCTTAGCCCTATGGATTGTACTTCTTATATATACTAGGGAACATGGGCAGATTAGAACATGGACACAAAAGTCAGAATTGCAGTTAAGGTGTTTATCAATAACCCATGGTTTTTGCTGTTTCGAAAGTTCAACTTGTTTACAGTTTGTACTATATTTGCATGCCTTACATGCCCCGCAAACATAAAAGCCCTTTATTTGATTCGACTTCTCAGAGATCTGTATGGTACTTGGGCTTAACATATCATTCAGAGATGTACATTTTCTAAAGGTAATTTTAGGATTCTCACCAATGTATTTCCGCAGTGTATCATCCGTTCCTAATACCTGCCAGAATTTTTTAATCAACTTTTTTACCTCCCATGCTTGATTACTGAAGGAAGTAATACATCGAATTGGTTCCTCCCCAACCTCTGCTTTGGTCTTTATCTTGAGCAAATCCTCTCTCTTCACTGTTTTGACTTTGCTCAAGGCTTGATTTATAGTTCTTAGGGGATAACCTCTTTCTCTGAATCTTTCGCCTATTACCACTATTTCATCCTCAAAAGTATCATCAGCGCTGCAATTTCTCTGGGCCCTCAGTAATTCTCCAAACGGTATGCTATTGATAAGATTCTTAGGGTGGCAACTATCGGCATGCAATAAGCTATTACCTGCCGTTTTTTTGCGGAATAGTGAGCTTTCCAGTTTGTTGTTTACGACTTTTATTTTCACGTCCAAAAACTCTAATTCATTTGTATGGACATCGCTAGTAAATCGCAAATTGAGATCATTCCTATTAAACATCTCAACAAAGTCATTTGCCTCACTTTCAGTTCCTTTCCAAATACAGAACACATCATCGATGTACCGTGCCCAGAGGACGACATGTTGTTGAAATGACCCGATCTTACTGGCCACCCGCTCCTCCCACCAGCCCAGGTATAACCCTGCATAACTGGGGGCGAAGCAGGTTCCCATTGCCGTCCCCTGGGTCTGCCGGTACATCGTATGATTGAAAAGAAAAAAATTATTGGTCAAACATGTATACATCATGTCCAATAACATGTCAGTATGCAACAGATATGACATCGATCATGCTTTTAGGAAATCGCGACAGGCTTCCATTCCTGAATCATGGGGTATACAGGTGTACAAACTATTGACATCCAATGCCATCAATAGAAAATTGTTTTCCAATACAACATCCTTTACGAGTCTTAAAAAATCACCTGTATCTTTGACATAGGACGGGAGTTGTTGCACAAAAGGTCTAAAAAAATAATCAATATATTTGGACGTGTTTTCATAAGTACTACCTATGGATGAAACTATAGGTCTCCCTGGTGGAATTTCTTTGTTCTTGTGTATTTTTGGCAGCATATACATAGCTGCCAATTTCGAATATTCACACATCAAAAACTTATATTCATCATCAGATATTAAACCTCTATTCTTCCATTCTGTCAGATTAGCCCAATACACTTGATTGCTTTTCTCATAGGTCGCTTTGTCAGTTTTCTCATAACTCTTCAAATCATCTAGCTGTCTTGCACCTTCCTTTAAGTACATATCTAGGGCCACACAACCATGTTTCCCCCTTTATCTGATTTCTTAATCACTAATGATTTGTTTTCTCGAAGTTTCTTTATCGCCTTTTGTTGTTCATACGCCAAATTATTGGGTGACAACTGAGTATTTTTACCTAGTCTCTTACATTCGTTTTTGACACCCTTTTCAAATACTTCAATGGCGTCATTATGGATTTGAGGTAAAAATATGGATTTAGATCTAAACCCACTACTAGTTGCTCGATCAATTTCTAGATCTTCATCAATCAGACTTAAAATAGGATTGTCACTCAATCCTTCACCCCTCTCCAATGATCTCATGGTATGTAAAAGGTATATATCCTCTATTGTGAGATTAGATTCCCTAGCACTTGATAATGGTACTTCTTTGTTTTACTTACATACCATTTCTTTAACTTAAGTTTCCTGGTGAAGTGAAATAAGTCAATTCTGCTTTCGGTGTAATTGAATCTGTTAGTGGGACAAAATGACAAACCCAAAGATAAAACATCAATCTAACAATCAGAAAGTTTAGTGTCTGATAAATTTACCACAGTCATTGCGTTGTTCATTTTGTCGCTGCTTTGCCTCTTGTGGTCATGCCCATATATCCATCTAAATTTCCTTGCTTTTTTGCGCCTCGCTTGTTGCCTCCTATGGCGCTTCGTCCTCGACCTTTGTGCTCCTGGGATCCTCCATTTCCTGATCCTTGTCTCCCCTTCGCCATCAGATCGAATTCTTTTAAAATTCTGGCTTTCACTCCAGATTGTCCTGGTTGTACTGAGGTATCCATTCCACTTGTTCCACCTTCCACGTGTTCATCAGAATCTTTATTTGCTTCCACCCCCACCTCAGATCTGCTTGTGGTTTCCTTGTTACTCTCCACCATTTGATGTGTCTCTGTTCTTTCCTGGTGTGTATCTCTTAGGTGGTCAAATTTTCTTCCAAAGGTAAAAATCTGTCCTTTTTCATAGTCATTTTGGTCTATATGGAACTTGCGTTATTTTTTTATCTTAATTTCTTCCTCAGCCTTGTCCATCTATTGTTTAGTTTATTCATTTCCAAAACAAATTCTTCATCTGTGCATTTTTCTTTCAATATGTTTGTTAATTTCTCAATCTCTATTTTTAGCCTTTGTGTGTCCTTAAGGGCATATTTAATCAACAGTTTCAACATAATGGTCGAACAACTGTGGTTGTTAGCCACCCACTCATCAATTAAGTCAGGATCCGGGTCGTTGAATGTCGGGGTGATAAAAATTCTTAAACCCCTCAGGACTCTCTCATGGTCCACATATTTCTGGAGTGCAGTAGCCTCCCACCACTTCGCTTGTTCTGACCTTGCTGCCTTCCATAGTTTATCCCATAACTGCCGCTTCGTTTGTAATTCACCCGCAGCATTACCACTAGCCTTGGCACTTTCAGTATTGTCTTTTGAAATGGGTATAAATAGCAGCTCCGCTGCTTGCCATCTCTTTGCTTCTCTGTTCGCTGTCATGTTGCTACAATGATGAGCGAATTTAGTTAAAGATTCTCTCCGCTCGCGTCCGTGAGCCTGTCACTCCATTCTCGGCTGTGGCTGAACTTGTTCAGCTACGCCGGTTCCGCTAGCCAAACTTGCACGTCAGGATATCAATGGAAAAAAGGGAATCCTTACCGGTCCGGTTCAAGCGCTGAGCCGCGGACGTCCTCCGACCCCCGCCGATCACTTGTACTCGCCGGATTCTCCCGGTCCCTTCACAAATCCAACTTCAAATACCAACACCTACAGTAAACACAATAGTAACAACCACACCCAAAGGGGTAAAAAAAACATAAAAAATAAAGCAGCTTAATTGAATAGTACTGTCAATGTACATATATTACACATTATGATGATTATATGTATATATATGTATATATACATACATATATATATATATATATATATATATATATATATATATATATATATATATATATATATATATATATATATATATATATATATATATATCACAAAATCCTAGTTTCCCAGAAAAACGGGCCGCACTCCTCACAGGTTCTTTTGCAATTTTTTTATTTTCTTAGGCGTGTTGCATCAATAAATCCTTTCGGCATTTACAGACGATAAACCTACGCGTTTCGGCATTTCAAATGCCTTGATCACGGTGTGCTTTTCGCGTTCATTTCCCAACCTTTTCAAAGGTAAAAAAAACACATTACATCATTTCCTCCAACTTGTGGTGGGTGCCCCTTAGCCTTTTGGGAGATGTAGTTCCCAAAGAAATGTTTTTCTTTTTTTTATTTGATTGCATTTTTGTTCAGGAAAACGTGGATTGGAAATTTAACTATTGTTAAAGGGAATTAGTTGTTAGCATGCACAACATTTAAAACATATAACACACTGTATTCATCAGCTTTAGTATCACGTTACCGTTTAAAACAGGACCTCTTTTGTTTTAACATATCGAATTTGCTCAAAATTCTTGAATAATGCATTATACATGATTGTATGTTCATTTCTCTTTGTTCCTTGTCTCTTGTTCATTCAATTCTGTCATGCAAATCATATAATTCGAAAATGTTGGGGCCCATGTTTTGTCCTCCTTTTGGATATCAATGTTCCACTGGAATGAAATACATTGAACATCTTTATAAATGTGTATATAACTCCTCAGATTGATTCAGACCAAAAGGCATCATACTTCTCATGTTTAGGATGTGCCGTGATTCTTTTGACGGAGAATTTTCTCCCTGTTTCCTCCTCTTGTATTCACTGGTACTGTTTCAATTCCATAAAACTTCAAGAGTTTCCAATCACTTTTGTGAACAGTCTCCATATGTTTCGCCACTGCGTTGCTTCTGTCTCTGTTTGTTGTTGCACGTGTATGTTCTAAGATTCTTTTTTCAACTCACATGTGGTGCTTCCAATATATTTTAATGCACAAGGACACTCAATCACATAAATTGTATATTTGCTTCTGCATGTGATCAATTCTTTGATCTTCCAGATTTTGTTGTTGGCCATTCGGATTTCAGTCACAGGTTTTGCAATCTGGCAGACCTTACAATTAAAACACTTTACAAAGCCTTTTGTTTGTAGCCATAAACCTTTCTGCTCTTTTTCCTTTGAAATGGCTGTGTATTAAATGATCCTTTAAATTTTTAGCTCTGCGGTAGGTTATAATTGGATGATTTCCCATAATTTTGCCTATTGTGCTGTCCAATTGCAAAATCTTCCAATTCTTTCTAAGTATAGCAGTGATTGCCTTTGAATCCTGTGAGAAATCCGTGATCAGTCTTATTTTTTCTGATCATGATTTTCATCTTTTGACTGTTCTCTGGGTGTTAGGCATTCTTCTCTTGATTTCTCATTTGCACGCTTCCAGCATTTATTGACAATATTTGTATTATATTTCCTGTTCTTGAATCTCTCCTTGGTGGTCCTACTATGTTTTAGCCACTCTTGCTCTTCGCTGCAAATTCTTCGAATTCGAAGAAATTCCCCATATGGTATGCTTGCTATAAGTGAGGGTTGGTGGAAGCTGTTTGCTTGTAGTGTGGCATTAGTGGCTGTGCTTTTCGGTGGAGTGTTGTATGGAGTTTGCCTTTATTAATATATATCTCCGTGTCCAAGAAAACTACCCTCTGATTACTGAGTTCGAAGGTGAATTTTAGATTGTTTACACTTTCATTCAAGATGTCAAAGTATTCTTGGAAATCCACTCGTGTTCCATCCCAGATGATTAGTAAATCATCTATGAATCTCTTCCAACTTATGATTTTTTTCACAAATCTTTTATGTTGGGAGTTCCATGCCACCTCCTGTTCCCACCAACCCATTACTAAGCATGCATAATTTGGGCTAAATGAAAATCCCATAGCTGTTCCATTTCTTTGTTGAAAGATTTCCTCTCCAAAAAGGAAGATATTTTTCGTTAAACATAGTTGCATCATTTCTGTGAGCATGACATTGTGGTTCTTTAAATGAATACTCCTTTCACGTAGGAAATAGTTACATGCCATTAAACCCAGATCATTGCTTATAGTCGTGAAAAGTGAGATAACATCCATTGTTATCAGTTGGTATGTTTCCTTCCACTCTATATTTTGCAAAATTCTCAAAACATGACTTGTGTCTTTTATGTAGGAACTGAGTTGATTCACAAATGGTTTAAAAAAATAATCAATGTAATTTGACATGGGTTCCAACAACGAACCCTTTGCAGACAGAATAGGCCGCCCTGGTGGATTTTGTGCATTCTTATGGAGTTTTGGGAGAAAATATATAGTGGGCATCAAAGGATGATCAACCGTTAAATATTTTCGTTCCTCCTCGTCAATTAAATTGCTAACCGCCCATTCATGTAACTTTAAATCAATTTCTCTTTTGATGGACATTATTGGATTGGCTTGCAGTTGTTCATAGTATGTTGTGTCTTGCAACTGACGATGAGCTTCAGTAATATATGTCTCTCTCTCCCAGATCACTACATTGCCGCCTTTATCCGCGATTTTTATTTCGATTTGCTTATCCATTGCTAAATTTTGTAGGGCTTCTCTTTCTGCTTTTGTTAAATTATCCCTATAATTTGATTGTTTGATTTTGTAGAAATCTTGAATTACTGCTTCTTGAAATAAATCCACCTTATTTCCCGGTGGTAATTGTGGGTAGAATTTTGAACTTGGACATTTGTCACTCAAACCTGCACCCAATTGTGGACACGCAGTTTGTAAGGTGATTTCCTCTCCTTCTAGAGCATTTAGATTTAATAATGTTAAAAAATCCTCAGCTTCTTTCGCTTTTAGGGTTGATTCAGATAGGTGTATTTCGATTTGGTCTTTCCTTTTATTTTCCATGAAGAATTTGGCCAGCTTGATCTTTCTAATGTACAAATATAGATCTATTCTTGTTTGGGCTAGATCCATTTTTTGCACTGGACAAAAGTTGATTCCTTTTTCAATAAAGATGTTTCCATTTCCGTCATTTGGCGTTTAGAAAGATTGACCACTTGTAGCTCATTTGTTAGCGATCCCTCTTCTGTCTCATGCTCCTGGTTGTTGTCCCTATTCTTTCCGATGAACCGCTTACTCCTTTTTCCTCTACGTTGCGGTTTTTTCCTTGCCACGTTTTCCTGAACAAAAATGCAATCAAATAAAAAAAAGAAAAAAATTTCTTTGGGAACTACATCTCCCAAAAGGCTAAGGGGCACCCACCACAAGTTGGAGGAAATTATGTAATGTGTTTTTTTACCTTTGAAAAGGTTGGGAAATGAGCGCGAAAAGCACACCGTGATCAAGGCATTTGAAATGCCGAAACACGTAGGTTTATCTGGGAAACCAGGATTTTGTGATATGAATAGCGGTTTTGGTTTCAACCGCAGGAGTAACGCACCGCATATGAGCGCCACAAAAGCTGATGACAAGGAAACCGTTTTGTTGGATATATATATATTGGTTTCCTGCCAGACGCGTTTCCCAGACGCGGCGACCCACTTGGGTTTTACTGAACCACCAGTCCCAGGAAGCATTGCTTCAGGAGCATAATTATTACGGGGATTTACTTGTGGTTGCCGCATGCCGGCACGTCACATGGTCTGCCACTGAAGAGGGCGTTGGCCCGAAACGCGTCTGGCAGGTAACCAGAGAGGGACTTTGTTCATGGCGTGTGCCCTTGCTTTGGCGTAATTTCCACCTGGGAGTGCATCCCACCTAGAGGCAACTCTTTTTGTATTTTATATATATATATATATATATATATATATATATATATATATATATATATATAGAGAGAGAGAGAGAGAGAGATTTTTTTTTTTTACCCAGATACATACTGCCTAACATGTCTTGGTGGTCAGACATGAGAAAGGTATGGCACTGGATCCTGCGGTGATTACCTCATAATTACCACTTGTCTGGCTTGGGTGCGATGGCTACTTCCTTGTAATCTCTCATATAAAATGGAGTGGTAGGTGTTGGGCAGTGTTAGCTGCTTGGTGGTGATAGCAGTGGTGTTTGATCTTCATCCTTTTCCAATGGCTTTATTCCTGTTGGAAAATTAGGAATGTTTTGAGGTTTCTTAGGCCATAATCAGTGATGTGACACTTTGAAATTGAGCATTAATGTAGAAGTTATGATGGAGTTTTATTAATGTGCTCGCTCAATAAAACGGATTAAAACTTTAAAAAGGGTTAAATCAATTGATGAAATTTCCCTGTAAATTGTGATGGAGGTTTATTGATGTGTTGGCTCAAAAAAACAGATTTAAACTGAAAACAAACATTGGCAAAGCTAATAGATTTGGAAATGGTGGCCAGCCTTTTGGCTTACTTAACACTTGCTTTCTCATGTATGTTTTTTTTAATTTAACTTTAATGTTAGGAAGCTACTGGAGCCCTCATCAATCTGAAATTGTTTGAAAGCAAAAACATTTTTTGTCTCAAATAATACATTGGCACAGCAGTCCCGGGCACTTATGCAAACTACTTTGTGTGTATATCTGCTCCTTGTAAAAGGGCAGAATGTGTCACTCAAAGTGAAGTTAGCCAATGGCTAAAGTGGGCTGACCTATTTCCCTATTAAGTTTTCTACCATGTGTTGAAGAAAAAATTTGAATAACACAATAACTGACCAATCAAGGAAAAGGGCTGGCTGAAAGCCCCTATAAATAAACATATTATACATAATATTTAGTAAAATCAAAAGGTCTTGGCTAACACTACTTCTAAAAAGTGCCAAAGCAATTGTTGAAAATTCCAAGTATCCCTGTTAAATGTCATTAAAAAAAGCTAATGTTTTTATTAAGAAAAAAAGTTTACCACGAAACATTTTATCAAATGAATGGAAGGATATGAAATTAAAAAATTCTGAATCTTGATGATTTCAAAAGAAACTTTTACACTGATTTAAGGGGAATTGTTGCTCCACAAGCTAGAATGTGAGAACCTGCTGCTAATAAGAACGTTCCAGAGTTAGTGCATAGATTCTCTTTGCTTTAGGTTACCAAACGAGTCAATATCATCCAGAACACCATGAAACAGTCTTTCCTAAATTATTTTCAGTTTAGGTTTAGTTGATGTTCACCAGGAATACTACTGGAAGAATAGGTTTTAAAAGAAAACAAGGACTGTTAAAGTGTGCTCCTGATGTCACTGGCAGACCATTTTGTCCCATTTTGTAAAACCCACCATGAGAAATTAGTTCAAATGATGCTAACATTTCGAAACTGGATGGCTGCATCCAGTATGGGCATTTCTCATGGCCTTCAATTCCAGCTTCCAGCACACAGCTCTACTAGCCCAGTTATCCATTGATGAATGAACACAAGGAATAACCTTGCAACACAGACCACAGATGTCCACCCCCCATTTCATATTAAATCATTAAAGGATAACAAATGTTTGTTTTTTAAAGGCCCTCTAGAGAACTTGATGGTTTACAACTGGAACCCTGTTAGGTGGAGTGTATTGCACCCAGCTGACCAAGACTCTGTTTAGAGAACTCTCTTCCTTGATAAAGAACATATGAAAGCAGCAAAGAAATAGCACATAATAATGCATTGGATTAGAGAATTGTAAATTCAGACAGGAGAAGGGTTTGTTTTTTGCCACTTCCTCTACCATAAAAGCCACACCTTTATCGTTTCAAGCTCTATGTGATCATTTAACAGGCTAGTTCGCTCTGAAAATATCTAAATTCTGAATTGCAATTAAATTGCCCAAAAAATTCCTATGTAAAGGCTTTCATGTAGTCGGCTTTGGCGATTGATATGCCTGTTTTCTATCATTTTCAGTCTTTGATGGTGAAGGAGTGGAGAGCCTAGATATTCGCCATGCGTCCTATTGATTCACCTTTAGATCTATGCTATCTAGAGGTGTTGAGACCCTGGCCTTGAAATTTACTTTTTAACAGCTAAACTGTAAACCTTTCATTTCCATTTGGGTGTATCCCATTTCTGGAAAGCAGGAATGGTGAGATCTTTAATGAAAAAACATAAATTAAAACCACCTGATCTGGAAAACTATTGACCTATTTCCTTACTGCCCTTTGGCCAAGGTCTGTGAAGCATCAGCCAGCAGCCACTAGATGAGCTGAATATGCATGTAGAGGAGAGTGCTGTTGAGGCACTAATTCTTCCAGACTTGTTGGGCTGCCTTTGACACCTACTGTTCACCACTTCCTGATCAAATAGCGCTGTTTGTGTGGCAGTACTATCTATGCTTAGGTGTCCTCTCCTTCACCTTATTATTTAATAGCTGTGGTGAAAGTGTTGAATCAGAATCGCATCCATTTTTTCATGTACACTGATGGTCACTTCTATATAACGTTGCCTCACTCCTAAAGAAGACTTCTTATCAGAAAATTACCTGAAATTTAGTTCGTTCAGGATCTCTGGCTCTCTTCTTTGTGTGGCTGTTCCTCCCCCGAGGGATTGGTGAAAATAAATCTGTCATGGAAAAGGATTTTTGGGGAAAAATAGATCAAAAAGTATCCTCCCCAATCTAGACTCCTCTTTTCAGAGGCAGGTGGCAAATGTGTCTATCCAAATCAGCATAGATTATGGGCACCGCCATATATTTGATACAGTGATTACAGCATATTAATATGATTTTGTATTACTGTTGGCCTACGCAAGTAATATATATTTCTGTTGATCTGGCCCAGCTATACCTGCTTCCATTTCAAAATGCATAGTTAAATCTATGTATCCTATACACAGAGTAGTATATCAAATAGCTGCCTCCTTTCTAGACCAAAAGCTGAAACTTGCTCAGACACATCAGTCATGCTGCTCTCAATATCCCTTCATTTGGTGGATTCTTAAAAGGTGGAAAACCAGATATGGTGACAGGCTCCAATATCTGGATTCATTGCCCTCTAACCTCTGTCTTCCATTAGTCATCTTAAAATCTTTCTTTTTTGTCCTGGTAATCTGTAATCCTGATGTTTCCAACTTTTATGCCTCTCAAAGCCCCTTTTCACCCTGTGTTCGACAGCAACAAGAAACCTTGGGGCATATTCACAAGTAGTTATCGCCGCGTTAGCGGCACCTTTCTGCCGCTAATGGGCCTATCGCTAGGTATCGCCCGCTAACGCCGGATTTCCTATCATCATCGCGCTGATGTTAGCGGCAGTTTTCACCTCCGTTCCCTGATACTATCGCCATGTAGCGACGGCTTGTTAATACGCCGCTAACATGGCGATAGTTTTCAGGGTTAGGCGGCGATAAAAAAACTGCCGCTAACTGGCGTTTGCGATAGGTATCGCCGGTCCTTGTGAATATGCCCCCTTGTTTATATTTTATAATACGTAAAAGTTTGTATTGAATTGGGTTGGAATATATTTGTTTGGAATGGATTGGACAGGGTTATCTTTGGATTGAATACATTTGTGTACTGCCCCAAAGTCCACTAGCAAAGACCTGTGGAGGGAATCTGTGACAAAATCAGGGATTTGGTCCACAATTATTCTCTGCGGATAGGCCAGCTGAAGGGAGAGGGAATGTTAGCTATTGAGATTGGAGGCAAAGAGTGTCTGGGTTCACACTGTCAAATTGCCTCACTTAATGGATTGAAATGATCTGGTTGGAACTTAACAGGTTTGCATTGATTGTCAAAACGAATATGCTCATTGGCATAGGGAAGAAATACTAACCTTCAAGCATGTTAGCAAGTCTATTGGCCCAATCCCTTCAGCGGTACCTTGAATCAGACAAACGTATTCTCTGGCCAGGGGTCTCATTCCACTATTCTCATGTCTCTTCTATGACTCTGGATTTGTGAAATTAGCAACTCACTTCTGAGCCACACTGCATAGAGGTCTTACACAATGGCAATCAGGCTCACGAGAGCTGATAGGCTAGGATATACGCACCCCTTGAGATGGGCATGGACATCATCCATTTCCATACACCATTCAAGAGTCCATGTGGGACAAGGTAAGGAGATGTGAGGCAGTCTTCCATCGAAGATGATCAATCATCAGTATAGTTTGCTGAATAATAAGTAGCTGTGCAACTGCCCTGCCTGCAAAAGACACAAAAACCTCCAGAAGCTAACAGACAGATGCGCGCTGCTATTTTGAAGTAATACGACCATTATTGTCGGCATTGAACATTAAGTGAAGGCTCTAAACACGAGACTCCAACCGGCTGGTGGATGTCAAGTGTGCTCACGCTTAAGACTCCAACCGGCTGGTGGAGATCTTCTGAGCAATTGAGCCTTTCCATTTAGGAAGAATTCTCCTGACTGTTGTACTATAACGGAACCCCACCACTTGAACATATAGTGGAGCCCATTATTGGATCCGAATTACGTCTTAACCTTTTTGATTTCATTGACTGAAGTTTCTGCCTTTGTGGCTGTCCACCCCTCCTTCCATAGTCCTGAGGAAGACCCGCTCTGACGCACACCAGTCTGCGCTGTTTCCAGGGTCGAAACGTCGACATCTATCATATGTCCACACAGTTTTCTTGACCACAAATTGATTCGCTAATGGGTCTTGCATTACATGTGAAAAACTAGGAGACAGGACAAGAATTCAAAATATTCCTTTTATTTTATGTCACTTGCGTAAGTCATGTATATAGTGTACCGTTTATTTCACCATTCACTATATGTCACCTTTTCACCATAGACACTTGTTGTCTTGTTGCAATTTATTTGTATTTGTGACAGCCATTATTATTCAGTACTTTTTTTAAATATAAGAGTGAATCAACTTTACTTGTGAATTTCTCTTTTGGTGTGTTCTTCTTCTCCAAATTGTCTTTTCGTGTGTTATAAATAAGGAATTGAGAGATACCTTTTCCTTTGTAGTAAATACAGTGTTCACAGCTATTGTAATACCCAACAGAACCAATTGTTCTATGTACTACTAATACCCAGGTTCTGAGGGACACCTGTCTTGTGGTTTGTGGCCTCCTGGCCTGCCTGGATACATTGGCATAGGCCTGGCTGCCATGATGACTTTTGCGCACGTTACTCTTAGCCGTTGTTCTGTCGCCCTCTGCTCCTGCCAAGTTATTTTACAACTGTCTGCATTTTCTGTTTCTCACCTTTTCTCCTGTAGCCTTTGGGCTCAGTCTGAACAACAGTTACAAGGTCGAAAAACACGTCCCTGGTTCTTGCTGATATGGCCAGTCCCTCGCACCTAGACATAACACTATGTACAGCTGCCATGGGGAAATTGGTGGGCTATTAGTATAGCGTTTTTCCCTCTTGGGAGAAACTTGAAGAAAACCTTTCCAGAGAGAAGAGCTGTGATGGTCTGCTGATGTAGTCTTTGCATCTAGAGACTGAGGTATGGGGGTTCGCTTGTCAAAGCCCAGAGGTCTTCTATTTTTATAATACAATAGCTACTAGCACGGGGAGGGTGGTAAGGTCATTTCATCCCTCTATCCACTGCTTTATGAAATGCTTTCCCCGTTAGTATTCTATGGAGTTGTAACTATGCTGATTATATTATTCTTATGCATTTTGCTGATAGTACTGTCACGTGTACTGTATCTTAGAGCACGTATGTTGAAATAAACATTTTAACCTATACTGTGTCTCTTCTTACGCCGGTTGTGGACAGGTATGAGTGAGTGACGAAAGGGTGTTCTTGCTACTGCGAGTCCTGAGAGAGAGAGATACCGTGTTCTGGGTTGTCTAATCATTGGTACATTGTTGCTAATGGGACGCTAAGGCTAGTTGGGTTGGGGTTTTAGGTGCTAAGGTTTATGTTTGGCTCACCAGTATATTCCGAGGTCCTATTATCCTGTGCATAGCTCTGTGTGTGTGCAGAATCCCTATAACATGGCGTGAACAACGAGTGGGCTGCTTATCTGCGAGACGCTTGAGTAGTGCTTGTGCTTGTCCACAACACCCCTCACAGACGCTTCCGGAAGCGTGTGTGACTGTTATACCTCCTATATTGACGTTTTTATAGGTTCTTTCAAGCTTGAGGTTGTTAAAAGGTTTCTTAGCTAAAACCCTATTTGTGCTGCCTCATTTTAGATTGTCGACTATTTCTAGCCTACAATGGCTGTTCAAATTGCGGCACATAGCCGTGCAGCGCTCCGGACACACTTAACAGTGTATGGAGTGCCTGACGCGGGTGTCGAGTTGATCTTTGTGGTACAAGCCGATCCGGCTTTCCACTTTGAGGTGTTCTACTCTTGGGTCACATTTCCGGCGGTGGATGGGACAGACAATTTGTTCCATGAATATACAGCCACCGCAGTTCCTAATCACTATAGACCGTATAGGAATCTTGAAGTACCGCTCACGGCTTGGCAGCACCGTGTTTGGTTTGATGGCGCCCTCCCCCAACCGGTTACCACGGTTTGTTTAGGCCCCTTGTCTATTGATGGGGCCACTTGGCCTGTTTTGGCCGGGTACACCCCACATCCGCAATATATGACGATACCAGTCGCGGATCTGCGCAACATGTATTCGGCTTTGGTGCGAGTGCATCGAGCCTTAGTGCAATATGTTACAGGCAACATCCAGGGAGCCCCACCTGGAGTTGCGGGCCTTCCAGCTGGTGCAGGCGCAGTGACCATAAGTCCTGTCATGGTGAATTCGGTGATGGGCAAGCGCCCACAAAATAAGGATGATTTTCCTTATTGGCTTGCCGAGAAATTTGACCAGGTGGAGGCAGTTTTTCCAAACACAACACCGGTGGATAAACATAGAATTCTTACGATTAGTTTGCAAAAAGACTTAATCGTCGAGTTGACAGCATGCAACAACTGGGGTAGGGTATTCGCAGCAGTTTATTCAAAGTGTTTCGGCACCCCTTCCATGACGGTTCTCCCCTCTGTAATTAAACGAGTGCAGGATGAACATGGCCCTGAAGCGGCTGTGGAATTAGGGATGAGACTGGTGGGAGTGTTCGAAGTAGTAGCTGAGCTGATCCTTGCGAATGTCAAGGGCGATGCAGTGAACTTCCAAGTAGCAAATGCTTTGGCTTTGGTCCCAGAATTGGACAAGCCGCGCGAATTACCGAAAATTATAACCCAGGCTTATAAAACTATTGGCCGAAATAGCCTGGGCAATAAGCCTTTTGCAAAACAGCAAACACAATCGCAACAACAACAACAACAACCTAAAACTCAATCTGAAAAAGATGAGAAACCAGTTTTTACTAAAAAGAGCTGGAGGTTGAAAAAACAGGGTAAGCAACAGAAGAAACCGGGGTCGCGAGGCGCATCCCCGGTTTCTGTCTCTTCTGAACGCACATATGATTTGCGCGATAGGGCGAGAATTAAATCTCCGGATAGGTTTCAGATCCCTGATACGCGTTCTCCTCGTTCTTCACAGGCACAGACCACTTCACAAGCCAGTGGAGGAGATCGCCAGGATAGAGGAAGGGGTCGAGAGGCTCTCCAGGGACGAGACCAACCTCGACAACAAGTTAGAGGGAAAGCAGAAGACTTTCAACGTTCTCGCCCACAATTTCAGAAGAAGAAAGTTGCCGCTGTAACAGCGAAATATGCCACAGACGGTGAGAACGAGACTCCTGAATTGGACGTGGGCAGTGACCCTCCTAGACAGTGCCGCGGAAGTTACCATAGTGCGGGAGGCGCTACGTCCTCATATGGAGGCGACAGCAACTGAAACATTCATTACTGTTGAGACAGCAGACACCAGAGTGGCACCCCCTGACAGACTATTTAATATTGTCATCCAAATTGAAGGTGATATACAGCGTGTAATTAAAGGGATTTTTTGGGAGAATCTGACCTCTTCATACGACATTTTGTTAGCGGAGGCGGATTGGCCACCCCCATTCGTACTAGCTGCGCGTAAAGGGGAGGAGGTAATCCTTCCGAGCTTTTCTCGACATGTCCCAAAGGACAAAGCGGAGGTTCTTGCAGCTGAGTGGGCTATGTCTCTGGCTCCTGCGTTATACCGCAACCACGTGGGTTGGGATGAAGATTCCCCCCCCCATGAGATACCTTTACGGTCCCTACCGCAGCCACAACCCCAATATCCCATTAAACGTGAAGCCAAAGGTCCCGTTTCTGAAATTCTGACTCAGTTAGAATATCAGGGAGTAATAGAAACTTGCGTATCACCCATGAATAACCCCCTTTTCGCGGTTTCTAAACCCGATGGATCGTACCGCCTAGTATTGGATTACCGGCATTTGAACTCTCATTGTCGGACCTTTGCGGTGCAAAATACCCACAGTTCTGCGCTTGTAGACAGTGTTGTTCGTAAAAAATATAAAACGACACTTGACCTATCCAATGGATTTTACAAGCACAACTTAGCCACGGAGTGTAGCCAATGGAGTGCTTTTACCTCCGGTGGTAAACAGTTCAAATTAAGGCGACTCCCTATGGGCTACAAAAACAGTCCAGGAGTGTTCGCCGCCCGTGTTGTCTCTTTGTTAGACGGCATAGACCCAGATGCGTGTTCGTACGTCGATGATATTTACCTGACAGACGACGAGTTATACCCGCATCTTTCCAGAGTGGACCGCATTATTCTCGAGTTTGCGGTATTAGGTTATAAGTTTAACTTTGCCAAATCACACATTGCTGAATTAACAGTTTTGTTTTTGGGCTACGAGCTCAACAATGAAGGTAAGGGCTTAGCCCCCCACTTCTTGGAAAAATGTGCACTTTTGTGCCCTCCTACTACTCTGAAAAAACTTCAGTCTTTGCTGGGTTTCCTGAACTTCGGGCGTATTTATATTCCCGAATACGCCCAGCATATCAAGCCATTGTATGCCTTGATACAACCAAACTTTTCGAAGTCTTGCTGGCTTCCGGAGCATTCCTCCATTCTGCAGTCTCTGCAGACAGACCTTCTTGAGTCTAAATACCTGTTGACGCGTGATAACCACACAAACCTGGTGATTAGAATAATTCCGGGGGCAGTGGGTTTCACGTATTTAACCTTTAACGAGGGTGACACAGTACCCATTGCATACAAGTCACATCTGTACACGTCCGCAGAACTGCGCTTTTCATCTGTGGAGAAAGTTCTGACTGCAGTGCACATGGCGATCCTGAAGGAGCGCGCACTGGCACAGGGAAAGTGCATTCTAGTGGTAACACCCTATCCTGCTCTAGAAGCAGTGACAAAGGCAAGTGTACCGAACTCTAAAGCTTTGCATCCCCGTTGGATACAATGGGCAACTTCTTTGACATCTCCGGATGTCACATTCATTTTTGATTCTTCACTACAGACTCAGGAGTTTTTACAGTATGAATTCGTTCATCCTCCTCCTCTGTCTTTACTGCCGCTTGAGGATTACGACTGTGTGATCTACACCGATGGTTCGGCCCAACCGGCCACGGGGTCCAAGCATGCTTATTCAGCCGCATGTGCTATTGTTGCAGGTACCTTTGTGAACGGAGAGTTCAAGTCCACTGTAGTGCATACTCAAACACTCGGGGACAGTACTGCGCAATTGGCCGAGCTGCGCGCATTGGTGCTTGTGCTTGAATTTGTAAATCCGGATGTAACCACACTTATTGTATGCGATTCTTATTACTGTGTTCAATCATACAATGACAATCTATTCTTTTGGTCACAAAACGACTATAGAGATGCTAAAGGTAGCACAATCAAGCATAAGATGCTTTGGGTTCGGGTGGCAGAATTGAGACAACGTTTGCCACTCACACAAGTGGTTCACACCCTAGGCCATCAGCGGGTGGGCGCACACGCTGTTGGTAACGGTCTGGCAGACGAAGCAGCCAGATCAGCAGTAGTCACGTGTTCAGTAGCAGCAGTTACCAGATCCATGTCAAAAATTGACACCGATATTTTGGCCGCTATTGCTGCAACAAAGGAAGGTGCTAATTACCCTAGGGGTTTTCCTTCCAAATATTATTATCAGTTAGGTCCCGAACAGGCTCCTTATGTAACAAACCAAACGTTGGTGATCGGCTGATACCCAACGCGGATCGCAGACTTTCCTTGATAACGGCAGCCCACGAAGGCATGGCTTCGGCACATGCTGGAGTGTCTGCGACCATTTCTATCTTGCAGCAGCAGTACTGGTGGCGTGGTTTATATAAAGACACCCGTACTTAGGTGCTTTCTTGTGACGTGTGTCAACAGATTAAGCCTTCTACGGTTACACGACCACCACAGACCTCGCTCTACATTTCTAACAGACCCTTTGGGTGTGTTTACTTGGATCACTGAGGTCCATTTTCTTCAGACACTGCCTATAAATATATCTTAGTGGCAGTGGACTCGTGCACACGTTTCATCTGGGTCTGGCCACAACGGAGTGCTGACGCTCGAAATGTCATCAGGGATTTGCGTGTCTTTGTGGGAATCTTCGCATGCGGTACCTTCCATTCTGACCAAGGTCCAGCGTTTGCCTCTAAGGCGTACAAGGACGCAATGGGTGCACTGGGGGTACGGGTGAAGTTTTCGTCTCCATACAGACCTGAGGGTAATTCAATTGTGGAGCGAATGAACCGTGATTTAAAGCAATCCTTGACAGCTAGGGTCTTAGGTACTGGCAGGAACTGGCTGGCCCACTTGTATACCGTACAACATGCACTCAATAATCTCCCTAGAAGATCTCTGGGTGGGCGGACCCCATACGAAATGCTCTTTGGCATAAGAATGTTTGTGCCTGACCTTGATGGTCTAGACATGGCGGCGCAACCCGCCAAGTTTGATGTAGATAACCATTCTACTATGTTACAGGACTTACAAGAAGCCCGAGACAAATTTGCAAACGCACATTTACCTTCAGCCACAGATACTGCTCTGCAGATTCCGGTTGTCGGCTGGCTTCCGAAGATTGGAGACCTGGTTCGAGAGAAGGTGGAGAACAAGAAAGAATTTGGCCCCTCTTATTGTGCACCGGTTCCAGTCCTGGGTTTGAAGGGAACACGTACAGTCATCTTACCACCGCTTCCTGGTCGCAAGGAGAACAGATACATCTCAGTGGAAAATGTCAAGCTACAACAACTGGCCGATCCTAAATAGTGTTACACCAGCGGTCTCTTGTCCTGCAATTTACCGGACTTGTGTTCGAGGCCCTCCTGCCCGAACGGTCACTGATGTTACAATTGAGATGATTGATTTGTCTGAAAGTATACTCGAACCTCCAGTTACCACCTGCATGGACGAGAACGAGTATACCTATCCCGAAACAGAATCTGTGGCTCACTTACCAACAACGCCACTGAGTCCGACACGTTATTCCTTTGACTCGGATTCCATCACGTCGATTGTACCGTCCAAGTTCAGTATTTTTGTATCCTGGTTTAGAGACAATTTTTTGATTCCCCCTTGGACATACATTTGGTTGGTACTTTTCTTGTTTTTTTTGTTCATGTCCATTGGCTTTGTCACAGTGTTTTTTCTACTGATCAATGGTCACTATTTGCCTGAACGCTCTGCTGTGAACAGTGTTGCTGGAACTTTGGCTCCACATTCCTCATCTCACATCATGAAGTGTGACCACACATTGGTGAACATTTCAGCTTTTCCAGTTGCTGATGGCATCGTATGGGATGCGGTAAATTTTCAAATTCATGGACCAACAGAAGTTATTAATGTACCGAATGTCCTTCGAGTTTCCATGGGTGATGTAGTAAAAAGTAATATTCATTCTGATGATTGGGATGTGCATGCAGTTGAAGCATTGTTTGCTGATTTGAAATATTATGCTTCATTTAATGCTGAGGATTTGTATATGAATTCTGCGAATTATGCCGATTTATACTGTTACCAGCATTGGGGCAACCATTTTGTCCATAAACCGAGTGCACTACGTAGCCCTGTGACTTACACTCAATGGGAACATTGCCCAAACCCTTTATCGGGTAGCTCCCGGACTCTTCGAAATAAATTTACTTATTTCACTGATTTTAATAGATCGAACCCTGGGTCCTATTATTTCAAATTACCTGCCCCATTCACACAGAAATTCATGTTGACCCACACTAAATTGCTTTATTCGAGTTCCTTTTTAAAGGCCTTAGCTGTGGGTGGTTATGAATACTGGACGGAAACTATGGATTTGAAGTCAATCTGGGGCTCCAAGCCTTGGCAGGTGCAAGGCACTGAGGCCTTGCACCGTGCCTGCCTAATCCCAGCCCAAATGGTGTTTTTGAATGCTTCGATTTATCAGACTACGTGTTGGGGTCTGGCTACCACAAAACAAATGAATGCACCATCAATTCCATCCCTATCTTCCACTCTAAACCACAGCTCGCACTTTAATATGTCCCTTTCAACTTTACAGGTTTTGTTTCAGAACAATTCGTTTAATACGTCTACGCTTGTTCAGTCACCTTGGTTGTCTTGGCCCATATCATCTAACGAGTGCCAACTGCGTTTTCATGACACAGTTTCTGGCTATACTCAGGACAAGCCCGATCCTAGGTTTTCTAACTCCCGTACTGTCACCACCTATTCTGTTGGTAAATTATGTAAACAATGGTTGCAGCATTCTTCCCTAGACTCTGTTAAACAACATTTGTCCCTCCTTTCAGGCAATATTGATCTGTCCGATATTGGGACCTCGTGGTCCACGACCGAAGAGGTTCATTTATGAAGCTTATAATGAACTCTGGAAGCTATCGCAAATGGAGGCTGCTTCCCGTTTACGGGTAATAGACCAAGCAAATTTGGAAAAGGTGCTTGCTGTTGTTGACAATAGTATTAATACCCTGTCTTCCCGCATTTACACGTTGGAGAATATTGTGTCCTCTGTTGTTGATATTGTACAAGATGATGTTTCTGTGTTGTATCATGGTCAGAATCAATTACGTTCAGTTATGCAATTTGCGTGGACTTTGCAAACACTTAAGTTGGGTAAGGTTCCTTGGCACTTTTTGAACACCACTGCCTTATTTCTGCCTTTTAATTTAACTGACAAACAGCAGTTCATGTCCATGAAAGATGCAGTTTACACTCTGTTACATATCGAGAAAGTGGAGCCCTTACCATTCTCTGTAGCGGAAATAGATTCTGCTGTGTGGCTAGTTCACGGGGTTATCGCATTGCCTTTTTCCTTGTTTGAATTTAGTTCATGCATGAAACATTATCCTGTGGGCCGTTTCCAGCCTTTGGGTAGTGCCTTCCTGCATGAACTTTGGTCCCTCCCTTTCATGTATAAATGCCTTAGAGATGACAAGGAAGTTTTTCTCACGGGGAGTCATGCGATTCAACAGTGGGTCATTCCCTTGTTTGTAAACATATTAAATTGCACGGAGCTTGTAATGTTTCCGCTCCGAATCTTGCTTGTGTGTTAAGGGGCATTCCTGCTCCTGCTATTTCTCCTACCTTTACTTTGCTTACAAATGGTAGCTATTTGCTTTTAAATAACGACAACTGCTGTGGCATGCAGGCCTGCATCCCTTATATTGTTACTGTATCGCACAGGGTTGTCTGCTGCAAGAATGTGCTTTTTCCTCCCCCTCACGACATCGTAGATAATTCTATTTGGCCTTCCATTCCTACTATGGAGGCGGATTTCAATAAACTGAGCAGAATAAAGGCGCTATTATTGAACGAGGAGGTTATGCTCACTTCCGCCCGGGAGACATTTGTTCTCCAGGTGGCAAGTACCCACAGTGAAATACAGGCCCTTTTGAACACTAACCTCCCACAACATTTCGGTGAATTAATTCACCGTATTTTTAACGCATCTAACACTGAAGGTCTAGTGCATTTTTTAAAGTGGTGGGGTCCGGCCTAGTGTCCTCTTTCCAAACTATTTTTGGTGTGATACCGGCGTTTATTCATTCTATTTTTTCCAGCGTCTTTGGTGGCTTTCCATTAATCCTGGCTTTGGCGGCTGGTGTACTACTGTTGATCTGCTTCCTTCGCAATGGCTGCTCCCCGATGGCCCTTCTCGACCCCGGACGCCTACTGCTGCTCCGTGAGCGCATTTTATCTGGTTTCGGAGTTTTGCCGTTGGCGACACTGAGTGTGTCCTATACCCTTTCTTTTCGCTTTGCGTGTTTCACTTGCGTGCAACCTGTGATGTCTTGCATTCGCTGCCCTTTCACCTGGGCCATGGATTATTGCCTCTCCAATACGTCGTTGTCTGTTCCGGATTTTGTTCGGTTGATGGGTCCCTTAGAGGCCCATGAACGGAACTGTTCCGTTGCAGGCTGCATGACACGTGCGGCTGCACTGGAGATTTTGGCACAATGGGATATCTGGCAGCTGCTCAGAATCTCCTACAACAAAGCTATATTGAATATCACGCAAGCTGTCCCGCATTGCTTTTGGATGCTCCGTCCTCTGAGGAGCATTCCTGCAGCTTTGACCTGTTGGACTGGATGGCGTCTACGTTTTCTGACGATTCCAATGATGTACTCTTGGACGGTATAGCATTTTTCTGCACTTCCACGTTTTTGGATTGATTTGCCGTTCACTGTCCGTGGACTGCCTCGCTGACTGTCTTTTTGCAACCTTACCGCGTTCATTGTCCTTCATTAGGACTCCTTTCACGGTGGACGCCTCTGTTCTGCTCAGGTGTTTTGAACTCTGTCTTCGTCCTTAGTCTTGGCCGATGGACTGTCCAGGGGAGGGTGTCTTATGGTTTGTGGCCTCCTGGCCTGCCTGGATACATTGGCATAGGCCTGGCTGCCATGATGACTTTTGCGCACGTTACTCTTAGCCGTTGTTCTGTCGCCCTCTGCTCCTGCCAAGTTATTTTACAACTGTCTGCATTTTCTGTTTCTCACCTTTTCTCCTGTACCCTTTGGGCTCAGTCTGAACAACAGTTACAAGGTCGAAAAACACGTCCCTGGTTCTTGCTGATATGGCCAGTCCCTCGCACCTAGACATAACACTATGTACAGCTGCCATGGGGAAATTGGTGGGCTATTAGTATAGCGTTTTCCCTCTTGGGAGAAACTTGAAGAAAACCTTTCCAGAGAGAAGAGCTGTGATGGTCTGCTGATGTAGTCTTTGCATCTAGAGACTGAGGTATGGGGGTTCGCTTGCCAAAGCCCAGAGGTCTTCTATTTTTATAATACAATAGCTACTAGCACGGGGAGGGTGGTAAGGTCATTTCATCCCTCTATCCACTGCTTTATGAAATGCTTTCCCCGTTAGTATTCTATGGAGTTGTAACTATGCTGATTATATTATTCTTATGCATTTTGCTGATAGTACTGTCACGTGTACTGTATCTTAGAGCAGGTGGAGAGGTGTGGTGCAGCGGCCAGGGCAGCTGACTTCGGAGCACAGGGTTCACGGTTCGATCCCTGGCTCCGGCGGCAGCTCAGCTCAGCACCATGTGACTCTGGGCAATAGCTCACTTAATTTCCACGACGGCCCCCAGCGCCTTGAGACCCGTAAGGGTGAGTAGTTCGCGCTTTACAAATACGGATTTTAGATTTAGAGCACGTATGTTGAAATAAACATTTTAACCTATACTGTGTCTCTTCTTACGCCGGTTGTGGACAGGTATGAGTGAGTGACGAAAGGGTGTTCTTGCTACTGCGAGTCCTGAGAGAGAGAGATACCGTGTTCTGGGTTGTCTAATCATTGGTACATTGTTGCTAATGGGACGCTAAGGCTAGTTGGGTTGGGGTTTTAGGTGCTAAGGTTTATGTTTGGCTCACCACTATATTCCGAGGTCCTATTATCCTGTGCATAGCTCTGTGTGTGTGCAGAATCCCTATAACACACCGGGTCGCCCCATTATTTCTAATGCGGCAAATGGGGGTTGCCACAGATATGCTATGGTGAGCAAGCAGTGGTGGCAAAGATAGTCTCTATTATATACATGCATAATATACCTGGCTGAGTGAGGTCTCAAGGTAAAGAGTGCGCAATCAGTATTACTATGAACAACAGAAATGGTGGCAATAGGGACAACGCCGAAATCCGCAAAGAAGTGGTGTCATTCATTCACTAAGAGCCTGTTGGAACTACAGGTACCATTCAATTCCCAGTGTGCTGGATTGTTATTCATCTTGAGTGCTTGTTCAATAAATGACTGTTTTGAATGTCCACCTTTGACAGGAAGCTGCAGGCTCAAGCAGCCATAACCCTGCTGACCATGCGGTGACCCTTCCAAATTCCAGTTTCTAAAGCTACCACACATAAAGGAGGTGCATGTTTGAAAATCAACAACCCTCAAGGCCTACCTGTATAGCGGGTGTAGGGATTTGCATTTAGCCTTGTACAGTTTCAGATCCCGAAATCAATTCACTAAAAGTGCCTGAGGCTACCCTGCATAACTTTTCTACAGTATTGTATCCAGGTTTTCACATGCTTCAACAGATGCAAAGTTTGATCTGTGCACCTGCCTTGCCATATCTCTTGAGTAAGTGATTCCTCTTAGAGAAGATGTTTTTTGGAGGAGAGGAGTGAAAACATTGATAAAGCCAGCGTTGATATATTGAATAGCTTTCATGAGAACATGGCACAAAGCCCAGGTTGCTACATGTCCCGACCACCGAACAAAAGGCATATTTTGTTTACCACATTTGCCATCCGCATTCTCTGGGGACAGCCGAACAGTTGGCACGAGACGAGTGTCAGTGTTCTTGGTGCTGTTCCATCCCTCTTTTCGCATTAGCTGTGAGACCTGTAGGCCACATTAATCTAAAAGGAGAACAAATTAACTGAAGCAATGGCGGTAATTAATCTTTGTTTAAAATGATATAATTCAATCCGTCTGTAATTCTTCATCCTCAAAAACAGCGCCCTGTCCCTTTTAGACTCTACTATGAAGTATCACTTGCAAAATGTAACTCCAGCTACACCCCCGCTTTCCTGTGACGAATGTCCGGCGTGGAGCTCAGTTGTCTGTAAAAGGAAGACCGCACTTTCCAATAAGGGGGCGTCTCTATTTAAGTCTCTATTACTTCTATAGCATTTCTACATCTGTCAGGAAATAAATCGCTACAAAAAAGAAATTAAAAAACAGGTTGATGCCAATGCACAATAATTTTGCTTGGAATTATGGAGTAAGCCAGGAGGACTGCCAGAGAAATTCACAACTTCTCACAGAAGTCTGCGTGAACAGGGTCCATAATAAACACAGACACCCAAAACGCAGCATGTAGATAGAAATTCACCCGTACATACGTAAACACGCACGAATACATCCTGCCGAGCAGCCCCCTCCACACACATAAGTAAGTACATACATATATATTCACACTCATTTTCAAATACAGGTGCGCATACATTCATAAACATGCATGTGCACGTATAGGCAGCACGCAGGTATGCATTTGTACACATAGACATATGTACAAAACTATAAGCACACGTACACATTCACGCATATTTATAAACAAACACACGAACACATCCACACAAGCGCGCGAGCGCGCGCAGCTGCACCTGTCCCGGTCTGTCTAATTAGATCTTTAAAATGATCCAAGCAGCGCTGTTTCTTTAACTTCTAACTGTGACAAACACATACAGAACATACTGTTAGCGGCATTTAATCAACAGCAGCCGATTTATCATGTTCACAGTTTTTGTGAGCGGTTATGAATCACTAAAATCACAGGTATTGTAGACGCAGCGCTGTGGCACTATCATTAACAAATACACAGAGCACAGAGGGATGACTTGGTAATTGAGTGCGACTAATAGGAATACATCATTTAGCTGCGTGTGACAAACGGCGCCTCCAAACACAGGCCCTGAAAATTCGCGTTTTGCCTAATAAATAAATTACACAGCCGATGTAGTATACATAATTTGAGTCCTTGTGGATTTGAGTGATGTATAATGCATGGTCGAAGTCATTTATTTATTAAGACTAACTATATGTGTCGTAGGTGGGGGGCGGGTGGGGGCTGTTACCCTCCTGAGAAAAACCTGCCTAGGCAACTGGTACAACTAGCGAGTTTGATTGGGCAGCAAATGAGGTTGTGTGCTTGGGGAGTTCCTGGCACAAAAACCGGCTACCAAAAGCTGCACTCTTTTTCATTTACTTGGAAAGTAGGAAAGTGGTGGGTCTGATAGAATGATTGCGTGCACAAAGACTATACATCAAGCGGAGGAGCAACTATAGTTTTATTCTGAAGTGACGTGGTTCGCCAAAGGTACGGTGAGCACCTACCTCCAACTTATTGTCGCCAGTTCTGGACTTTTGTGTGATAGCCTAAAGCATGCTGGATGATGTAGTCCTTTTTTGCTTCCACTGAACTAATTAAGCTAACACACATGAAATCATTGATTTGCAGATCTAAAGTTCAGGACTGGAGACAGTGTCCATAATGGCCTGGAGAGAGGGAAGGGTTGGTTAATGCACCAAGTAATGGCTACTTTCATTTCCATGCACTGAATTGAAAACCAAATGGTAAGATGCACCAGGACAAGGTTTGGCTAAATGACACATCATAGGACAGATAGCTGCTCAGGGAGGATGCTGGTATGGAGGGAGAGGCTATGGCAGCACATCATAGGACAGATAGCTGCTCAGGGAGGATGCTGGTATGGAGGGAGAGGCTATGGCAGCAGGAAAAGTGAAAAGGTTAAAGTAACTTATTCCTTGAAATGTCTGCTTAATGACTTCTGAATGAGTTGAGGTGTTTGAAAGCAGAATATGGTGAATGCAACCACCACCAGGAGCTTTGGATAATGAAAAGCAGAAAAAGGTGATAGAATTAAAGAAAGCATAGATTACGAATACTTTACAATGTTTTACCTGACTGGCAGAGTGATCTTATATACTTTGCTTATGAGATTTGACAGGGAGTTTTAGAATCACCTGTGGACATATTTCAGAAAGTGCCCTGGAGCCGCAACGGTCATGTGCGCCCACTCTGCGCGCCACCCGAGCACTTTGGTATTACAGAAGGGGCTGCAGTGTAAGGGCGCTGCCTAACAGCAACCCTCTGGAAGGGGTAAAGGAGGTCCTATTGACCACCCAGAGATCCCTTTGCGTGTCGGTGCAGACCTTCACTGCACCCGCCTGCAAAGGAATCTCTAATCCCTCTTTAAAGTGCAGGTGGGTTGCCACCTGCACAGTGAAACACGGAGTGGCTTTGAAGCAGCCGCTTCATATTTCACTTGAATTCCCTGCCCCCAGGGCAACGCAGTAAAGTATACAAAAAAGTGATGGATGGATTGCTTGAATTAAACTCAGCCACTGGTAATTACACGGGCCGCATCCCTATCCATCATTATTATGCACACCATGTCACCTCAGTTTGAACTCAGCTATATGCAAATCAGTCTTGACCTTGCTCCAATTAGAACAGCCCAGCCCAAACTGCCAAGCCAGATTCTCCCTGAACTGGAACACAAGCAACCCAAGACCAGTTTCGCCCTCGTCGTGGACTCAGCAGCCGGGTACAGCTTGGTTCCTGTGACACACTGTGCACGGGACCCACGTCTGGGCATACCCGTCCCACTTAGCACGTCCCACTTAGGGTTTCACACTTAAGTATCCAAAAAAGTGATGGATGTAATGCTTGAATTAATGTTAGTCACTGGTAATTACTCCAGCCACATCCCAATCCATCGTTATTTTGCACACCAAGTCACCTCACTTTGAACCCATCAATATGCAAATCAGCCTTGACCCTGCTGCAATCAAAACAGTCCAGCCCGAACTGAGAAGTCAGGTCCTCCCTGAACCAAAACTTAAGCAACACAGGACCGGTTTCGCCCTAGTTATGGGTTCTCACGCCAAGTACAGCACTGACATGATGGATTGGGTTGCGGCCCGAATAATTACCAGTAGCTGACATTAACTCAAGCTTTCCATCCATCACTTTTTTGGTGGCGTGGGCAGGGTTACACAGGAACCAGGTTAAATGTTCCTGCTTGGGTAATATCCAGTAGTTAAATCTTTGACATATCTTGGCCCAGTGCCCTGGATGAATATGCGAAAGACTCAAAGATTCGGATCATGAGCTACTGGGTTAAACTCTGATCCCAGATATCAGAATTACGAGCTGTGCAATATTTACTGCACACAGTAGCTTTTTCCAGACATATTTTGCCAGGAAAATCAAAATATCTGGTGAAAAATGCTCTGAAAATGGCAAATCATGTGAATTATTGTGCAGTAAGCACCCACTTTGTGCCACATTTCAAAGTAGAAGCTCTTAATATCTGATTTTTGCTGTACTTGGTGAATAGTAAGACTACCTATATATTTATTTATTTTTTGATTTTGTATATCATGAACGTAGCTCAAGAATGTTAGAGTAGCAATACTTGTAGAAGTCAAAGTGCATAGAGATGGTGGACACTGCCAAAAGACTGCATACCATATCAGTAGATCTCACCTACTGTTGTTAGACCAACACATTGAGCCGGCTCTTTCCATTTGTTCGGGTAGTGAGTTTTGTGTTGTGCTTGAGGAATATTTACCCATGAAGAAACATCCAAACTGAAGCAACCACAAAGGAGCATTGTATTTCATGTGTGTGTGCTGCCCCACCGCTACAGCACATGCCTGCATACAAATACAAGCTCAGAAATACCAGCAACATTGACCAAGCTGAGTGAGCGTGACTGTTTCTGGTGGGCTATGCAGGACTGCACACCACCAGAAACTGAGTCGCCCCCAGCACCAGCATGGCAGTGTGTCCACAACTGACATTTTGGAGGGGTAGTTGGGGACCCAGAGGAAGACCCAGAGAAGCAGGCTGACATGTTTGCCCATTTTAGGGCTATGAGCTAATTTCTGTACTGGCTATATTATATTTGATACAATACCTTATCAGGGAATGCAGCAGCTAGCTCCCCCCACTGAACAATGATTGACAGTTTAAAAGTTGTGCACTCGTATTCCTCCTGTAAATGTAGTATTTTGCTGTGTGTTAAAAGTAAATCACTTTCTTCTTTAAGTAAAAAAAATGGCTGAACATTGATTTGTTTTTTTATTATATGTTTAATTGAGTCCTGAGTTTCTACCCTACACCACCTCCCTGAGTAAGTCTCAGACTGCTTAACCTCACTACCCTGAGTAGTAAGCCATGCCATGGCCACCTCACTAAGATAGGCCTCCCTTTCGGTGTCTTCATCGCTCAGTCATGTGGTATAAAGATTGGTATAGTAAGTAATTCAGTCTGTATGCCCATGGTGCTGTGACTCGGGTGCTGTCCGGTCGCTGTAGTTCTGATATATAAGAGGTTTCCCTGGGTGGCCGGAAGAGCCTTGCCAGCTTGCTTTCCGGCCTTTCCCACTCCCCATAGCGGCGGGCTCTGGCATATTTCCCCAGATAGTGAGCCTCCCGTTCCGCAGTTTCCCGGAAATCTGCCAACAAGATAGCACTTCTATGCAGATGGGCCTCAGTGGTATGTTGGGCAGTGGCATGATCCAAGTCTGCCAGATCTGCCTGAATGCGAGTCAGTGTCCTGGGCAAGTCACGTAACACCCCGGAATGTTTAGATATACTTATGCCTCTGATATTTGCCTTAAAGGCCTCCCACAGGGTGGCCTGCTATTGAACTTATTCCTTGTTAAGTTCAAAATATTTAATGATGGCTGAACAGAGTTCAGTGTGAAAAAGTCCATCATGAAGTGCCATGTTGGAGAATCTCTAGTTTTGTTAAAGGCCTCCCGCAATAGAAATACAGAGTGTCATCGCTACTGGGGAATGATCAGATAGCGTCCGTGAGAGATGTGTGATGGAGCTGAGCCATGGTGTAAGTGTGGCCGACTTAAACCAATAATCTGTGCGTGTCCAGGTGTCATGGGGCACTGAGTAAAATGTGTAAGCAGTGGTGTCAGAGTGCCACAGGCACCAGGGATCTCTGAGTGTGTATGCATCACAGCTGTCCAGTTAGATACGCAACGAGCAAGGCTTTCCCACCGGGGTCCAAGCCGTGATGTCAAATACCGAGTCAAGGAGCATATTAAGATCCACCCCATCACAATGTGGCCTGTGTCAATGCGGTCAATCAGGGCCCATGGTATTGTAAGAAGTCTGGGTTGTCAGTGTTTGGTACATAGATATTGACAAGTAATATGCAGTGTCTGGATAGGTGACCCACCACCAGGACATACCTGACCTCCTCATCGGACATAGGGTTTAAAGGGTAGGCGTTTATGTATCAACACAGACACTGCCCATGAGTAAGTACTGTAACTGGAGAAGAATCAATGTGGACCCCGTGTGTTTTCAAACGTGTGGGAGGGGCTGGGTGGCAAATGAGTCTCCTGTTGAAAGGCTATATCTTATGCGGGTTGTTGAGGCCGTGGATATTCCAAGACATAAAAGTAGTGTCAGCGAATGGGTGTGTTATTATGTTTAGGCATTGATCTAAGCAGAAACGGGCTGAAGTGCATCTGGTATGATATAGGATCATAATAGCAAGATGATATAATCAAAGAATCACAAGTAAACCAGCAACAGTAGTACCCCTCCCCACCTACACTTGGCAACAACATGCCAAGGGAATTCCAATAGTAACAAATAACAACAAAGCATTTCCACCAACGTAGCTGCGGTATGAACTTCAGGGAAGTAGCAACGCCACAGCAGGTGGCCCTGGTTACGGAGATATTAGTATAGTGTTGGGATCATAGATGGGTCCATGTGGATGA
This sequence comes from Calotriton arnoldi, assembly GCA_963921515.1. Classification (NCBI taxonomy): domain Eukaryota; kingdom Metazoa; phylum Chordata; class Amphibia; order Caudata; family Salamandridae; genus Calotriton; species Calotriton arnoldi. The sequence continues at coordinate 290,954 of CAWUFW010015854.1, read as the reverse complement.
CTGGATCGAAGTTTCGCCGGTATGCCCACAACAGGAGTGGACTGCAGAGGACAAAAGAGGTGTAAAAGATAGTTTACCCCCACAGCTATTGTGTTCAGCAACTGAGGTATTCAATCCAACGAGAAAAGTTCTATGCTGGCAGCCACCTGTGAGTCCTGCTGTTCTCCTCAGGGGTCGTGTCCCCCGGAAACATGTGATTTCAGGCTCCTTGTTTGCAGAACACCATTGTTCTGCTGGGGTGTCAAAAATATGGGTCTTTCCATTGACACCCACGCGGAGTTGGGCAGGGTAAAGCATTCCGTATCTGTTTGCGTTATGCCGTCTTGGCCTCGGTGAATTTGAATCAAGCATCCTGGACTGCCATGTTGAAAATCTGGAACCCAGCAGGGGTCAAGGGACCTGTGTGCATGCTCCACCACGAAGGTAGGAGTGAAGTTCTGTCTTCCTAACAGGTCAAAGAACGGTCGCTCGACGAGGATGTCAAGACTGCTAGTGTTGGTTGTTTCCGCAAAACCCAAGATACGGATATTATTGCGATGGCCTCTGGCCTCCAGATCTTTTTTTTTTTATGGCCACAGCCTTAAGCCACATTTCCAGCTTCTCCAGCCATTTTACAACCGTGGTGGTAGTATCCTCCAGCCTAGATATGCGCTCCTCGGCTCCCACTATCCGTGCATCTTGTCTGTCCAGGCGCTCACCCATTTGGTCCAGGCAGTTTGTGATAATGTCAAAGTGGGCATCTATAGCTCGAAAGCCTGTCTTAAGCTCATACATGATTGCATCCAGTCCAGTCATCTGGTCGATCGCAGCCCCTCCAGCTGCACCACCCTCCATATCAGATGCGGCCTCTGCTCCACCAACAGCCCTCGAGCTCTCAAAAGTCAGTTTGCTCTGCTTTGGGTCGCCCCTTACCATTGTAGCTACAGGCGGAGCTGGGTACTTCCTTCTCCACCGACAGCTGTATCGTAGACCAGACCCGGGTACGATAGCAGAGGAGAACTGTGCAGTAGTCTCCCAGCAAACTGTATGCAATGTTGCCCTCCGATGTGGGTGACACCAAAGCCCTGGAACCAAGGGGGGCAGTTCTCAGCCAAGACAAGCTTAAACCCTCCGAAGTAATATGATAATTTGTGCGGGGGTGCCCAGAGAGCAATGCGCAATGTATGGTATCCCCTGAGCTTGGTCCGGTCTACAGGGTGCTCAGCATTAAGTAGCAGGATAATGCATCCCAGTGAGGCCAGAGCAAATAGGCAGCAGCAATTTGAAAAAGGGGCACCATCAGGCGGGCGGGCTGACTGGCACGATCGTTAGAGCCCAAAGGTGGTCTCCATAGCTCCAGTGCTCAGTCCCACAAAGGGTGTTATTATAGCCTACAGTGTACGGGCAGACTAAGCAGAGACCTTGATCTCAGGCAACACTGGGAGCCATCGCGCATTAGCGCTCTGTAGTCGCAAACAGCCCCCTACACCGCAGAGGCATCAGAGGCAGGCTGCGTAGTTGTCTATGTAATCACCGGCTTAATGCTGCCCCTCGCTGCTACAGCACCTTAGCGCACCCAGTGTAATCGAGAGCACCACAGAAGGCATGGGCTGCACCGTGCGGCCCACCCTCCCCCACCTCAGCTCGCCCATGGCCCCTATCTTTGCTGGGCCTCCGAGGCGAGTGACGGTTGTCGAGTGTGATCCCTCCGCCCGAGGTGCAGCATCCACAAGGAGCAGTCAACCACAATCCTTGCAGCCGCTAGGCATCACAGGGTGAGCCGCCACATCTGCAATGTCCACAGCTTCACATTACGGACCCATCTGACCTAGGAGACACTAGACGAGGACATGATCTCCCTGCTAGAGAAAGGTTTGAGTTACAATCCTAAAGACGAGGGTGATGTATGCAACACGAAGATTGATCTTTTCAAATTTGTGAGAAATTTAAAACTCAAAAAAAAAATTGATTCGAACCCGGCAACCAATAAAAGAAATGTCAATATTCCTACTGGCTCACTATCGGATGTTCTTAGCATTCAAGATGTACATGATACACATCTACTTTTATTCCTTGCTGATACAGAAGACACACCACACCACATGACCACACTTTTGGAAGAACTGAATGTGGATACTGACTACAGTATAGACAGTGGTTTGAAAAGAAAATCCAAAAGAAGACCAATGTCATCATTTGATTAACAAAAGTTGTCCAATTCTGTTATTTACTCATATGCGTGTGCATAGGACTTGCTGCATCTGTATAGTCAGCCCTTTGGGTCCCTAATTTGGGGGTTGAGGGGTTTTTCCCTCACCTGTGGCACCGCATCAAATTGTTTTCTCCTGCGGATATTTGCACGTCATTGGTTAAGCGCCGGTTTTGAACCTGTGATAATTATACCCCCCCTCTTACCTGTGACCTAGGATTGGAGCCTGGTCTGTCTCGGAGCCTCAGCATCGTGCGGTCATCTTCATCGCCGGCATGGCCATGCTCCCGTGCTCATTATACTTGAAGGAACACCAACTATAACTCTCATCCTAGACTAGAGTTGGGATGCCATGGAACAGAGTATGAAGTCAGACTAGTGCATATTTTAAATCAATGCAATATTCAATTTAGTCTTACTTCAGAAGCCTACAATATATTTAGCAATCCCCGCCAGTCCAGCAGTGATCTCTGTACCTTCAAAGGAACTGCTATTTCAGCTGTTCCTCTGAAAGTGGCAAACGTTTTATAGTGCCATCAGTTTTGATGGCTGTCCACTAAACTTTTTGGAGCTTTTTATTGTATGGCGATTGTTACTTTGTCTGGCAAGATGGCAGATGACAGTACACCTGCTCCACTGGCAGAAACAAGACCTCCATATTTAGAGATCACTGACGGCCCAGCTGTGACCTTTCTACCTTCAGAGGAACTATCATCACCTCGGTTCCTTGTTTCCTCTGATGGTACCAAACATTTGATGTATGGCTGCAGTTAGTTTTGAGCTTTGTCCACCAAACATTTTGCTTTTCAAAAACAAACCCCCAAAGTGTGAGTTTGTTTTTGAAAAATAAACAACTAATGACCCTCACCCCCATGAATTTTTTTCCCTAGGGTGGGGAGGAGGTCATTATTTTAATTTTTATGGTCATCACTGCCAGGTTTTCCAAGAGGTGACAGGTGGAAAAAAAAGCACATCAGAATGTCAGCCCAAATTAGGGCAGGTGGTGTGCTTACTCCAATGGCTAGCATTCCATCAAGATGTTGGAGTAATTTTTTTGTCGATTATTCCAACTGGAGCACCACTGACAGAAAGCTGATGGTATACCCATCTCTAAATAGGGCAGTCAGGCCGAGAGATAGGTGTGCAGGTTCCACTGTCAGTTTTGTGACAGTGTAACCTGTCCGCTAAACTTTAAATCAGGCTCTACATCTTGAAAGACACGGCTTGAAAGATATCTAGGTGCGAGCAATCCATTTCCTTGAAAGCAGTAATTGTGTAGATTAGACTGGGTTGTGTTAATTTCGTTCCGTCCGATTACAAGTTTTCCGTATGCGAATGCATCATGCAGTAGAATGGCATGTGAGAAAATTTCACGAAGGAAAACCACATAGGACTTTACTGCATAGTAAAATTGCATGTGGAACATCAATGCAGCTATTTCAAGTTGGGAGGTAAGCCCTCCAACATGATGAATCAGCATCTAAATGTACTACTTCCCCATAGCAGATGGTCTTCTTTAGTGCAGTATAAACTCATTTGAATTATAGGATATTAAGAGAAAGCTTGTAAAAAGTAAAATTTTGGCTTTTTACTTTTTCCCAAAATGTGTTATATGAAATAATTTTCCTATTTTGTTTAATCCATAGTCTACTTATAATAAAGGCTGTTGATATGTGATTGAAATTATAAAGTGTTATTTAATATTACTTAAAACATTCATCACCAGCAACAAATACCATATCAATATAACATATTTAATTTATACATGTATTTGTGCTGCAGAAACATGGTTGTATTCATGACCTACCTGTAAAACATCATCGTTTATTTCAGAGTTGCACAGTCAAAATCCAAAGTGAGAAGGGTGTAAGTGTGTCATATCAATAAATAGTTTTAAATAATGAGGTTTTAAGTAGAAGTGGGCAGAATTAATCAGCACTGTTTGTTTTTAAACAGGGCTGGAAGAGGAGCAGTCCTTTATGTTTAAAAATCACTGCAGATTAAACTTCAATCTGCAGTGATTTTTAAACATAGAGGGACAGCTCCTTCTTCTGGCCCTGTTTAAAAACCACCGACAGCACTGCTGTGCATACACCTCGGCACTCTTATATAGTCAGAGTATATCAGGCTTATATACTCTGAGTATGTAAGGGTACCGAGGGGAATGCACAGCAGTGCATATCCCTCGGTGCCCTTACATACTGCAGTAATCACTGCAGAGTGTGTAAGGGCGCCGAAGGGTATGCACATCAGTGCCATATATGAAATGCACCTACAGTACATGGCCCTCCCCAACCTACATACTGTGTAGTAGTCACTGCAGAGTATGTGAGGGCGCCGAGGGGTATGCACAGCAGTGCCATATATGAAATGCACCTACAGTGCATGCCCCTCCCCAACCTACATACTGTACAGTAATCACTGCAGAGTTTGTAAGGGCGCCAAGGGGTATGCACAGCAGTGCCATATATGAAATGCACCTACAGTGCATGCCCCTCCCCAACCTACATACTGTGTAGTAGTCACTGCAGAGTATGTGAGGGCGCCGAGGGGTATGCACAGCAGTGCCATATATGAAATGCACCTACAGTGCATGCCCCTCCCCAACCTACATACTGTGTAGTAGTCACTGCAGAGTATGTGAGGGCGCCGAGGGGTATGCACAGCAGTGCCATATATGAAATGCACCTACAGTGCATGCCCCTCCCCAACCTACATACTGTACAGTAATCACTGCAGAGTTTGTAAGGGCGCCAAGGGGTATGCACAGCAGTGCCATATATGAAATGCACCTACAGTGCATGCCCCTCCCCAACCTACATACTGTGTAGTAGTCACTGCAGAGTATGTGAGGGCGCCGAGGGTATGCACAGCAGTGCCATATATGAAATGCACCTACAGTGCATGCCCCTCCCCAACCTACATACTGTGTAGTAGTCACTGCAGAGTATGTGAGGGCGCCGAGGGGTATGCACAGCAGTGCCATATATGAAATGCACCTACAGTGCATGCCCCTCCCCAACCTACATACTGTACAGTAATCACTGCAGAGTTTGTAAGGGCGCCAAGGGGTATGCACAGCAGTGCCATATATGAAATGCACCTATAGTGCATGCCCCTCCCCAACCTACATACTGTGTAGTAGTCACTGCAGAGTATGTGAGGGCGCCGAGGGGTATGCACAGCAGTGCCATATATGAAATGCACCTACAGTGCATGCCCCTCCCCAACCTACATACTGTACAGTAATCACTGCAGAGTTTGTAAGGGCGCCAAGGGGTATGCACAGCAGTGCCATATATGAAATGCACCTACAGTGCATGCCCCTCCCCAACCTACATACTGTGTAGTAGTCACTGCAGAGTATGTGAGGGCGCCGAGGGTATGCACAGCAGTGCCATATATGAAATGCACCTACAGTGCATGCCCCTCCCCAACCTACATACTGTGTAGTAGTCACTGCAGAGTATGTGAGGGCGCCGAGGGGTATGCACAGCAGTGCCATATATGAAATGCACCTACAGTGCATGCCCCTCCCCAACCTACATACTGTACAGTAATCACTGCAGAGTTTGTAAGGGCGCCAAGGGGTATGCACTGTAAGTGCATTTGGTATTTGGTAGCACTATTTCTTCATGCAAAATGCATTCTTGCACCTATTTTTGGACACAAGGGTGCATTTTGGGCTAAAAAAATAGCTCTAAATGCCTACCCCGCCCCTTAACTGCAAATCTGACTTTGTAATCTATATGTTGACATGCCCCTGCAAGAAAAAATATATTGGGAGTACCATCTTGCAAGCACATAAACGTGACCTGCAGCATATACGGGCAATCAAGAATGTAGATAAATCTTATCCTGTAGCAAGACACTTCAAACAATATCATGAGTGCAACTCACAACACCTGACCTACAGTGTGATTGACCAGATATAAAAATCACTCCATGGAGGAGATAGAGAAAAGATACTTAGGCAGTTGGAATGCAGGTACATTATACGGCTTAATACTAAGGAACCGATAGGTTTGAACATTAATGAAGAGATGTACACATATTTGTAGAAATTAATTGAATGATCAGCCTTTGAGTTTTTAGATGTCTATACTGGAGTTTTTAGATGTCTATATTGATGTTTTTTTAATTTATTCAGTGAAAGCACATACTGAAGAACATGTTTAACAGTGACTCAATACTAGTATTATCAACTTGATTTCTGTTTTGCATATTTTCAGGAACAACTTGTACGAAACCAATTAATTGGAGTGCAGACTTTAGAGTTGCACAAGATTGGTGTTAATGGAATGCAAAAAAAGCTGAAATATCTAATTTTCTTTCAATTTATTCTATATATCTGTGTAAGGTATTGGGTTCAACTAGTTTTCAATGATTGCCCAATGGGGCTTGATAAAGTGTTTTGAAGTTTTGTGCACGTTAAAGGAATAGTGCATTATGGTCAATGGTGCCATGATAGGCATAATGCTTAAAAAGTTACATTTCTTTAGAAGATTTTTTTAATGTTTTTTGATTTAGTTGATTTCATACAACTTGATATACATGCCCAATGGGACAAGATGAGTACTTGGACACTGTTATACAATCTCAATGTGGCAAAAATTTCAATCTATATTTATATTGTTTTTCTTATATTGGAATTTTTTGAGCTCTATATACCATAGGAAATGATTTGAAATGTTTAAAAACTATTTTATTTTGAATCTGACATCTTATGCAATGAGATGCATAAATTTTGTAATGATTTATATAATGTTACAAGATGGCCGTCATGAAAAAGTGAATTGAATTGTCCTTTTTGTATTGTCACATATGTGTGACATTAGATATGTTGCTTTCACTATGAGCGGGCGTTGTGAGAAAGGCTTTCTTCCGAAACGCGTCTGATGCTCTTTTAGTGTCTTTTTCCACTTCAAATGGAATAAATCCAATTTTGGAATACAGCTTCAGGAGTACCGTTCCGTTCTTTTAATTGTGGTCGGAAGCACGATATATATACATGCCATCGTAGCCGTAATCTGCAATAATAATAAACTTGGAGTATTGGAATATATATATATATATATATATATATATATAAATATATATTATCTACTGGCGGTCGCCAGTAGATAGTTATAGTTAGGACCTATTTTCCATAGGAAATCCGCGACATTCTATTTGAAATAACTCTTGCGTCGGTTGACGAATCTTCGCGAAATGTTCAAACTTTATGGCCCGCTCCGGTCCGCTCCTACCCTGAAAGTCTCAGGGTGATTCGTCAAGCGGGGGCCGAGAAAAAAGGGGGGTCCCAAAACGTGTTTTCCCCATTCATTTTCCCATAGGAAACTTTAGACACGGCTACAGCCCGAACTGCTGAACGGAATTACACCAAATTTGGCAAAGAGGTAGTTCTTGGTTCAGAAAGAACCCTTTTGTTAAATGGTGTAAATCCGTTCAGTACTTACGGATAAATTAAAAAAATAAGAGTCAAAAAATCAATTTCCCATAGGAAACTTTAGACACGGCTACAGCCCGAACTGCTGAACGGAATTACACCAAATTTGGCAAAGAGGTAGTTCTTGGTTCAGAAAGAACCCTTTTGTTAAATGGTGTAAATCCGTTCAGTAGTTGCTGAGAAAATCAAAAGTAAAAGTACATATATATCTATGGCCGCGTCGGATTCGCGCACCCTCCCGATCACGAGCTGTCTGCTAATTGGCTGTCAACACTCCAAACCAGGAAGTGTTGGCAGCCATCTTGTTCCTCGGTAGAACCGAGGAACAAGAAAGCAGTAAAAAAGTGCACAAAACGCACAAAGGGGGCAGGGTAGAAACACCCTGACCCCTAGGTCTGCTCAGGGGTCCCACAAGGACCCCTGGGCAGAAAAAAGCATTTTAAAAAAAAATCGGCAGGATGCGCTCAGGGAGCACGAATCCTGCCGAAAAATAAAAATCAAAGGGCGGTCTCCCGCGCTTCGATAGTATTTTGCCCCGGGTGGCCCAAGTCCCGGGGGCATGGTGGGGGGTTAAATTTATGTATGGGGGCCTCAAAGGGCCCCAAGCCCCGGGACCGCCACCCCCGGGGCTTTCTTTTAAAATGGTGCGGGAGGGCTCTGAGCCCTCCGCAGCCCCGGGACCACCACCTCCCGGGGCTTCTTTTTAAAAACTTTTTCCTGTGTGGGGGCTCGAGCCCCCACACGCCCCGGGACCGCCACCTCCCGGGGCACTAACAAATTAAAATGGGGGTCCGTTTTGGACTCCCACAGCCCCGGGGACCACCACCTCCCCGGGGCTTTGCTGATGTGGGGGGCGCACGGCCCCCTCCTGGAGCCTGTGGTGGCCCTGGGGACCGCCACCCCCAAGGCCGGCTCCTGCAGTGTCCCGGGTGCCTGCCCCGGGACACTGCTGTTTGCAATGACAGGACGGGAGCCTCGCGGCTCCCGTCCTGTCATTGCAAACTGCTTTGGATATTTGAAGAGAGAGCAGGGAAACCTGCTCTCGCTTTCAATATCCAAAGACAATTGCTTTCCACACGGGGAGCAGCATGTTAGCTGCTCCCCGTGTGGAAGCAATGCCGGCTCCCTTAGGACACGGGGAGCCGGCGGGACTGTGGGGGTTTGGGGACTCCCCACAGTCCCCAACCAGAGGCTAGGCCCCGGGGATGGGGTCCCGGGGCCATAAATGGCTCGGGAGGGGGCCCACGCGGCCCCTCCCCAGAAATTATAAAAAATTAATAAAAAAAAGCCTGCCCCGGGGGATGGGGTCCCAGGGGCAAAGGAGGCCTGAGGAGGGGGCCACGCAGCCCCCTCCTTAAAAGGAATGTTAAAGTGTGGCCATGCCCGGGGGATGGGGTCCCGGGGCAGTTTTCGGCCAGGGTAGGGGGCCACGCAACCCCTTCCAGTTTAATTTTAATTAAAAAAAAAGGGGGTAAGGCCCTGGGGGATGGGGTCCCCAGGGCCCAAAAATTAGGAAAAGGAAGGGGGGTCACACAGGCGCGTTTGCAGATGGGGAAGTAATTCCCCTTGAATACTGGGGGTCCCTGGGGGCCAACTAGCCCACCAGGAACCTCCAGTATGCGCCAGGGCTGCGTTGCAGAGAGGTGTACAGAGGCCACGCCCCTTTATACACCTCTCTGCAACGCAGCTCTGTGGCGCTTTTGGAGGTACATGGTGGGCTAGTTGGCCCCCAGGAACCCTCAGGATTCAAGGGGACTTAATCCCCCAACTTAAAACGCGCCACGGGCGCGTTTGCACTGTGGTGAAGGGAGGGGCGGGGCTTCAGGTGACATGTGTGCAAACAGGCCCCGTGGCGCATTTTAAGATGGGGAATTAAATCCCCTTCAATCCTGAGGGTCCTGAGGGCCAACTAGCCCAACAGGTACATCCAGAAAGCGCCACAGAGCTGCGTTGCAGAGAGGTGTAAAAGGGGTGTGGCCTCTATACACGTCTCTGCAACGCAGCCCCTGGCGCATACTGGAGGTTCCTGGTGGGCTAGTTGGCCCCTAGGGACCCTCATGATTCAAGGGGACTTAATCCCCAACCTAAAACGCGCCACGGGGCGCGTTGCACAGATGTCACCTCAGGCCCCGCCCCTACCTTCACCATTGTGCAAATATTCCTCTAAAATCTGCCGAACTACGAATTCGGATTTACTCACCTGTTATCAGGAGAGACCTCAGTGCTGCATCTTTCAGCCCAGTACTAATCCTGAAAAGTAATTTTAACCGTACTTACCAGTAACTTGAATTTCCTTCCATAGGATATCATTGCCTGCTTTTTGCTGAAAAAGTCTAAGTGTTGATTTTTGAAACATACAAATATTCCTCTAAAATCAGCCGAAATACGAATTCCGATTTACTCACCTGTTATCAGGAGAGACCTCAGTGCTGTATCTTTCAGCCCAGTACTGGTCCTGAAAAGTAATTTTAACCGTACTTACCAGTAAATTGAATTTCCTTCCATAGGCTAACATTGACTGGTTTCACTTGGAAATTCTTCTAAGTGTGAAGTTTTGGAACTTTAAAATATTCCTCTAAAATCAGCCGAAATACGAATTCTGATTTACTCACCTGTTATCAGGAGAGACCTCAGTGCTGCATCTTTTAGCCCAGCACTGACCCTGAAAAGTAATTTTAACCATACTTACCAGTAACTTATATTTTCTTCCATAGGAATCCATTGTCTGGTTTTCAGCTGAAAAGTTTCAAAGTGTCGATTTTCACAAACTACAAATATTCCTTAAAAATCGCCTGTATGACTTAAACGCATTCTTTCAACTGTTTACAGGAGATGCACCAGTGCTGGATCCAGGATCCAACACTGAGTAATAAAAAGTAACGATAACAGTTTTTACCTGCTAAGTGAATTTCCTTCCATAGGATAACATTGGTGATTCTATGAGAAAAAGTTTCTAAGTGTCAACTTTTAAAATACAATAATATTCCTTAAAAATCACTACTGTAACCAAAACGCTTTTACTCAACTGTTTACAGGAGATGTCCCAGGACTGAATCTAGGATCCAGTCCTGTGGTTAGAAAAGTAATCCATAAAGTAACTAATTGCATTTAACTAGAAATTCACATTGAGCTGAATGTTGCATTGTGTTTGAAAATGTGTTGCCCATTGCAACAACTGTAACTACTGTACTTAAAAGTCTATTGCCTATGTGCAAAGTATTTAAACTAAAGTAATTCATTCTGAGAAAGTATTTTTTGTAATGTATAATGTAATTACAATGTAATTTAAAAAATAAAATATGTAAAAAAAAATGTTTCTAAAAATGTAGTAAATCAGTACGAAAAAAATAAATATAACAATTAATACATTTAAAAATTGTCATTTACAAAACCTTTGAAATTCACTGAAAAAACCGTAGGTTTCAGACATGTTATAGTTAGGAATTAGCATTTAAAAACCTTTGAAATTCACTGAAAAAACCATAGGTTTCAGACACGTTATAGTTAGAAATTAGCATTTAAAAAACCTTTGAAATTCACTGAAAAAACCATAGGTTTCAGGCACGTTATAGTTAGAAATTTGCATTTAAAAACCTTAGAAATTCACTGAAAAACCATAAGGTTTTAGGGACAGTTATAGTTAGTTGGACATTGCACTCGTACAAAACCCGTGAAATTCCCCCGTTATAGTTAGTTCAGGTAACTATAACTCACGCCCCGCAATGCACTGCTGATGACGTCACATATTACATCACTCATGACATGGTCAGTGACATCACTGATGACATCACTGATGACATCTCAAATGACATCACTGATGACATCATCAATGTGAGAATTTAATGCATCTTCTCACACCCTAATATAAGTTTTGAAACACCCACTCTAAATTACAGACTGCCATTCTCAAAACCATACACACTCCAATACCAATAAGTACATACCCACTCACTGATTCTTAGGTCTACACACACACATCTACTCACTCACCCGTACAGTCACTCATACTTACAGTCACTCAGTACAGGACTATCATATGCACTCATACACCTATATAAACACTCACACAACGCAACTCATCCATAGAGGTATTCACACACCTAGTCAGTCATGCAAATAATTAATCACACTCCAATTTACTCACCTATACAGTTATACACACCAGCTCACTTACTCATAAAAATACTAGCACATTCTTACGCTCCTATGCAATCACTGATGCAAGCACACACTCATCCATATAGCCACTCTCACAATCACACACTCTCACTTATAGCCATTTATATACTCCAACACACATATATACTGCCTTTCACATATGTAGTTACTCACACATGTACCACTGAGATATACATTCAATCACTAACACACCCATACACACACTCACCCACCCATACAGTCCATCACAGACGCACTCTTGAAACCATGCACCCAGTGAATCACCCACGCACACATCTATGCACAGAGTCACACACACCCCACCCACACAAACACTGAGGCACCCATACAGATACTCAGAGAACCAATCCATAACCCATATAGACACTCATTTAGCTAGTCAGAAACCCATGCAGTTGCTTACACAACAACAGACAGATGGATACAGACATTCACACAGTTTAGTCACTCACCCATGCTTCCAGTAAGATACGTTTAATCACTCACTTATAGACTCAGTCACGCACCTACTAAATCATCCATTCAGGCGCTTCTACACCCACTCATTCTTCAATACGCCTTTCCTAAATATATTAAACATATTTAAACTTTACAGAAACACACAGTCACTGGATGATGTCATCAGTGATGTCATCAGTGATGTCATTTGAGATGTCATCAGTGATGTCATCAGTGATGTCACTGACCATGTCATGAGTGATGTAATATGTGACGTCATCAGCAGTGCATTGCGGGGCGCGAGTTATAGTTACCTGAACTAACTATAACGGGGAATTTCACGGGTTTTGTACGAGTGCAATGTCCAACTAACTATAACTGTCCCTAAAACCTTATGGTTTTTCAGTGAATTTCTAAGGTTTTTAAATGCAAATTTCTAACTATAACGTGCCTGAAACCTATGGTTTTTTCAGTGATATATATATATATATATATATATATATATATATATATATATATATATATATATATAATGGAAATATTTAAATATTTTTATGCAAAAAAACAAATGCAATTTTTTAAACATAAAACATTAATGTGCACCTTTTTTGTTGAGGGGCAGAAGGGTCAACAATTTGTACAGTGGATGCAGACCTCCTTTTTGGATGTACTGGAAACACCTGTTATGATGAGACAGAGGTGCTATAACTGATTGCTGGAAGAGCTAGGAGATGGGTCCATTTGAAAAGCAATAGGTGGCCTCACTGCTATTTGCTGAAAGGCATACGTTTGGACATATACTGACCTTAGCAAGGAAAACTGTCCCTTTCCAAAACTGAGTGCTTCAGTCAATTGAAGAATGGATCTCAGGGCTAAATAATTAAGAAAGTGCCTGAAGTCTGAGAGGAAAGCAGGATTGAAGCTGAGGACTAAAGCAAGGTTGAAACAGGCAGTAAACACAACTGGAAAGTCTGCAGTGGAACCGATGAAGATAATATTTGCACACATAACAGGAAGGTGAGAGTAGTGAAACGATAGATACACATAAATGATAATTTTCCTCTTCCTCTAAAGAGATCTCTCTGTGAGGTGAAAAAGATGTTATGAGCAGGCAAGGAGCAGATAAATCTCACAGAGTTCAGGGAGCCACTGAGAGCTCCAAGGGAGAAGAAGCACCTGAAGGTGCTCTGTGCCAAAGGCACAAGCCTTGGAGTCAACTGGCAGCCTTGGAAGCACTGAACATCAGGATAATAATATAACACACAAGAAGACAATGAGAACTGTGGAACGTACACAGAAACAGGAAATGGGCTCAGGGAAAATCAGGAATGGAATAAGGGTCAAGGTCAGGACTGTAATACACATAACTGTGAATACCGGGAATCTGCACACTAAGGGGCCGATTCCGATTCGGGCCGGAAATCTCTCCGACCAAGCCGGACCCGGAGAGAATTCCGACCGAATCGGACCCTAGCAGTCCGACCGAACGAGTACGATGCATTCGCATGCTATCGGACTCGATTCGGTCGGACTCCCATTGAAGTCAATGGGAGCCGTTCGTACAACGCGTACGCGGGCTCCCATTGACTCAATGGGTGCGAGGCGAACAAGGGCGCCCCCTATAGTGGGTACGCGTCGAAGCGGGTCGTGCCGTACACGCACAGGTAGGGGGGACCCATGGGTCCCCCCTGTGTGCGACTCGCACGCCTAGGCGTACAGGGGGGTCCGACGCGGACCCCCAAAGTCCGGCTCCGAAAGCTTTTTCGAGCCGGACGGCGCGAGTCGGTCGGACTGCTCGCGGCGCGCATCGTACTTACCCGGCCGGGAAACGTCTCCATAGCGCGGTGCGAGTCGTGTCCATGCGAGTCGGTCGGAGCGTGTTGTAGCCGCGTTTGAGTCGGTCGGCGATTTCGCGGGTGCTTGCATCGTACTCGCTCTGTCGGACCCGCGTACGATTCGGTCGGGAAACAGGGCTCCGACTCGGATCCGGTGAATCCGAATCCGATTCGGAGCACTACCGGCCGAGATCGGAATCGGCGCCTAAGTAGGACAGGAATATACAGACAGAACAGGGACATGAACTACAAGACTAGGAGTCTGCATATTCAAGACAAGTGTGGATATGTGCAGTCAGAACTAGCAACAAGGCAAACACTGGACCCAAGAGGCAGGATAAGCAAGAGAGAAGAAACAGACACAAATAACTAATCAGAACAGGAACATGGAATTCAACAACAATGAAAACAGAAATCAAAAGACAAGCCAGGAATATAGAAGCAGGATCAAACAGAGCACAAGGAAACTCAGCAGCAAGGTCAGTTGTGAACCCCTGTATTCTGGGCTCACCAGGAACAAATAGCAGGAGGTTTAGGGGAGTAGTAGAACAGGTGCAATTTCAGAGCGTGGGAGTGGTCAATGGTTTTATCTTCAAATTTAGTCACTGAAATGAAAATAAAAATCTTCTAGTGGGGCAAGGCCCAAAGCTGTGGCCAGCAAGGGTCCCTCAAAGTAGGATATGTTATCATTGAGCTCCAGTGAAGCTGTTGGATTTAGCACCAAAAGCTCAGCGCAAGAAAAAGCTGATTTTCACAGACACCGAGTGTGCTTCACCAGTCAGATAGATTTGCCCACTCACCACGGTTCAAGGTTTTACCTTCAGAAGTAGTCATATTTTTATGACTGCAGTGGGAGAAAGATAGAAGCTGTAACTTCAACGCCATGCCATTCCCGTCGCGGAGCAGACGCGCGCAGACACATTGCAGCTGCTAAAATTATCTAAGTCTTGGTGAGAATTCCCTTCGCCCAGCAGTAATTTTAGCACACCGCTTTTTATTGTTTTAAAAAACACTTGCATTCTGCTATTTACTTTTGTACTTGCATTTTTACCTGATTGCTATCGCCCTCACCTCGGTCCACCACGGGGTTTCCCCGATTGTTGTGGAGGGTGTCGGCGAGGAAGTAACTTGTCTCTGGCTGTTGGGGGCGGAGCCTAGCGACTAGCGTCACGCTTGCAGCCTACTTCAACGCCATGCCATTCTCGTCGTGCAGCGGACGTGCGCAGCGGGTGCGCCGCTGGCGCGCCAAAGGCACGCCTAAGGCAAGCCTGTCTGCGCCCATCTGCGGCCGGCCGGGGCAAGGGGCCATACACTATGCTCATTTGCTAAGCTACTCTGCATTCGAATTAAAATCAATGCAGGGGAACTGGGCTATTGACCCTCGTACCCGGATCAAACTAGACAAGTTCGGGATTTTGACCCATAGGGACCCCCACCCTGAAATCTCGTACAAACCATACGGCCAGGAGCCCCTTAACAAAGATGAGCATTGGCAAGCTCCAGCCACCCCCACATATCAGGCGCAGGAGGGACTTTCAATCTGCTACCTGAATACCCGTTCGATGGTAAAACATCAGCTTGAGATTTTCTATCGCTTAGATGCTGATAAACCGGCTATTTTTCTCCTCTCCGAAACATGGCTGACGGTGGAGTCTGCTCCTGACGTCCTTGTTGCAATCCCAGACAACTATTACATTCTTCAGGCTAACAGACCCGCGGGCAAAGCCGGAGGAGGGGTAGCAGCTATAATACAACAGAAACATCAATTTACCTCATTAGTGACTTCAGGTATCCCCTCAGTCGATAGCCTTTTACTAAAATTTGAATCTCATCACTCCCCTTTTATCTGTGCTCTATTCTATAGACCCCCCACATCACATGCCTACATTCCCCCAGCTGTTGGGTGACATGATCGCCGAACTGGTTGTTAATCATTCTAGAATCTTGATAATTGGAGACTTCAACTTTTGGCACAACGATGTTCGGGAAAGCTCCTGTTCTATTAAACTCACTGATCTCCTAGCGGGAATGAATTGTACCCAGCATGTAAAAGCAGCCACCCATATCAAGGGGCACGTCTTAGACCAGGTTTGGACTTCCAACCTGGAAATTTCCCACATGCTGATCTCCCCTTGTCCATGGTCGGACCACCATTTTATCACCTTTTCCATCTCCAGTGTCCCCCCCGACCAAAGCTCCTCTGTCGGGAAATTTCATGGCTAGAAACTGGGGTCGGGTGGACATCAATGAATTTTGCTCCTTGCTAACTGCCTCAGCCCCCACTGCTCAGGAGGAGTCCCCCCACACCCAGGCAGAAAACATCAACACCTGGCTTGAATCAGCCAGAGACAGCATAGCCCCCTTGAGGAAAATTTAAATTAAGAGGCCCCATGACGCTCAACGCTGGTTTTCTGATGACCTAAAAGCGAAGAAACTGGCTCTGAGACAAGCTGAACGTAGGTGGAGACACGATTATTGCTCCGATAAAAAGGCTGCTTTTGTGTCCTTACTCAGAGATTACAAAAGTGCTATCCTCCAGACCAAAGCAGAATATTTTTCCTTAAAAATATTAAAATCAGCCAACAAAGCCAAGGACATCTTCTCTATAGTGGATGAACTTGCTAAGCCAGATCGAGTCATTGCAAAACCTGCTCCATCACAACTTTTATGCGACTCTCTCAAATCATTTTTCATCGAGAAAATCGCCACCATTAAGGCCAGTATCCCCAGGTCTATCTTACCCTTGGCCCCCCTGTGCCTACACACAAACTCCCTTCATCTTGATCGAATCCCTTCAATCACTAGAGATGTTTTCTTTGCCCTACTTAAAAAGGTCTGTTCTGGTTCCCCTATGGATAGTTGTCCTCCCCACATCCTTCGGGAAGTTTTCTTTCCTGTCCGGACCCCCCCCTATTGCTTTTAAACAACTCCCTTGCTCAAGGTACTGTTCCTAACTTATTTAAAAACGCCGAAGTTGTCCCTATTCTGAAGAAACCCAGCTCTGACCCCTTGATCCCCAGCAATTATCGTCCCATCTCCTTGCTGCCTTATTTAGGCAAGATTCTAGAAGCCCATGTTGCCAACTGTCTCAGTTCCTTTGTAGAGCAATCTCATTACTTGGACTCCCATCAAGCAGGTTTTAGACCTGCACATTCCACTGAGTCAGTCATCTTGGCAGTCTTGGACAAACTTAGAAGGGGGGCCGACCAGGGCACTACCCAAGCCCTGGTGCTCCTGGATTTGTTGGCCGCCTTTGACACGGTCGACCATCACCTTTTGATCGACCGTGTCGGCAGCGCTGGGATCCAGGGTCTGTCGCTGAAGTGGATCTCCTCCTTTCTCAGCAACCGCTTCCAAGCAGTCCGCCTTGCTAACTTCTCTGCAGAAAAAAGAAAACTGACCTGCGGGGTTCCACAGGGCTCTTTCCTCTCACCCCTTCTTTTTAACCTGTATATTTTACCCTTGATTCTGGCCCTGCGTAAGAGAGAGGTCGTAACTTTTAACTACGCTGATGACCTTCAGCTAGTGTTTAATATCGACTCATCTGTATCATCGGTTGCGAGCTTCCAATCCACAATGAGTTTTATCAGTGACTGGATGAATGTCAACCAGCTCAAACTTAACCCTGATAAAACCGAGCTGATTCTCACTGGTGGCCCAGCCAATCCGTGGAATTCTATTTTCTGGCCTCCACTACTGGGGAGTCCCCCACTCCCAGCCAGCTCTGTTAAAAGCCTGGGAATTGTGATCAGTAATGATCTAACTATGAAGGCCCAGATTAGCTCAGTGGTCTCCGCTTGTTTTTCCATCTGCAAAGAATCCGGAAGATCAGCAGATTCTTGACCACCGAGGCCCTTACCCAGGTCGTCCTTGCCCTGGTAATTTCGCGTATTGATTACGCAAATTCCCTGTATGCTGGTATACCAGCATACCAATTACATCGTCTGCAATTGGTGCAGAATCAAGCGGCCAGGCTAATCCTTGGTCAGCCTAAGCACCATCATGTTAGACCATTGTTGAAGAGCCTCCATTGGCTTCCTTTGTTCCAACGCTGTCTCTTCAAGTTAGGCTGTACCATTTATAAAGCCCTCTCAGGACGCGGCCCTGCTTTTATCGCTTCAAAGATACAGCGGTATGTCCCCTCTCGCGACCTACGCTCTTCTAACAAGAACCTGTTGACCCTCAACTCCTTCAAACGTAAGAAACATGGGGGCCTCAGATTCACGATCCTGGCTCCTCAATTTTGGAACCCCCTTCCTCTCGAACTGCGTATGTCCACCTCTTATGCCCAGTTCAGAAAACTACTCAAAACTTGGTTATTTTCCCAGGCATATAATTGAGCTCATTGTCTTGTGAATGCAACCGCCCCTACTTAGTGCCAAGAAACCGCCCGGTGTATGTGCGCTCAATAAATAATTTTTAACATAACATAACATAACAACTGGGCAGAGCTCCATGAAGCCTGATACCTTTACCACAAGGTGCCACTCACCCTATTTTTAGCATGGCAAAATACTCTGAGAAAATCTGATGTTCTTGCCCGCTTTTAGTGCGACCTTCCCAAGCATCCTTCAGTAGCTTATCCCAGTCCTCAGGAGGTGTAAAAAATGGCTAAGTCCTAATTTTCTCAAATTGCTTGCGAAGTTCTTTCTGGTCAGTCCTTTAGCCCCTAGCTCCTTGGTGCAGGCTTCTGGGCACTAGCCATCTACCCAGTCATGCCTTCTGCAGGGTCAAACTATTATGGTCAGCTGTGCTTGCTTGGAGTTAAGAGTCCTTCTGTTTTTTGTGTACTTGAAGCAGGCGAACAGAAGGCCAACCCCTTGACGCTTGGACAACAGCTCCATTCTCTGAGTTCCAGTAGGTGTCAGGAGTCATTGATCCCTTGAATGAGTGCTTTTCTTCCAGCAGGAGTCAGGAGTCATCTTTCTTCCGGCAAGGCTTTCTTCTTCAGGGGGAGTCTACCCAGGCCCAAGAAAGTTCTGAGGAAGTGGTGGCTGAGATGCCAGATTGATACAGTGCATTAGCCAGTGATTGGAGAAATGCAGCCAACCAATCCTAATTCTTCTTCTTACAGTTCTGCCATCTTCTTTTGCAGCCCTTCCGCTATACCTTACTGTACAATTACCCTGGAGCCCTTATTTCAATATGCCAGAACTCTGCTGCCAACCCCCAGGCCTGCCTTCAGCTCCCTAGATGGCCCCCCAATTCGATGATCTCTCTTTCCACTTGACAGGGTTCAGATTGTTTCTCTCTCCCACTATGACTGGAGTCTGTCAAGCTACAAAGGTCCTGGGAATGAATAGGAGACTCCCTCCTTGACATTTACAAGTCAAAGAGATAGTGCTAAAGCTAGTCTTTTGTTCTACCAGCTGTTCCTGTTCACCCACAGATTGCTAGTCGCTTATAAGTGGTCAGTATTTAACATCACTCTGCCCTTCCTGAAATCAGAGACAGGTCATTGTCTTCTGAGTCACGGACATTACTCTCCCAGCCAAGGGTGTGTTTACTAGCTCTAGAGGTTTGATTAGCGGCAGAACTGATATTAAGCAAGTCCACCTCAGACAGCCTAACATACATTTTGAAAAAAATGCTGTTCCATTAAACTTGCCAAATTCTGATTTCACCATTAAATAGACTTTGAAAATTAAATGGGAAATACATAGGAATGAGGTTTATAGCATTTTCCTTGAAAGAGATGCAGAATTAAGTATGTTATTCACACCTAGGCCTGTCAGTTACTTTGAGGCCCACCTTTTAAACATAATGTGCCACTTTTTTATTTATCATGCACCCTACATATTTTTTTGCGAAAGTGCCAATTAAAAGAAAAAAGGCTGAAGGGTGGGGTATGAGGGTGATGAAGGAGTTAATACTGTGAATTAGACGGGTCCAAGAGAGCAAAAGCAATGCATAAAGGAGAAAGTAGCCTTGCAATACAGGAGGAGAAGCACACATGGAGAGAAAAATACAGAGCATGGGGGTAGGGGAGAGAAGAACAGGGGGTGCAGCAGGCAGGGAAGAAGCACACAAGAGAGTAAGAAGCACACAAAAGTGACAGAAACAGGGGAGAGGCACACAAGGGTGAGAACAACATACAACACGAGGGGTGAATGAGGATTATCAGAGAGAGAAACACAGAGCATGGGGGGCATTGGGGGAGCACACAGTGGAGAGAAGAAGAGAGCTGGGAAACACATGCACTCTGATGAAGTGCTTAACCCAGAAGAAAAAATCCCTAAATGTGAAAAGTGGAAGGATAGAAGCAAGCCAATTGGAGAGAGGGAAAATATGCTATGGTTCAGGGGATGGATAAACACAAGAGGGGAAAGCTGGGATAAGGAAAGCTTTTGAATAAGGAGCAAGTGAATGAGAGTGAAAATAAAACCAACCAATGTTAGGCAATGGGCGTGCCGTAAGCCCCTGTAAATTCTTGGTAAGCCCGCAACAGGTCTTTTGCAACCAGACAGCTTGTACTGTATGTTAGGCTGCACCTACAAAAATAAGCGGCCGAAATAAAAATGATGTAATTCCTTGCAGAGTGGTTGGTTTCATTATAGTTTAAAAGTGAAAGGCTTTTCATGGCGGCATTGATTAAGGGATTTTGTGTCCTGCAATGTGGGAGTGTTCTGGGTTTACTGCAGTGTTGATAGTCAAAAGGGAGCATCTTCAGAAAGAGATAGAGAGTTTGCCATGTGACATGGGTTTTCGGTAGGTTGAAGAATCAAATGGTAATTGGTGGCCTCAGATGGCAGCTGCCAAAAATAGATAAAGTGGCAAGATGCCAATGATGCATAATCGGGAGTCTTAAGGTCATGTGCAGGCTATCCTGTTTTAGGTTTCAACCTATAATAACTGATAAAACCCCACTGAATGGAAATAGCCCTCACCAGTGTAAACATATGGGGCAAGATGTATGACCATTCCATTTTTCGAGTTGAAAATTGCTACATTTTGCGACTCGCAATTTGCAACTCGCAAAATAGAATGTACAGCAGTGTCTGAGACACTGTTGGTGATTCTCACATGGGTCGCAAGGGACCTGCCTCATTAATATTCATGAGGCAGGTCGCAATTTGTGACCCATTGGGAATGGCCAGCACTTGCAGGGATGGTGGCCTGCTGGGGTTTTTTAATAATGCAGGTTTTTTTTTTTAAATGCAGGATGTGTTTGAAAAAGAAAAATGAAACGTTTCAGCTTCATTTTTTAAGAGCAAGCAGTGGTACGTGGGCCACTGCCTGCTCTTAAAAAGTATTTGCGCCCACATTCGCAAAGAGGAAGGGGTCCCTTGGGGACCCCTTCCCATTTGCGTCTGGTCTACAACCAAGTTTCCATTGGCGGTGAAATGCAAATTTATTGCCACCGCATTTTGGTCACAAAACATTTGTACATGGCACTGTGAGTTGCTATTAGGAAGGGACGCCTTTGGCACACCCTTTCCAAATAGCAAGTCGCAAACCCAATTTTGCAAATCAATAATAGGTTACTGACTCGCAAAATAGGGTTTGTACACAGACCTATTTAGCGGTTGTAAATGGGACGATTTCCAATTTGTGACCACTAAAAAGGGTCATACATCTGGCCCATGAACCCTGATAGACACCTACACAACCACAAACTAAATGTCATTCAAAACAAGCATTTGCAATGCAATAGGTCTCGCTTTTGTGAAAGTTAGAGCTATTGGTGCTGTAAATGACAAAGTTTTTTAGTTATGTTTTTGGTCTTAAGCATTTTACCTTGCTGTTCCGTAACATGAAGCACTGGCAAAGCCAGAAAGAAACAATGCAGTTTGTGCTTGTAGTTTTAGTAAAACAACTCCAATGACAGAAAAACAAGCCGGACGGCTGTCTAGATTATTAAAATGCTGTGTTGCAGCATTCACATGTGTTTCTGAAGTTAATCTTATCATGCATGTTATAAAATGACAAATCAAGTTAAAAATAAAAAGCAAACAAAATGTCCGAGTGATATTCTGATTAAAATTAGCAAATAACGTGCCTGATTCGGCTCGAAAGCACGGATTCCTGCATGTTTTTCCGTATCCCAGCTGCAAAACTCAGGATGGCATGAGTAGGGGAAGAAATACCGCACGGTAATAGCGCACTGAAAGGAAGATTTACCATTTCTTCACGTAGCACAGTGCAGCAGCTAGAAATTACCTAAAATAAACCTCAGCCCTACAGAGTGACGAAATTTGGACATACATATTTAAATGTTTCTTTTTGTCTTCTTTTATCTCGTTCTACCTTCACTTAATCATTTCTCTGTATTCGTCCCAACTGTAAAGGAGCACTTCTCCAAATTATATTTTCTATTCATATTCCGAACAATGTAATAAAATTAAAATAAAAAAAACTAACAAGTAGTGGCATTGGTGGATGTAAATGATCCATTATAGTTGCAGCAAAGATTACTACGGTGGGGTGAGGGACAACCCCTGCGCTTCCCCATCAACCACAACAAGGGCGCTACGTCACTCATGTCATCAACGTATACCAAACACATCTGACTGATGTGATGGCCTTCTATTCTAGTTCTATATATGAGGACCTACATTGCATGACCTTGCAGTCTACTGCACTCGTCGTGATCTAGGAAACCATTTAATTTGCTTTATAAATTCACGTAAACAGGACAATGATACATGAAACTGAAACACTTTACTCTTGTACACTTCCCTTACACAAAATGCTCTTTAGCTCAACAGTTTATTGAATTAAGTGCGTTCGGTGCCTCCCACAGCATCATGAGCTCTCGAAGTGTCGAAACAAACCAAGAAGACAAAGAAACTAATGACACCGACAACTGGAAAATGACTACTTGATCTATACATTTATCAATATGAAGCAGCACATGGCAAACGATCTCTGTCACGCCCGTTGTTGATCTCACCAAATGCTTTTACAAGAAGAAAGAAAAAAAAGTTTACTGTTGAGTTTACAAAAAGGTATTCAAAAATACAATCTGCTATTGCCTGCAATAAATCCGGCTGTAAAAAGGCAAATAAAAAAGGTGAAATATTCAAATGCTGAATTATCCTTCTCCTATATAGCGTTGTTGTCCCACCCCTTAAGAGAATAGAACACGCTCTGGCAAAGCCGATAAGCCTCACTTACGAGAGAGTGATTGGCTTTATCAATGTTTTTAGTCATCTTGTACAGCAAGCAGCACGGCACTATGATGTAACCGGAGTGACTGCCCAATGGGCTAAGTCATAGTGGCTGTTTTCCTCTTGCATGACTATCTCCGCATGGAATCAGATGGTGAGAAAACAGGGTAGGCCACCTGGCAGTCTCAGTTTAAGTGTAGAATATTCCACCAGCATGAGGTGGGGGTGCCGACTAGTACAGAGATAAAAGCAGGTGTTGGTATTTTTTTCCATTCAAGTGCTTTACACTTTGTGTCCTTGGGCAAATCCGTACAACATAGCTGCACGGGTGGGGGGGGGGGGGGGATAGAACAGCTCTATTAATTTTTCTCGCCACCCTGCGCTTGATGATGCCAAGCAAATCCCTTCAAAGTGTGTGTTGCACTTGAATGCATTAGTTAAAAAAAAAATAACGCATTTGACCAATCAGATACAAGTCCTAAGGCATGAATAAGTTATCAAATACAAAGCAAGAATTCCCAGGTACTTGTACAACACAAATAACCTGAAGACGACGGTCCTTTGAAAAAAGTTGCAAGACACAATGGGCCTCATTCCAACAGCCGTGGTGAGGCAGCGATGGACTAAACCGGTGTATTGTTTATAACAAATAGACACGAGATGTACTCCTACCTAGCAGCCGTGAATCAGGGAGCCCCTCTCCTGCCTCCCTGCCTCCCTTCTGATAATGAAAGTAATACTATGCTGTCAACTGAGGCACCCCCTGCTTGAAACAAGCATTGGCAATGTGCTGCACTCACAAAACCATGCAACTCACTCTGAATTCACAAGAGAACTCCTTTTACCCAGCATTTATACAAAGTGTTCGCTCTGCAATCACCCAGGCACACCACTCACCCTGCACTGACAGACCTCCTATGCCGCACTCCTACATCTCTCACCCACCACAGGCATTTTATACAGCACACTATACAATCACCCTGCCCTCACCCACCTGGACACTCACCCTGCACTAACATTGCTAACCCTGCACGCTAGAGACCGCTCACCCTGAACTCAGACACTGCTTACAGACTTTTCTCCCAGCACTGACACGCCTAACACCCTGCACAATTCATCTTTAGCCCTGAACTCATAGTCCACAATACACTTCTCACTCTGAACTCACACACCACTCATGCTGACAGTTTACCTTGCTGGCAGACGTCTTTCACCTGTGAACACGTCTCTCACCGGCGTGCACACGTCTCTCACCGGCGCACACACCTCTCACACTGCATACTCAGCACTCATCCTGCACACACAAACTCACCTTGCACTCCTAGACTAGTCACACATCACTCTACTGCACAGACAACCACTTACTTTACACACAGACTGCTAATCATGCACCTAAATTCAGCTTATCCTACACACAAAGCTTAGCTTGTACAATCTTACACCACTAACTCTACATACACAGCTCACCCCTCTTACTCATCCACCTCAGACCCTGCACACTCATCCTCCTGTCACTCTGCAAACACCCTCCACTCGCCTCGCAGCCAGCTCCAATCAATGCTAACCTAGACACTGCTTATCCTGCATTCACCCACCTCTCCCCTTGGACAAACCCACACACCTCTCATGCTGATTGATCACCCTGCACTCACCTCACTCCCCTTGCACATTCACCACTCATCCGTACACCCACACCACCCACCCTGCATACACATTGCTCACCTTCCACTGCAACACTCAATTTGCACACTCATGCGCCGCTTGCTTGCATTTGCACAAGGCTCACCCAGCAGACATAGGCCGCTCACTCTGAACTGCCGCACCGGGTGACCGGAAGCCACAGATCTTGGAGAGAGAGAGAGGAGTCGTTGCTGTGGGTATTTGTAGTCCGCGCATCACAAACCTCACGGGCCACCCACGCACCTAGTAAGCCCGTCACAGACCGGCCTGAGAACCAAAGCCACGGACACCGCTGCATGCAGCAGCTGGAATAACAAGGAACTAGGAACTCGTGACTGGACAATCCGTCATTCACTCTCACCACCCTAGGTCGGCTGGCCCTACCCCAGACTTCCGCCGCTGACTGCCCCACCCTCCTCGCACCAACAGAGCGGCTGCCAGGGTGAAGGCTGGCTGCCCTGGCCCAGTTCCCGATGCGTGCCTGTGTGTGCTCACTCCTTGCCTACAGTGACTGAGTGAGCGCACAGACATCACAAGTCCGTCTCCTGGCCTTGCTTACAAGTAAAATATGTGGGTGATTGCGGTGTCCTCGCCTAAAATGATGGAATCCCGGCGTGACAAATTAGCCTCTCATTCTTTGAAGGTCGATAGAAGTTGCACCGCTGAATTCGAGGACATGGACACATCCAATTACGTACTGTGCATACAAATAATGCACGCCATTGTCCCGCGAGTGCTTGGGGGGGGAGAGAGGGGTGTTGGCTAATAAAGTAACAAGGGTTGGCAAACAAATCTCGTTACCCAAGAGGAAGAACTTAGACTTACCCCTCAGCCCCTGCTCTACGTTATCTGGCGCGCCCCCTCGCAATGTCCGGCCTGTCCATGCCCCCTCTGCAACACCACCATGCTACTAACCCATGAGGGAAGTGCGGTGCTGCGGGTTGCTGCCTTACTTCTTCCGGGACATGCTGGGCTTCCGATGTCCCATCAGGATTGGGACGACCTACTAGCTACAACGTCAGATCAAGGGTGGTCCGTAAATGAGAAGGCGGGTAGAGCGTTCGAGTCTCTGTGGGAGTGAGAATTAGCATTGCGCTACTGCAGGAGATCCACATTTGCTCGGAAGACATTCCCAAACGTAGGCAAAATGGAGAAGACAGATGTAAGCAATGTCCTGCTCTAAATAAGCCAGAGGGGTGGAACCAAACGCCCCCTATCCCTGAGAGACACAGTAGTGCCAACACTGCTGTGCAGTGACCAGCGGAGAGAGAGCATGAGAAAAGACGGACGGGAAGCTTTCTGTACTGGCTAGAGCGTTCGAGTCTCAGCAGGGACGCTAGAGACGCAGCGCACGCCGCGAGCCGTACACGTGCACATCGCCTGTCCGGGCGCGTGCACATCTCCTGTCCCCCTTCCGCCCAAAAAGCCACGACAATAGATCTCGCCAAGGCGAGCAGCGCATGCGCTGCGTCGCTAGGCGAGACCTAAAAAGGAAAAGGAAAGTGAAAAGTCATTTTTATTTCTTCCTGAAGGGGCCAATACAATGTAACTTTGTTATACAAGGTAGCAGCAAGAAAGACTGGGCTAACATTATTCTGCTTGAGTTTTGTTGCTTAGGGATGTCACTAAAAGATTGTTTCTTCTATCTTTTAAAAAGCACTGCTTCATTTTTGACCACTTCAATAACTCTGAGGGCATATGCGCCCAGTTCAATGCATATGTTGCAGAATCTGTCCCAGAGAATCGCAAACTTCAGGTGCACCAGTATTGGCATGGGAAGCTATGTCACTGGCCAGAGTTAGCAAATTGTGTATTGGCTTTTTTGGCGCTGCCTTTCTCAATTTCAAAATGTGGAGCGGGCCTTTTCAGAGATAAAAGTTTACATGGGAAGGGAAGAGCAAGCGTGCATGACCAACGACTCACTGAAGAAGTATTGTATGGTGAACTACAATAAGTTGGATTTGTAAAAATGTATTTAGACTTCATGTACACTGTACGTACGCTGTCTATATACCTTGCACTATCAGTGCAGAAAGCAAGCAATAATAAAAGCAAATGTTCCATAAACACTGGAAAAACACAGTTTCTGGTGTTTTTAATGGCGTGAAAATATTTAACCACCGATAACCACTGGAAAATACTGAAAACCCCCCACCAGAATTGACCAAAGATAGAAACTGAAAAAAGGAAAGCTTAGTCATGTGTAATCGAGACGGACATAAGTGGGTTTTGCAGTGCAGAGCCTGCACCACGGACTGAACCTGTTCTGGTGTGCATCACACCATCATGCAATGAAACCCATTCCTATAAGAAGCAGATCCTCTGTGCACCTTTCATTATGGTTGTATGTTTGCAGAGGGTAGGAAGGCCCATTTACTTTGCTAACATTAGGAAACATGGTGCCCTGCCACTTACCACAGAAATGGGAAGAAAGCATGAGAGGGGCAGAGGTAAGGATGTGTAGAGGGAGTGAGAAAGAGCAAAGGAAAGGAAAAGGGAAGGTGAAGGTGAAGATGGAATGGAGATATGAGGATAAATACAAAGAGTGAATATTAATAAGGGAAAGAGGAGGAGTGAATAAAGGGGAAGACAGCGGTAGAGAGGAGTAATTAAAGAATAATGGTTGATCAAATTGGAGGAAAGTGGAGAGCGGGGAAAGAAAAAGACAGGAGGAAGTAGAGAGAGGCAAAGGGAGAGTCAGTGAAGAGTAGGAGTTAAGATGAAGGTGCAGGGAGAAAAGGAAGTTACAGAGAGTAAGGGAGAGAGGAGATAGAGATTTGGAGAAGTAGAGAGATAAGAGGAAGACCGAGGGGAGAGACTGGGATAAACTATAGATATATGGAATATGACAGGGACTTGTTGGGGAAAGGACAGAGAAAGAAATGTAGAAGGGAATAAATTAAACTGAGTGTGGGAGAGGAATCTACGTTAGAGGTGAAATGGTAGTAGACTAGACAGATACTGAAATGGTAGCAAGAGAGGGAAAAGTCAGAAGGAAAGGGGGAAGAAGATAGCAAGAGGTAGAGGGTGGGAGAGAGGAGTAGGGAGAAGCATAAAGAGAGAGGAAGAAGGACAGGTGGGAGAAACAGAAAACATTGTCAAGAGAAATTACAAGGCAGAGAAACATCAAGGGTGGATGAAAAATCAGGTGTTATGGTAAATTAATTAGATGACCACTAGCAAAGAGAATGCCTTTTCACAATTTTTAATCTAGAAGTGCAGATTCAGCCTTTCATTTGTTTGAGGCTAATTACGTGCTTACTGCTGATTAGTATTGTGGCAGAAAAGTCCCCTGCGTGGTTAGAGACATTTATCCCTCCCCTGAGTGCTCAATTGTACTTTTGTTTGGATCCCTAATGCTGATTTTATGTCATAGGAAAGCACATATCAAGCATGAGCGCCATGACATAAGCCTGTATCATGGATTGCAGTCTTCTTAGACCGGGAGGGGTGCCCAAAGCACTACCCCCATACTAATAAAAGGCTATTGCCTTCAACAAGAGTTGAGCAGCACAAGTGTGGTGGTGGCCGCTTACACATGTAATGATCAGTAGTAGCGAACAGAACCTTTTAACACTGTTTCAGTGGAGTGATGCCACATGCTCACTCACCTTTTTAAAGTTCCACGCTGAGTGCCTAACTCAACCCTTGGCCTACATCAGGTAGATGTGGAGTGCTGCACAGTACGGGAGTAGTGATTCTGTGCTGGTTGTATGTTTTCCTGAGAAGGGTACAATACAGGGATAGAGCAGTACTATGCAGTATGTATGTGGTTAGTGCATATACTAGGTGTATATTTGCCTGTAAGGAAATCATGACAAAAAAGATGTAATGCTATGCAGTGCGTGCACAAAGAGAGCATGTGCTAGGTGTATGGGTGCTTGTGTGAAGTACAATACATGAAGGGTGAAGTGTTGTGCAGTGCACATGGTAAGTGTGTGTGCTGGCAGTGTGTGTGTTTGCAAATAGTACACCCTGGTTAAATATAGAAAAGCTTTAGTCCTAAATAGTGCACGCAGACTAGGTGTGTGTACAGAATGCAAATGTACATGTCTGGGTGCATGGAGGAACCAGTGCTGGGCAGTAAGTGTGCTGTGAATGTACACTGAGTAACTGTGCCTGCAATGGTACATTACATGGAGGACCCTGGGTTCCATTTTTGGAATCCCAGGGCAGCCTGTTGAAGACATGAGGAGGAGAGGAATCCCCCCAGACAAATTTGTGTATTGCTGCCTTCCTGTGAACTGGGTGGGACATACACTGGAGGGAAAAAGGAAGAGGCTCTCTTTACACTTCAAAAGACTGCACTTTGATTCAGTGATAGTTCACAAAGAGGGGGCCTGGATACATCTTAGGAAGGGAGACAGGGTTCATAAGTGAATCATAAAGAGTAGGACTAGGGGACATGGATTAACCTTCTGATGCACATACCAGTGGTGCTGACATCCAGGTGTGAACTCTGGTCACTCCCATTAATTGTGCTGTGGGACAAGCAGCTGTGTGAGAAGGGGAAGCTCTGCAAGACTTCGGCCTGTGCCCAGGACTTGGGGCAAAGGCCTGCTAGTCTCCCTGCTGGGTGAGGGGACATCACCCAGGACTCCAAGGCCTTCCACCCTGAAGCCAGAAGCACAAGCGCCGGACTGTTTGCCAAGACTAGTGTGCCCTGTGAGGAGGAGCAAAGCATTGGAGGAAGCGAGGTCCAGCGGGGATCCCAGCGATATGATTCCCTGAGTGAGGTGTGGGGCTGTGCGCCGTTCGGACCATTGCCCGTGTGCCATGCTGGCTCTGCAACCCCTGTATGCCAGAAGAGGGCCATTGGAGGCTGAGCCAAGAGTAAAGCGCCATGTGGGCTTGGCCAAACCAATACTTCTGCACAGTCATTATCCGGTATGCCAGAGAGGGCCAACGGTAAAGTTACCACTGCTAAATTGCTGAGACCTGTGACTGTTTTGGCATGGGTGTTTGAACTAAGAAAGTCTGTGCCCATGTTGTTCAAATACCGCGGCAACTACGTATGCCAGGAGGGGCTGCTGATACCAATGTGCCAAAGGATTCAGGTTGTTACTTGAAAGAGAGACTGAGGCTATGGTTTGCGGGTTAGACTTGCACTGCGAGGGAATTGCACCTGACTGACCTGAAGGTTACAAGAATGCCATGAATGACTTCAAACCCTCACTGGGTTTAAGTCAGGAGCAAAGAAAGGATCACGCCCCCACCCGCTGAGTAAAGCCAACATACTGTGTCTTCGCAAGCTGGGAACTGCTCCAACAACTGAGAAGGACTCCAGCAGTGCCACTCAGGAGAGAGAGCCTGCGCCACTGGGTGCTGCTGCGTTGGCTGCAAGCAGCCCGACTTCTCCGAACTGACCAAGACTCAAGGGTGCTGGTTCCGAAGGCACCAACTGGTCTGCTGAACTCCTCCGTGCTGCCAGGGCGGGCAAGACGTGAACTGGGCCAGTTGGACTCTGGGGGACTCGCTGCTAATGGTGCTGTGGCACCATAGACACTTTTGGCTAAAATCCTGAAGAGTCAAAGGAGAACTCTTGAGTACAACCTAATAGTGTGCATTCTCTGGATGCGGCTACCTGTGAATGGGAACTACCCTATTGCATGAGGGATAGACAGTGGGACAGACAGTCGCCTGACAGCTACTGGAGCCCCGACCTCAAAGGGGACAGTGTTGTTGCTTTTGAATGTTGTATACCTTTGCATGTGTAGTTAGAAATAAACAATTTATTTTGTTCGTATAAAAGCAAATATTTGACTGGACATTGATTTATTGTTCATACTGGGTAACCTTTGAGATATGAGTCGTGTTCACTGACCTGTCTCTACACTCCCCTCCGAGGGAGCCTTGACTGCTCAACTACAGCTACCACTGAGAGATAAGTGCAGAAAGGTATACTCAGCCAGAAACTCAGGATCTATAGTTTGTCTCTGGGACATCAGGAATAAAAGGCCTCAACCATCACGGTTGGCCCCAATAGCCCCTGCGTGCCCTGTGGCTCTCTGAAAGGGGTTCTGACAATTAGGTAATAATCATACCTGATGTAACAACAGCATATGTGATTGTGATTTGTGCTATACAAATGAACACTATTGTTAGAAGAGGAGAGTGAGGGACAACCTCTTTGGACTCTCCCCATGCATATCAGTGCAAATCTTCATTACTAGCACTCTATTCTCCACATCCTGGTGCCAGCCCACCAATCCCAGGCTCCATCACGCCCTTCAGTTCTACTGCTATTTTCCCATTAACACCTTCCAAGATTCTGCACCTCATCGAGTACCAGTCTGACATAGTGAGATGGTATGCATCCACTACTGCTCTCGGTCCAAATTCACCATTACCACCCTTCTTTAAACGCCACAACTCTCCAGCAGCAGTTCCCCATTACAAGCCACCACCCATCACTGGCATCTTAGGTAATAGTCAGCCATTGCTGTCCTCAGTTTGCACATCAACAACAGCACAGGTCAACATATTCTAGAAATCTTAGTTTGGGAAATTAATGTTTATCACCATCTGAGATTGCCAAGGCATTTGCTCAATAGTGTAAGCAGCTTTATGCCACAGAAGATAAAAATAGATTAAGCCTAATTGTGATTGAATAAAACTTAGATCCACTTACTTAACTATTTTTATCTCCCTAAAAGATTCAAGAGCTGACAGCTCCAGTGACCTTGGATAAACTTTCAGAAATCATATCCAATGGCCCTTTGACCAAGGCTGCCTGTACAGATGAATATATGTTTTAGTTCTGGTTCTGGGTGGAGCTTGCAGAATTCCGTGAATTAACAGAAAAACTCAGTGGAATTCCACGGAGTTCTTCGAGAGGGCAGAGTATTGCTCTGCCACTCCTAGGCCCTAGTTCATGGTGAAGGAGGTGATGTCTGCAAGGAGACAGGGGTCTTGGTGCATGGTGGAGGCTAATGCAAAGCCAGCACTCACAAGAGGTTAAAAAAGTGTGCATTGTGAGGGGGTGCATCAGGACTGTGTTATTTGACAAACGTGTAATGCACACGCTGTGCACAGCTGTCACCTTGCAGTCTACGTTAAAGCAAACCGACTTCAGGTTTCATAGGTACACAAGCCGCACAACCTAGGGCATGAGCCACGGTAGCAATTAGATACTTGGATTGAATCATACAACAGTGCTGTCATTTAAAATATTAAATAATAAAAAGGATGAGGAGTTACCCTGCCCCACCTGGGAATGCTAAATTTGAGGGATGCCGTGAATGTTTTCTGGCAAAGTTGCCATCCAGTCCCAGGTCGCTCTTTCCTTGAGACGAAGCCATGCCACTGGCCTCCTCTCCCTCTATTGTCTGGGCTCTCCTTCAGGCATGCATGCACTCTTGCCATCTCTCTGCCATGCAGCTTTCTCCTCTTGCTGGCTGCGCTTGCCTCTAATCCAGTGTTTGCTCGAGCCCTGACAGAGCTTACATTCTCCTCCACCTCCTCCTGGTACTGCTGGAAAGTGAGTGGCCTGCTTGGGAGCCTCATCATCACCACAGTTAAACTCCTCCGTTTCGGAGTCCGCCATGTTGATGTCTCAAATCGTGTACAGTGTGCACACAAGTGCTTGCTCTACCACCTCTGAAATGTGGAATCATTTCCCCCTACCGAACTGTCCCACCTCCAGAACTGCAGCGGCGTTAGAGCCAAGCAATCATTGGCAACAGAAGAAACTTGCCTGTCGACTGTATGTTGAGATGCTAACTGTGCTGATTGCTGAAACAAGGATTTGCTACCCCAGGTTTGTAATGTTCGATAATTTAAAACCCGAAATCAGTGTCTAATATATTCTTCTGCATTCATGGCAGTGCATGCACCGGTAAACTCTGATTCGCCAGCGAATAGCAGAGTTTTTTTGCTGAACTCCAAACTCCAAGCGGAGCACGGAGTTGCAAAAACTCTGTGAACTCCGCCCAGTGAGCACAGTTTAATGTACACCCCTATTTAGTTCTCTGCATTTTTATTTTATTTCTGAAATTCAAGTGTCTGACATACTTCTAAACATGTCACGTTCAAGGGATTGGCAGATCTGTGCCCTGCACTGCATGACATAAACCAATGCCACAGAACTCCAATCCTACAATGATCATCTGCCCTTCTGGAATAATCCCCAACATCCTCAGATCTTTGAGGTGCCCAAGAATTCATCCTGGTTAAAATCCGATCATCAACTGTACCACCATGGGTTGTTGAAGTGCGTTCCATGATATCCGTAACTAATTTGGGATGCCAAATTACACATTCTTTAGTTATTTACAAATCCACAACTTTCTTTTGAAAAACATTGTGCTCTAATCCTTTAGAGACGATAGACATATGGTTAACCATACATAAATCCCCACAGCAAAAAATTGGCATGTACTATCAGGGACTTTCTAAAAATCTCGAGGATCAGAATGTAGGATGGGCCTTTAAATGGTTGATGTGGTTAAATGCAATATTCACCCTTATTCTCCAAGTCACAATGTGTACTGAGCATCACCCCTGCAAACACTCTCAAATAGTATCCAAATTCAGGTTCAGCAGAGGTGTGCAATAGAAGCCAGGAGTATGTTGCAGATTGGGCACACATGTTCACTACCATGTTCACTACCTGCCTAGCATTAAGCACATACTGTCAATTCTTTCTGAATAAAATTACCTCAACCTTTTTATCACGATTGGATTTGATCCAATACTGATCCTGAAAAGATAAACTGCACACCAATGTCGGACACCCATTACCCAGCCACAAAAAAAGGGATACAGGAAATTGAAGAAAGAAGGACAATATCATTGAAATTATCAACAATGTTTTAACCAGATCTGGGGCCTATATGCAAAGGGTTTCCGGGGGGAAGGGGGTGGAATGTGGCTTATATACATTTAGGGCCTTATTAGAGTTTGGCGGATGGGAATACCCCATCATAAACATGGCGGACATCTTGTCCACTGTATTACAGGTGCATTATAGCCTGTAGCACTTGCAATAATACGGTGGATGGGATATCTGTCACATTTTTTGTGGAGAATCCTGTCTGCCAAACTTTTTATTTAGGGCCTTAGTTATTTTTCACCTGAACCTCGAGAGTCAAGATTAATGGACATAACAGAAACGCATTGAGGATTATCATGGTAAAAATAACGATCATGCTTTAACTCAGTTATCTCCTTCAAGATTTCTTTTAAGCTTTTGATTTGTCTTGTTCCCTGGCTTGATAAACATACTGCTGAAACAAATAATAAAAAGGTTAATGGTTCTAAATTCCTGCACATCTCAGGTATGTTATCCCCGTACCAGCTTTTTATCAAGTATGTTATTTTTATATGTCTGGCTAGAGATAATTGTAGGTGTCTCGCAGAATTTTTAATATCTATCCTGGGAAAGTGAAGCTAAATGGCGTTATTTTATTTATCCCAGAAGTCTCAAGTTATCCAGTGTTAGAAACTCGTTGAGTGCCTTGCCCTCTGGCATTTATAATGCTCCATTTGTTTTGGGGACACATCATAAAAAACGAATGCAAATAAAAACCACGACTGGACAAGCTATTAACACCCGATGAGACAAGCTGGGATGAATCCCCTCGTGTCGTATTCATAGTTGAATCAACTTACATTCATCGGCGATTTGTTTTTTGTAACTGACATTCATGATGGATCACGTTTTTCCTGTGCACTGACATCCATCCATTTTATTGGTGCAATAGACACTGAGGCTACACAGGCAGAGGTGTCCTATTTACATCTTTCTGTGGTGCAGCTCAAGCGACGACGTTTCCGGAAGTTCCCCCAAGAGCCAGTTCTGTTATTCATACATTTCCACATGTCTTCAAACAAGGCGGAGTTTGGGCACTCAGGTACTCCCCTTCACATAGTGCATGCATCTTGGTGATAAAAGCTGGCATAATCATGACAATTGTTGGCATAATGTGCGCATCTATGGTATAATGTTTCCCATCTGTAGCACAAGGTGGCATGTTGATGGCGCGTCTTGACATGCTGTGGGCTCCCATAGCATGAAGGCAGCTCCTCCTGGCATAATAACGGCAATGGTATAATCATGTTAATTCTTAGCACATTGTGGGAAGCCATGCCACAATGTTTCCGACCCAGACATAATACTGGCCTACACACAATTGTGCTAATTCTTGACTTACTGTGTGCAACTTTGTGATGATGTTGGACACCAATCACATATCCGCGACACTGGCATTCGTTGCATGATTGAACCCACTTATGGATAATGTTGGCTCTGGCTTCACGCTGACAATGCTTGACATATTGTGAGCATCAATTCCCATGGACCCCTATTCAATAGGAAGGTGACCCGCAGAGTATAAGTGTGAAAACTGGTCAACCCAGGTGGAGAGAGGGATGAAATTATAGAGAGGGGGTGTTTGCCCGTCTCTCCCCCCCCCTAACCAGGGACCAAAACCTTGCAGGGTACTTGGCGGAACAGACCTCTTTGAGGTCTTGCCACCTCCCATCGTAACCACTCTCTTTTGGCCCGAGCCTGAGTTGATTTATAGAGCTTTCTCGCTGAATGGACCAGCAGTGGATCCTTAGTTTTTATCGCCTTGATCAGTAGAGTGCGAGTACGTCTGCACTCCAAGTTTTTAGTCCAGGGGCCATCTACGAATGCTTGATTCAGCAATAAGAAAATATGATAATATTTTCTTGAATAGATTATTATGTGAGTCAATAATTGACCTTTGATCCATTGCACATGACAAACATGTGGCCATTTCTGCTAAACAGGATAGTAGGTCCTCTCTAATAGCGGACACAGTATCTGGGCAATCAGCTACCTGGGACCATTTAATTCTCTGCATATCATTGTATGGTTGTATGTCCTTAGTGCTGGCCAGAGTATGGGATTTGGCTTCCATTTTAGAGCAGAAAAATTTCATAGTAAAGCAGAGGGGGTTGTGTTCACTCTCCAACTTCTCATTAATGTTCATATCCCTGAGGAGTGGCCAGAGTCTCAGATCTAATAATATATAATCTATACAACTAGAATGGAGCAGATTGTTGTAAGTGTTGGCTCTGTTCCTGTCAGATTTGGACCTTCCATTAATTGCTCTAAGCCCTAACTCCAAGGAGAGTCTAAAGCAGCTTATATCCATCTTTTTTATAGCAGGCAATTCTAATCGCAGAATACCCTACATCTCATCTCCTCTGTAGCTAGTTTGACATCCTCAATATCCATGGCTCATTGGTGGAGTTGAAGTCCCCTGCTATTATCAAATGTGATGTTAAGTGGTAAAATATTCATGTTTTGTGACTGGATTCAGGTCGCAAAACAGTAATACATACCATAAGGACTTTGTATTTGGAAAGGACACCCTAAGCACGCCTCTTCCAAATTCCGATTCAGTAAGGTTTCCTGAACCCATTTAACGATTCGGAAAACCTTTTAACACATACAGGTTAAAATCATTAGTGGGATACAGTTGCACTTGTATAGTGTTCTTAAGTCCCACAAAACTATTAAACAACAGCACCCGTACCTTGAACAGCATATCACCCTTTGTAAGTATCCCATTACTGATGGGATTGTACTACAAGCCACATGATCACCACAATGATATCTAGAGTCAAGGGGGGAGTAGGGACATATGCCCTCTGCACGCCCTCGTCCACTAACTCTAGAGTAGCCGAACAGCAGACCCGACCATGCCATTCAATGCTGATCCAAGCAGCCCCCACTTCCTTGTGTAGAGAATCTTTTCCTTTTCTACCTTTGAATAACATTAAAAAACAAGCACACCAAGTATCGAAATAAAACAGCAGTGCTATCATTTTCCTGTAAACAGAAAATACCAGGGAGTATAGCAATCTGCATTAATTACAAGACAATAGCTTCCATAATACAGCTTGTAATATGCCAATGAACACTGAAAGGACCCTTGGTCTACTGCTGAAAATAAAGGAGAAAAATTACTTAGTATGAAAATGTCTCTGATTAAATTTCAGCTATTTCCCAAAGCTACTCCACTGTTCACCCTCCAAGAAACATGTCTCTGCTCTTTCATATTGGATCCTGCATTTGATCTGTAAATCTTGATCCCAGAGAATTAAACCTTTGTTAACATTTGTGAGCGACAGACAAAGAGAAAAAAACACATTTTACTGGGATGTTTGGAAGCCCTACGGCTGTGAAGATAAATTAAATAATTTAAATTGACCTGGGGGCCTGCGTGTTGAATAATCCCCCATTTAGATGACCCAGTGATTCCTAACACATTTCAGTGTATAGAAGCAGTCAATGGGAAAGTGTTAATGTTCCCTTCGCACAGAACACTGCATACACTTATTCTTTTTATACCCAATAACCAGAGACAATGATTATATTATTCATAAGATTGTTTTACCTGAAGTAATATAGCATGCAGAGCCACTTATTATTTCATATGTGCTTTTCTAACTTCAGTGTGTCAAGTCCTCAAAAAAGTATTCCTCTTTAAATATAAAAACTCCTTCCTTCCTTCCTTCCTCCCTTCCTCCCTCCCTCCCTCCTTCCCTTCCTTCCCTCCTTTCTTCCTTCCTTCCTTTTTTCCTTCGTATTTGGGCTAATTTGAAATAACATTAGAAGTGCCTTATAATCACGATTAGTTTGCACTCACATATATTCTGTGTGACTAATATATGAGAAGAAGAAAGAGGAATATTAGACGATTGTCTATCGCCATGACTAATCATGTATACCTTAGAAATGTAACTAGCAAGGGGGTGCATTAGCATTATGTTAAAAGATAATGAACTACATGTGTTTACTGATTTATATACCTCTCTCATAACCCTTAGTATATTAAGACTCGCCACTTATAACTGTTTAAATGTGCTGAAAGTGTTTCTTGGTCGTTTATCGAAAGTGCACCCATAATGTTATCTGTGCGTTGTTAATATAGCCTAATTGTAGGCCTGAAATGCATTTGTAATGTATTTTCCAGCTAACATTTGAATTCGTATTCTGCTTGTATTGTGGAATTTTGCATGTATCTTGTGTTCCCACTGCAGGTGGACAAGGCTTTATTAGTTGAGAGAAAGAATTATTGTTCCTAGTAGATAAAGAGGCCTGAGAAGGAGAAATGCGATGACGGATGGAAGATGAGTTCTCGTGGTAGAAGGAGATGGCACCAAGGACTTATGAAATATTTCAGAGTGTGAACATGGAGGTGGAGAAAGGAATCCGGAGGGTGCTGGAAGAGGAAATGTACTATTGGCGTGATGGGAGGTGCCTTAATTCAGTGATTGCTTATTTTGTGATGTAGTTAGGGATTGCTGACATTCTACTGTAGGGCTTCCTGAGGCATAGACCTCTTTTAGCTTGGTGGCTTCATGCTGTTTGATCCTGGTTGGAGTTACTTCTTAGGAAGGCTCTAACGGCTGACACCTTTCTTCCCCTTCTTTACTAAACTTGCTCTAGATTAGGATTCCCATATAAAGTAGTATGGGGATAGTTAAGGATTTTAATCAAAACTTGATGCAATCCAAAGTGCATTTTTATCTTTTGATAACATATGTTGCAGTGACTGAATTAGTTGTTTACTTCTTGCTGTACCGCCTGAA
The DNA here is from genome assembly GCA_963921515.1 of Calotriton arnoldi. NCBI lineage: Eukaryota > Metazoa > Chordata > Amphibia > Caudata > Salamandridae > Calotriton > Calotriton arnoldi. The sequence goes on along the minus strand of CAWUFW010015854.1, from coordinate 252,506 downwards.
TCAGTTTCGGAGATCCATCTTCATTCTGTTTACTTTGTACTTTTACACCTTAATGCTTCAATTGGTGTATATTCATCTGTTTCAGAATTTGAATAAAACAAACTGACTTGAATTTGACTGTCTACTTGGATTCTTACTTAGTAACCTAGACTTTGAAATCTAGATTTTGTGAAAGGAGATTTCTCTTTACCTCTTATGCTGCTTAAAAAGAGCCATTGAGTCCGAACATTTAGGTGCATGGGTTCCAGCGCTCCCACCTTACTTCTTTCGCTGCATGAAGCAGGAAGTAATATTTAACTATTGTATGCTTACTCTCCTTACTACCCTAACCATACTGGGCCCTCTACCATCAGGCAGTTTGTAGCACTTCCATTTACCACAAAGGCAATGATCCTCTGATAAATCTTTCTCCACCAATAGGAGAGGTGGAAATTTCAGTGACCAACTCCACGTTAGCTGTGCAATGAGGACCATTAATTGACAGCTAACTTCCAGGTTTGAAATCAGATTTAGATAGACCACTCTCAAGACAATGCTGTAGAAATAAAGAATAGTGACTGGAAGACCCAGCCTCCTAAAGAAGCTTTTTAAAATCACTTTTGGACACTGTCTGCTCCTCAGGGGCAGATCAGCCCTATATGGAGGCCCATCTGCCCCCAGGGGAGGGCAGAAAACCCACTAGCACAAGGGATATTGTCATTGTATTTTTGGTGGCGGTCCCTTAGGCAAGGATCGCCCCAATTAGCGCTAATAATTTTTTTAAATTACTTTTGGCTGTTTTCATCCCCCTTTGGGAGCAGATCGGCCCTATTTGGAGGCCCATCTGCCCCCGGGGGGGGGGAAGAAAACCCACTAGCACCAGGGATGTGTATATATTATTCTTTGGGGTTGGCCCCTTAGGCAAGGGTCGCCCCCCAATTGGGGATGAATTTTTTTTAATTTACTTTTGGTCATTTTCTGCCCCCCCCCCCCCCGGGAGGCAGATCGGGTGTCTTTGGAGGCCTGTGTGTCCCCGGGGGGGGGGCAGGAAACCCACCAGCACCAGGGATATGTATATATTTATGTTTGGGGGAGGCCCCTTGGGTATGGGTTGCCTCAATTGCATGGGTATCAGTTATTATTTACTTTTGGACATTTTTCTTTCCTCCTTGGGGGCAGGTTGGCCATATTTTTATGCCCATCTGCCCCCAAGGGGGGCAAACCACTAGACACCACAGAAAGTATTTGTGTGTGTCTGGAGTTCGGCTGGCAGTGTGTGTGGACTGGCATTTGGGGTAGTGACATGGCATTTTATAATGTTAATTGTTTTATTTCTTGTCATTTGCATTTGTGATTGTAATGTTTTATTTCTCCTTTTTATTCTAGTTCAAAGCATTTGCTTTTTTTGCTGTTATTCCTGCTTGTGGTTTTGTCACTGGTAGTTCTGCAGTTTGTGTAGTTGTATGTGTTTGGTAAGAAAACATTTTTTGTACTATTTACTGTAAACGAGTATCATTTCCCTGCATGAATGCGTTTTTTGTAAATGGTCTAATCATAGTAGCATGTTTAGCTTCTGTTTTATTGTGTGTGAAAATCTTTTTGCGTTTGTGCACGATGTGTATTGTATTGTGCGTAATTATTTTAGTTTTTTCCTCCTAGTGGGATATTGTTGGTTTTTGCTGTGTCTGTGCAGAGTAGGTGCTGGTGAGTCTAGCTGTCTCTGGCAAGTGAGTGGTATTGGTTTTGAGTATGTAGATCTTTGTGATAAAGACACACTTTGTTTATTACGTATTTTACGCATGTTGGTTGTTGTTGACTTGCTTGTGAAGTTACTTTTCTTAGTAAGCATTATGGCTAGCCACAGGATGACCGATCCGCAGGTTGTTGGTATGCTTTTCGAGTCTTCCTCTAACCATGGTTCAGAGACTAACTCTGCATCTGAGGCCAAGAAGGGAGTGGAAGATTCTGGCAGTGAATTTTCTGTCCGAGAGGAATCATCTGATGATGAAGCCACTCTCAGTACAGATGAAGTGCCTGTTTTAGAGTAGGACACTGATGTGCCGATAGTGCAGCAAGAGTCATCAGGATTGCAGCCTGGGGTTGAAAGGCTTCTCATTGGAAGAGCTGACCTCTGGGTTTCCCTAAATATGGTGCAGCCGGTGTTGACTGCCTTTACTGGTGTCGCAGGGTGCAGAGTCGATACTGAAAACCTTTTAACCTATACATTGTTTTCAGTTTTTTATGGATGATGTATTTTTGGATGAGACTGCTGAGCAGGCTCATTTGAATGCTGAACAGTATTTGAGGGACAGCAGTGCCAGATTTAAGCCCCACTCTAGAGCTCCCCGTGCACTTTCACAAATCTGGATGAGTTGAAGAAGTTTTTGAGTTGAACTTTTTGATGGGCTTGATAAGGAAGCGTCAATGTCTTCATATTGGTCTACTGATCCCTTGATGGCAACGGCTATATTTCCTGCAATCATGAGTCGTGATCAGTATTTGTTTCCGCTTCAAATGCTGCATTTTGTTTATCATGGTTTAGTGTTGCACATAAGATGACCCTGATTGTGACCGTCTTTTTAAGATTCGGCCTTTCCTTGATCACTTTGTAGATTGGTTTTCAGAGATCTATGCTCCAGGTAAAGAAATAGGTGTGGATGAGTCCTCGGTCTTGTTCAAGGGCCGTTTGGTTTTTAGGCAGTATATTCCAAGCAACAGAGCACGTTATAGAATTAAGATGTATATGCTGTTTGAGAGTAGGACTGGATATGTCTATAATTTCAGGGTGTATACCAGTAGGGATTCCAGGATTGACCCCCCTGGTTGTCCGTCCACTTTCAGAGTTAGTGAGAAAAGTATGTGGGAACTTGGTAGAGGACTGTTTAACAAAGGTCATCATTTATATGCTGATAATGTCTACACTGGTATGCTATTGTTCGAGGAATTGGTCAAAGTGGACACTGTTGCTTGTGGCACAATCCACTCTAACCGTAAAGGTTACTGAAAAGAACTTGTTTGTCTAAAACTTGAGAGGGGACAGTGCAGTGCTTTGCGTAACGATGAACTTCTAGCTGTGAAGTTTGCAGACAGGAGAGATGTCTACATGCTGACTACCATCCATGATGAAAGTATTTCACCTGTGACTGTTTAGGGTCAGGTTGCTGAAGTGTGCAAACCTGTCTGCATTTTAGACTATAAGAGGCACATGAGCGGTGTTGATAGAGTAGATCAGAGGTTGGAACCTTACACTTCTCTTCGTAAGGCTTACATTTGGTATAAGAAGTTGGCTATCCATCTTTTCCATTTAACAACCTTTAATGCTTTTGTTGTAGTTAAGGATTGTTCTCCAGAGTCAGACATGGCATTTGTTAAGTTTCAGGAGTCTGTGATAGGCAGCCTTGTTGTAGTGGAACAGGAAAGTGTTCCTAGAGTTGGAGTGGTGGAGGATGTGGCTAGATTGAAAGATCGCTACTTTTCAGATCACATTCCTCCAATGCCCAAAAAAGAGTTTCCCAGTAGGAGATATAGAGTCTGTATGTGAAGAGGTGTGCGGGAGGAGACTCATATGTACTGCCCGAGTGTCCTTCTAAAACTGTGCTGCGTGTGCCTGCTTGTTTTAGAATGTTCCACACAGGCGCGGCCGGTACAGGTAAGGTAATAAATTAAAACACTTGCCTTGTGTTCGCTGCATCCCCAGTCGGTGAGTGGTTTTATTTATTTATTTTATTTTCCCTATCCCATTATCTGTCGACTTCCCCCACCACCTTAACCCACCCCCACCTCACCCCACCACTCTTACCTCTACCAGCCATGCCTGGTTCCACATGCAAAAGAGTTTTTGGGAGCAACCGTGACTGTAAAAGTGAACTGCCTGGTCTGTATGGTTTTATATTTTTGTTCAGCTTCATGGTTGGTATAAGTGTGATGTATTGAGTTAGAGTTATTGTGTTTGTAGCTTTGTATCTACTTACAATTGGTTTGTGCATTCTTTTTTGTAAAAAATAAATGTGATGGCGGAGTGCATGGACTGGTGCTTGGCTGGGGGTGTGCGTGGACTGGAACACTGGGTGGTAGGAAATTTGTGCTGGTGTGGTGATCCCAGACAGAAATGTAAGGAAAATGTGATTTCTTTTGCTAAGTCTGAGGTTTGCAAGGGATTCTGGGTAGGAAAACATTGGGGGAGCCACGCAAGCCACACCTCCCTGGACTCCTCCTGGTATCTGGTTTTCAGAAATGTCTGGGTTTGGTAGGTTTCCCTAGATGGCCACCAAGCCCGGGACCAAAAACTCAGGTGTCCACCTTACAAAACCAGGTCGTTTTGTGATAGTTAATTTCGATGTCTCCACAATACGTTTTGGGCCCTTCCCTGTTGCGGGACTTGGCCTACCCACACAAGTGAGGTAGCTTTTTTATCGGGAGATGTAGGGAAATGCTGGGTGGTAGGAAATTTGTGTCGGTCTGGTGATCCCACAGCTTTCCCACACAGAAATGTGTGGAAAATGTGATTTTTTTAGCTAAATTTGAGGTTTGCAGGGGATTCTGGGTAGGAAAACGTTGGGAGAGCCATGAAAGCCACACCTCTGTGGACTCCCCTGGTGTCTAGTTTTCAGAAATGTCTGAGTTTGGTAGGTTTCCCTAGATACCCGCCAAGCCTGGGAACAAAAACGCAGGTGACTCCCTCGCAAACCCTGGTCTTTTTTGGGATTGATACTTTTGAAGGCTCCACAGTATGTTTTGGGCATTTCCTGTCGCGGACCCTTGGACTACCCACACAAGAGAGGTACAATTTTTATTGGGAGACTTGGGGAAATGGTGGATGGTTGGAAGTTTGTCGCTCCCCGTGGATTCCAGAACTTCCATCACAGAAATGTGAGGAAAATTTGTTTTGTTTTTTTGGACAAAGTTTGAGGTTTGCAAATGATTCTGGGTAACAGAACCTGGTGAGAGCCCCACAAATCACCCCATTGTGGATTGCCCTGGGTATCTAGTTTTCAAAAATGTACAGGTTTGCTAGGTCCAGGCTGAGCTAGGGTCCAAAATCAACAGCTAGGCACATCGCAAAAAAAGGGTCCGTTTTGTGTGGAAAAATGTGATGTGTCCACGTTGCATTTTGGGCCATTCTTGTCGCAGGCACTAGGCCTACCCACACAAGTGAGGTACCATTTTTATCAGGAGACTTAGGGAAACACAGAATAGTAGAACAAGTGTTATTACCAATTGACTTTCTTTGTATTTCTGCCTTCCAGATGTAAGACATTGTTTAAAAAACCATCATTTAAATGCCCTCTAATTCGCATGCTAGTACCGGTACCCACAAATTCAGAGATGTGCAAATAACCTCTGCTTATAAACTCCATTTGTTGTTCCCATTATGTAAATACATAGGTTTCCTTGATACCTATTTTTCACTCTTTATATTTTACCAAATGAATTGCTGTATACCTGGTACACAATGAAAAACCATTGCAAGGCGCAGCTCAGTTATTGGCTCTGGGTACCTCGGGTTCTTGGTGAACCTACAAGTCCTATATATCCCCGCAACCAGAAACATCCAGCGGGTGTAACAGTATATGGCTTTCAAAAATCTGCCATACTTTTAAGAAGTTGCAGGTGAAAACGAAGGCACAAATGGCTGTTTTTTTTAACTCAATTACAATACTTAAAAACAGTTAATTTCTATAGGAAAACCTTGAAGTATCTACACAAATGAGCAATAAAAATTCTTTGCACCAGTCTCGGAGTCCGTACCTGCTTCCTGTGAGAAGTACTAGGAGAAAGGATTGTAGTTCACATACGGAGCAGTTTTGGTCAAAATGTCTTGGCCCTGCCCCAGTACCCTCAGCTCAAATCAAAAGCCTTGGCATCTGGCTGGACCGCTCCCTTAGTTTTAACTACCAGGCGACGAAACTCTCGGCCACATGCTACGGTCTCCTAAGGATGCTACGCAAGATACTTCCCTACTCCCATTTCATGCGCGACAACTCATGGTACAAGGTCTTATCCTCTCCCGCCTGGATTACGGGAATGCTTTGTACCTAGGAGCCCCGCAATCTACTATCGGCAAGCTCCAAATAATCCAAAACTGCGCAGCCCGCACTCTTCTCCAGGTACCCCGCCGTCAGTCCGCAGCCCCGGCACTAAAGAGTCTCCATTGGCTACCGGTCAAAGAGCGAATCCAATTTAAAGCCATGTGCATTGCGCACAGGGCCTTTTGGAAGACAGGCTCGCTAATCAGTCAGTCCCTGATAACACCCTACCAACCAAACAGGCATATCCGGTCAGCCTCCTCCTTCCTTGCTCGACTGCCCTCCATAAAGAGAGCCAGATGCGGCAAGCGTTCCTTTTCCTACAACTCCACCAAGCTCTGGAACGCACTCCCCCTACACATGCGAAAGGAGTCCAACCTCCTATCCTTCCGCAAACTCCTAAAAACTCTACTTTTTAACAACCACTGAGTCCTCCTTCTGCCTGCTTCTGTCCACAGCGCTGGGATGCCTCAGGGTAGCTATCGCGCTATACAAATGTTTTTTCATTTCATTTCATTCATTCATTTAATTTCATTACATATAGGTAGTTATAGTTAAGACCTTGTTTCTATTCAAAAAAGCGTTTTTTCTTTTGCCAATATCTTTGGCGCAGTTTGACGACCTTCGCGAAATTTTCAAAACTAATGGCCCACTCACTTCAGCTGTTGTTTTGAAAGTTTCGGGGTGATCCATCAAGTGGGGGCCGAGAAAAGGGGGGGTTCCAAAACGCTTTTTTCTCCATTTTAATATCCATAGGAAACTTTAGACACAGCTACAGTCCGAACTGCAGAAACAGAATTACACCAGATTTGCCAAAAAGGAAGCTCTTGGTTCAGAAAGTACTCTTTTTGTTAAATGGTGTAAATCCGTTCAGAAGTTGCTGAGAAATTTAAACATTTCTCAGATATACAATTGGGGGCGTGGAGGATCTGCGAACCCTCACGATCTCGTGCCTGCAATCTGATTAGCTGCCAACACTTCAAACCAGGATGTTGGCAGCCATCTTGTGACTCAGTGGAACAGAGTCACAAGAAAAAAGGTAAAAAAACGAGAAAAAACAAGAAAAGGGCTCAGGGTAGAAACACCCTGACCCCCTAGGCCTGCTTACATTTTTGGCTGGATTTGCAGTGGATCCGTGAATCTGGCAGAACATTTTTAAAAAAACAAAGGGCAGGCTCTCGTGCTTTGTTTCCTTTAGGCTTCCTTTTGAGCCTGGTTCCGGGGGCAATATTAAAAAGAGATGCAAGGGCGGGCATGGGCCCCCGCATGCCCCGGGTACTGCCACCTCACCAGGGCTTATAGATTGAATGTGGGGTGGCTATGTGGCCCCCACAGCCCTGGAAACCGCCACCTCCCCGGGGCTTGATTCTAAAAAGAAAATGCATTGGGGGGCTCCTGCCCCCCCAGGCAGCCCCGGGGACGCAACCTCCCTGGGGCTTTTTTTATAAATAAAATACGTGGGGGGGCTCCTGCCCCCATGCAGCCCCAGGGACTGCCACCTCCCCGAGGCTAATTATCTTAAATGCGGGGGCCACACAGCCCCCCTGTAGCCCCGAGGACCGCCACCTCCCTGGGGCTAAATTAATAAAGATGCGTGGGTGGGCTCCAGCCCCCCATGGAGCCCCGGGGACTGCCACCTCCCCGGTGCTATATTTAAAAGTAAAGTGTGGCCCAACGACGTGGCCATGCCCTGAGGAATGGGGTCCCCAGGGCAATATCGGCCCAGGTAGGTGGGCCGTGCAGGCCCCTCTACCCATTTTTTTTCTTTTTTATAAAAGCATAAGGTCTGGCCCCAGGGGATGGGGTCCCCGGTGCCGAAACTGGCCTAAGGAGGGGGGCCACACAGCACCCCTCCAAAATAAAATACAGGGCTGGCCCGGGGGATGGGGTCCCCGGGGCTAAAACTGTCCCCAAGGTAAGGGGGGCCACGCGGCCCCCTTCCTTAAAAAACATAAATAAATAAATAAATAAAATGTCCGGGGGATGGGGTCCCGAGGCCGAAATCGGCCTAGGGAGGGGCGGGGGCCTCAAAGCCCCCTCCCCTTTGAAAAGAAAAAAAACAAAGGCCTAGCCCTGGGGGCTGGGGTCCCCGGAGCAAAAATGGGCCTTGGGAGAGGGGCCCCCCTCCTGTTTTATAACAAATAAAAAATAAAAAATGGGTCAGGCCCCAGGGGATAGGTCTCTGGGGCCCAAAAGGGTAAAGGGAAGGGGGCCACACAGCCCCCCTTCCTAAAATTAAAACAAAAATCGGAAGCCGGCAACTCACTGGAGGCCCCGCCCCCTTTCTCCACTACTCTGCAAATGCACCTCTTGGAGTGGTGGAAAAAGGGGCGTGGCCTCCGACCACCTCTCAGCAATCCCACTGTGTGGGGCTTACTGGAGGTAACAGGTAGGCTAGTTGGCCCCTAAGGAACCCCTGTAGTGAAGGGGACTTCATCTCCCAACCAAGAGCATGCCAGGAGGCACGTTTGCAGACTAGTGGAGAAAGGGGGCATTGCCTGCTATCAGAACTCAGCAATCCTGCTGTGTGGTAACAGGAAGGGTAGTTGGTCCACAAGGACGTCCTTGGAGCCAACTACCCCTCTTGTTACCTCCAGTAAGTCCCACACAGTGGGATTGCTAAGAGGTCTTCGGAGGCCACCCCCCCTGGTGCCCTACTGGTTGGGGGTGAAGTCCACTTTTCTCCAGAGGGACCTTGGGGGCCAAGAAGCCCTCCTGTAAGTCCTACACAACGGAATTCCTGAGAGCTGGTCGGAGGCCCAGCCCCCTTTCTCCACCACTCTGCAAATGCGACTACTACTTAAAAAAACCTTAGAAATTCACAGAAAAACCAAAGGTCACAGGTACGTTATATTTAGGAATTCGCATATAAAAAGCCTTAGAAATTCACTGAAAAAACCACAGGTTTCAGGGACATTATAGTTAGGAATTAACATTTAAAAAACCTTAGAAATTCACGGGAAAAAACACAGGTTACAGGAACGTTATACTTAGGCTAACATTTCACTTGTACAAAACCTGTGAAATTCAGCCGTTGTAGTTAGCTGAGCTAACTATAACTCGGCCCCCGCAATGCACTACTGATGATGTCACATATTACATCACTCATGACATGGTCAGTGATATCACTGATGACATCTCTGATGGCAGGAAACCAGAAAAGGACTTTGTTCATGGCGTGTGCCCTTGCTTTGGCGTAATTTCCACCTGGGAGTGCATCCCACCTAGAGGCAACTCTTTTTGTATTTTGTATAGCGGCCTGCCTGGTCGCGGGATTGCACCACCGCAAAACACTTGTGGGTCCACGGCTGCTTTATTGGGGCAGCTAACTGTGGAACAGGAGGTGCCTGTTATATGCAGGGGTGCCGGCGCGAACATCGGCAATCCTTTTAAAGACATTTTTGAATGTGAGTGCCGGCGGCGACCCACTTGGGTTTTACTGAACCACCAGACCCAGGAAGCATTGCTTCAGGTGGTCCACCTGAGCATTATTATTACGGGGATTTACTGGTGGTTGCCGCACGCCATCACGTCACATGGTCTGCCACTGAAGAGGGCATTGGCCCGAAACGCGTCTGGCAGGAAACCAGAAAAGGACTTTGTTCATGGCGTGTGCCCTTGCTTTGGCGTAATTTCCACCTGGGAGTGCATCCCACCTAGAGGCAACTCTTTTTGTATATTCTATATATATATATATATATTTATATATATATATATATATAATGGTATTTCATTTTGTTGTAAATGCATGCGAGGTACAGGCATATGCGAGGTAAAGACTTGCATGGTAACGACTATGCATGGTAAAAGCATTGTGTGGTAAAGGATGCATGGTAAAGGCATGCAAGGTAAAGGAATTCATTGTAATGTCATAGAACCAGATATAGGAGTGCAGCAACTCCATTTCTTTGCATACAGAAGGAATTCAAAGTGCATTTGGTGCTTCTCCCATGGTAAAATCCAGCTTTTTAATCTAAGAGTAAGCTGTTATTTCCAGGAAGTTGCAGATATGAGTGAATTCTGCACTTTCAATCACTTTAATTCTATCCACAGAACACTGGATGGCGGGTATGTTGTTCACAAGACAAAGGGGCACATGCATCAAAGTAAGGAATTGCGATTCCTTAATAGCAATTTTTAAGGAATCGCTATTAAGGACTCGCAATTCCTTATGCATGTAGGAATCGCTAAATAAATTGCGATTCCTACACATTCCCTAATAGCGAATCACAAATTGCTATTCGCTATTAGGGAATGCCTTCCCATTCATGAATGAATGGGACAGCATTGGCAATTTGCGAGTACCAAATAGGCACTCGCAAATTGCGAATGCAATTCAAGGGTGCTAGGGGGCCTAAAGACCACCCTGATTCACCCCCAAAACATGCATGTGTGCACATGTGGCGCACATGTGTGCGCCACAGTGCACTTAGAAAAATGCAATTTTATGCATTTTTCTAAGGAATTGCAAATTACCATCAACTTGAAGCTGATGGTAATTTGCGATTCCTTAATGCAAAGTCGCAATCTCAGATTGCTTCTTGCATTGCATTTCAGGAATCACAAAATGCGGATTCCCTAAATGCATTCGCAAAATAGGTAATCACAAAATTTGCGATTACCTATTTTGCGATTGGCTTTTGGGTTGATGCATCCCAAATGGCAAAATACCGGTCGCAAAGGGGCCGATTCTGCGAATCGGCCCGTTTGCAAACGGTATTTTTCTTGATGCATGTGCCCCATAGTTCTATCATCCTTAATTGGCCACATGGTGATCATCCGTACTGGTATCTACTATTAAATGATCCAAATTTAAGTCGTGCAGCAACAGATTGTTAGTCTCTACGGGCCTAACCTTAGAGGGAGGAAGCTGTCTCTTCTTCTTCCTACAGTGGACAGATGCAGGTGATGGGAGGAGTTTAATGTATTTTTGAAGTCTCTTCTTTCTACATGTGACCTTAATCATCCATCCAGGAAATGCCTTTTTGTTTGCAAAGTACTGAAACCAGAGTCTTGATATGCAATGGCTTGAGTTGTAATCACAAACCGGGGACCACCCAATAACAACCCCTGCCGTAGTTTTTAATATCACAGATTGGCTTGAACAATTTTGATCTAGTTAGTGCCACATAAATAACTTCTCTTTATATTCTTTTTTGCTTTGCGCTTTCAGCTTTTGGAACTCTCTTCCAGTCACCATTCGCAGAGTTAATAATCATTTGTGCTTTTGTAAGCTTTTAAAACTCAATTCTTTCTTCTAAATCCAAGATTATATCTCTTGACTGATATTGCAATACAGCACCAGAAAATGTTGCGCAATCATGCCCTCTATAAACGAAAAAGATCAATAAATCCATCTGTGTATCATGCCCCCTTGCCGGAAGCTTGTCTCAGAAAGTTAAAATCTGAGACAGACACATAGGGGCACATGCATCAAGCTAATTACCGGTCGCAAACGGGCCGATTCGCATAATCGGCCCCTTTGCGACCGGTAATTAGCCATTTGGGATGCATCAAGCCCAAAGCCATTATCAAAATAGGTAATCGCAAAATTAGCGATTACCAATTTTGCAAATGCAGTTAGGGAATCGCAATTTGTGATTCCCTAAATGCAATGCAAGAAGCAATCTCAGATTGCGACTTTGCGATTAAGAAATCGCAAATTACCATCAACTTCAAGTTGATGGTAATTTGCAATTCCTAGAAAAGTGCAAAAAATTGCATTTTTCTAAATGCCATGAGGCGCACACACATGCCCTTAGGGCATTTGTGTGCGCCACATGTGCACACATGCCAATTTTCGGGGTGCATCAGGTTGGCCTTTTGGCCCCCTAGCACCCTTGAAATTGCATGCGCAATTTGCGATTACCTTTTTGGTAATTGCAAATTGCGAATGGTTTCCCATTCATTCCTATGGGCCTCTAGGCCCATAGGAATGAATGGGAAGGCATTCCCTATTAGCGAATCACAATTAGCGATTCGCTAATAGGGAATGTGTAGGAATCGCAATTTATTTAGCGATTATTTCCTACATGCATAGGGAATTGCGAGTCCTTAATACCGATTCCTTAAAAATCGCTATTGAGGAATCGCAATTCCTTACATTGATGCATGTGCCCCTTAGACCCCACTTTACCCATTACTTTTCCCTGCAGGCTTGAATTTACCTAGCTTACTGGAATTTTTCTCAGAGTTTTTACCACAACCCTTCTTCATTACCTCCACATCATGTAGTAACATAGTTGAGCTTTTTTTGGTGATGCGTGATGTAAGAGTTGATGATTGTTCGTAAGCAGAACAGTCAAAACTAGATCCTTTCCTCAAGGATGAAGTTTGTTGCCGCTGGAGTCTTTTCACTATTGCACAAGCTTAATTCCTTCTTGGTCAAGGAGGTATTCCACAAAATATTGTGTAAAAAATATCATGAGACACATATTGTGCAAAAAATAATGTGATGTCAAGAATATTGTGGGGCAGAATATAGAAGGTAAGAATATGGTGTTTTAAATATTTACTATAATATGAGATGTCATTATTGTAATTAATGATGCCATTTAACATGTTATGAGTAATGTAGCATGTGAAGTCAGAAGTGCTAGTTATAGTTAGTTCAGTATAACTGGTGAATTTCAGTTGGCTTTTGATTTGGTAAAGGTTAGTCTTCATATAATTACAAGTACTAACTATGATGTCACTCTGACCTTTGTTTTTCAGTTAATTTCTAGGGTTTTTTAAATGTAAATTAAAATCTTATTACTTCACCTAACTATGAAAGCACTTTAACCTTTGTTTTTTCAGTGAATTTCGGAGATCTTTTTAACTTTAAGTAAAATCTAATTACCATACCTAACTATGATGTCACTTTTACCATTGTTTTTTTCCAGTGAATTTCTAGGGGCTTTTTTTAATGCAAAGTAAAATCTTATTACCATACCTAACGCCACTTTAACCTTTGTTTTTTTCAAACGTCTGCATATGTGGGTGATTTTGCAATTTTTACGGAGGATGGTAGGAGTGCCACTTCTTCCACTTAAATGAACCGAATTGCTGCTCGTCAAAGAGACCGTGTGTTTAGGGGTTTGCATGACAGCAGATCTTTGAATCATTTTTAAGATTAATTAAAAACAAGCAGTTTAAGTTGAAGTAGTGACTCACATTGGTACAAAATTAGGATTGCTTTCCTGTGCGCCTTGTTGGGAGGTGCTATTCCACGAACCGATAGCCATCACTCTTTATTAAAGAGACCTCTAACCTAGTAGGTCATAAGGAACAGTGTGGGAAAGGGTTGAACAAGCTTGCAATTTATTTGGACAGTTTCGGTCGGCAAACTAGTAATCTCTGGCCTGGGTCAACAGACAACAGAAAGCCAGGCTGGATAGGAAAGCATAGCTATGCTCTGCTATGCTATTGACGAGTGTACGGATACAGACGTCTGACTGTATGAAGAGAACACCTGTTGACGCTCAGACACCTTTCAGGAGTGTGCCGTCAGGTTTAGAGGATACCATTCCTGATTTTTTTTTAAATATATCTTTATTAGGTTTTCCTTTTTCAGATACAAACAAAATAGTGCAAATTAGAAATGCAGGACAACAGTTATTCATCAGCATTATTAATCATACAGTATGAGCTGCTAATAAGCAGTTATTACAAGCATATTTAAAACTTACACCTGCATCTTTATTCATGTGTCTACATCCTGCAAGGTATGTGTATCCTGTTGCCTCCGTACACAGGAAAGGTGTCAAAACCCTGTACATAATCGCCATCAGAAACCAAACTATCAATAAACAAAAAATAAAAAGAAACACCATCTTAAACTGTAGTCGGCTGTGTTATAATGCTAACGTCTAAGTAAGAACCAGTGTCAGTGCGTTGCAGCTTACGCGAACAGATTGTTGAGTCTAACCTTGCAATGTGTCTACTCATTGCTCAGTCGCAGTATGCAATGCCTCATGGTGCCGTGTATTGCAGGGGGGGAGGGGGCTTTCTTACTGCGCTGTGTCCCCATCTACGTCACTGGGAGACGGTGAATCCTGTCCTGCAGGGTCTGACTGTGTGAGAACCTGGAGCAGGTTATCCCGGGCCTGTGCAATTGGGCATTTGCGTAGCCCCGCAGTTTCCTCCCTATGTAGTGTGGTGTTTCCGCTTGTGCCCAAACTATAAGGGATTGCTTCCAGCTGCACTGCACTGGAGGATCACTGTGCTTCCACCTCTTCGTGATGAGGCGTTTTGCTGTTATCAAACCCAGATCTCTAAACCTGGAGAGCACCTTGTTGTTCTTTGTCCGTGGGTACAGCCCCAGTACACAGGCCTCCCAGCAGGGCTGTAGGGATGACCCAGTGCACTTTGTTAATGTTTCTATGACTGCGTGCCAGTATAGTTGAAGCGAGGGACAGGACCACAGCATATGTAAAAGATCAGCGCCTATTAACTTACATCTGGGGCAGGCAGAGGTGGTGAGATTAAAGTATTCATTTAGCTTGTCCGGGGAGAGGTATGCTCTATGCAGTATGTACGTCTGAATAATTTTGAATCTGGAGTTGCGTGGTATGTAGGTGGAACCGGCAATTATTGTATCCCACTCCTTGTCCGTCCATGGGCGCCCCCTGTCCGGAGCCCACCTCTCACGTAGTCTCAATAATGGCTTCTGTGTATGTATAAGGAGTGCCTCCACCAACCAGTGTACCACATGTGAGCCTTCCCCCATAACGTGTAGGTACTGAATAACCAGGTGTGTTTGTGGCTCAGCTGTCATGTCTCCCCAGGCGGCCGACAAAGACCTTATTATAGCGGCGTGAAGAAGAAACTGACCCGCAGGGATATCATTTTCTAGAACCAGAGTGTCGAATGATAAGAGGGTGCCCTCCGCATATAAATCGCCCGTTGCATCATGACCTGCCTCATGCCAGGTCTGCAGTTCCGTTTCCGATATCCCACCTGTGCCTCTAGGAGTGCCTATTAATGGTATTTGCGTGGCATAAGGCAGTGTATCGCGTTCAGATAGAGGCTTCTTCTATAGCATCGGTGGGCCAATGCGATATAAATCTGAGTCGGGCATGGGATTCGGGTAATGGGGTGAAATAAGTGGTATAGTTGTGATGGTGGCCACGGTGGTGTCATGGCAGCAGTGTCTTCCAGTCCCTTCCCACTCATCCATTTCGTCATCCATTGTAACTGAGACGCTAGATAGTAAAGTTCCATGTTTGGAACCGCTAGGCCACCACTACGTATAGGTGCATATAGTTTGCTCAAAGCTATTCTCGGTCTGCCAGTGTTCCAGATTAGATCCCGGAGGATACCCTCTATGGTGCGAAGAAGTCAAACAGGCACATACACCGGGAGATTTGAGAAATAATATAGCAGTCGTGGTAATATAATCATTTTGGTTAAGGTGACCCGACTCATTACATTTAAGGGCAGTGTCTTCCAAAAACGTACCTGCGTTCTGATCGCGGTTATGGCCCTCATGAGATTGCCATCTAATATATCAGTAGGGGATCTGTATATATAGATACCAAGGTATCTGAACATGGACTGGTGCCAGGTCAAGGTGGCTCCATTAATGACAACATTCGTTTCAGCTGTAGTGTCAGTAAATGAGTATACGCCAGATTTTGTCCAGTTCACTTTAAGACCTGACATTTTTTCAAATTGCTGAAAAATATCTGCTATTATTGGAGGAATAGCGTGTAGATCTCTTATGTACAATAGCAGGTCATCAGCGTACAGCGAAACCACATGCAGGCCGTCTCCTAATGGTATACCCCAGTTATCTCCGCTGTCTCGCAGTAACGTCGCCAATGGCTCCATTGCGAGAGAAAAGAGCAATGGGGACAGTGGGCACCCTTGTCTTGTCCCCCGGCGTATTCGTAAAGCGCCAGAGATCAACTTTCCTGTCTTAACCCTTACTGTAGGGCACTGGTAAAGGAGATGCACCATGTGGATATAGTTTTCTCCTAAGTCATATTTGTGCAGCACTGCAGCAAGGTAAGGCCATTCTAAGGAGTCAAAAGCCTTCTCTAAATCCAGGACCAGGCACCCGGAATGAGGCCATTCACCTGGAGCATATGTTTGTATCCGAAACAGTCTCCGTATGTTAAGGGATGTACTTCTCGTGGGAACAAATCCGTTTTGATCGGGATGTATTAAGGAGCGTACTAAAGGGGCCAGACGCTTGGCTAATATAGATGCGAATATTTTGTAGTCTGTATTAAGGAGCGCTAGTGGGCGATATGAGCCGAGGAGTTCAGGGTCTCTGCCCGGCTTGGGCAGGGAGATAAGTGTCGCCTCATTTTGTGTGGTTGTGAGTGTAGAATCCTCGATAGCGGCTTCATATAATTTTAGCAAGTGCGGGATAAGGAAGTCCAAATATGCTTTGTAAAACTCTGCCGGTAGGCCGTCAGGACTCGGCGATTTGCCATTGGAGAGGGAAAATATGCTGTCTCTGATTTCCTCTTGTGAAAGGGCATGGTTTAGCTCTTCTTGCTGAGTGGGAGTGAGTTGCAATAGGGTAAGGTCTGCGAGAAAGGACTGTATCTCAGCGAGTGTAGCCTGTATGCGGGATTTGTACAACATATCATAATGAGATGTGAATTCATCGTGGATAGCCGTCTGTGCGTATATCGTTGTGCCCTGTAGTGTACGCATGGATGTGACCGGTGATGTCTCCAGTTCCTGCCTAATCAACCATGTGAGGAGTTTGCCCGCCTTGTCACCCTGGTGGTGAGTCTTCGCAGAGTGCGCTGCATAATTTAAGCAGCGCAATCTGTCCAATAACTGAACGTGTACCTCACGTTCCCTTGATAGAGCGTCTCCAGCCATCTCATGTCCCTCCCGTTCAAATGTAGCTAACCTTTGTTCTGTGCGTAACAGGTCTTTTTCTAATTGTTTGCGCATACCCACCTGTGTGTGGAGACAGTGGCCCCTCACTACCACTTTGAAGGCGTCCCATTCTAAGTGAGGCATTGAGGCTGTGCCAGTGTTTTCATTGAAATATTGATCAATGGCGGTGGCCAAGGAGCCTCGGAAGGGGGCGGCAAGTAGAATGTCAGGCTGCAATCTTCAGACTGGAACCGGTGGTCTACTTTGCTCCCACTCGAAGTCTAAGGTGTGGGGGTTGTGATCCGAATGTGTCCGCCCCAGATAACGTGCCGAAGTTATATATGGCAGGAGAGTGTTGGAAATCATGAAGCGGTCTAAGCGCACATGCAGCCCATGCGCACCCGAGTAGTAAGAGTACACCTTGTCCGTAGGATTTTGATGCCTCCATGCATCTGTCAGGCGCCAGTGAGTCGCCCAGTCTTGCAATGCTCTCATGGCAGTAGTGATGTTCATGCCGGTCAGGGGGGGAATGAGCGATCTAACGCTATATCTAAGACACTGTTGTAGTCTCCTCCCAATAACATAGGGTGTCATGCCAGGGCGCCAGTACCTGTGAAATGGTATCTAAGAATGGTCCTTGCTCTGTGTTAGGCGCGTATAAGGAGGCTATCACTATTGGTCTGCCATCTAGTACACCTTTAATTACAACGTATCTGCCCTCTGCATCTATTTTTGTGTCTAGTATCTTAAAAGGAACTCCCGGTCTGATCCATATTAAGACCCCCCGCGCAAACGCCGAGTGACCTGTGGCGCACAGTTGCCCCCGCCAGCGGCGATGCAAGTGTGGCAGTTCGGAGTGGATTAAGTGCGTTTCTTGCAGAAGCGCTATTTGTATATGATGGCGCTTGAGATAGGAGTATATTTGATATCTACGGGCCGGTGTATGTATACCCCGCACATTCCAGGTGCCTATTTTAACCGAGGTCATTATGTGTTAAGACTATAAGCAACAGAGAAGCGAATGTGCATTGCACTAGGGAATAAAACTGTGCACTTGTCATGACGTACAGCACTATTGGCCCCTGCGAAGCAGTGTGTTGAGGATGAATGTAACAGCGTGTGTCAGATGGTGTTGTGAACAAAATGTAACAAATATACAATTCCAAAAGGGCGAACATGCAACAAGCAATCGTCCAAACTGTGTACCAAAACAACATTCACACAATAGTTGGGGGGGTGCGCTATGCACTATGTCACTAGTAAGGAATATGAAAATTGTCTTGATTGCTTCTCGGAGGGGGGGGGCTCTCCCCTACCAGTCAGTTATAAATAGGCGGGGGCATGCCCTACAATATCATAGGCTATCACCTCCTAGCAGTTCGCGAAAGTTGCGCAAACACTAACATTAATGACAGTTGAATTCTCACAACCGCCACTCAACCAGTTACCTTAATACAGTTGCACTTCTGATGCGTCAGGCTTACTAACAGGTGCCGCCTGGGATAACTCAGTGTACAGCAAACTAAATTAGCAGGCCTTGCCAAAAGGCAAGGAAGCATCATCCAGGCGAGTCTATGTATTACTGTTCAAGCCACATCGTCAGACGTTTGAGGAGTGACGCTAGGCAGTTCACAGGAGTCTTGCGAGTCTTGCAAATCTTCAGAGAGGTCATCATCGCTGGCCTGCTCACGCTGGCTCGAGGTGGAGGCAGCTTCATCCGTCAGAGAGCCCGTGATGCCCGCTGCTGCCCGGAGGGCCTTGTGTCGCTCACTTAGTGCTTGACTCAAGTCTGGACCTATAGGTGAAGAAGGCTGAGAGCTCCTCCGTCTCTTTTCAGTACGGCGGTGACAAGAAGGTACGCTTCTTGTTTGTGTAGTCACAGTAGTAGCAACAGCTCCAGTGGACGCAGGTACATTAGCAACTAGCCATTCTTCCGCTAGTTCCGGAGTATTGAAAAAATGAGATTTCCCATTTGCAATCACTCGCAATCGTGCCGGAAACAGCAAAGAATACTGGAGATTATGCTGTCGGAGGCGCTTTTTGACTGACATGAAGGAAAAGCGTTGCTTCTGCACATGGATCGTGTAATCTGGAAAAAACATTATTTTGTGATTGTCAATCTGAATGTCCTGTATTTTTCTGGTTTCGTGCAGAATTGCATCTCGATCTCTATAATTAAGAAGGCGAATTAGAAATGGTCGCGGGTTAGATCCCGTGGGCAGGGGTCTCGCTGGGACTCTGTGTGCTCTTTCCACAACAAAGCAGGGCGAAAGTGAGCTCTCAGGTACCAGGGATCAGATCCAGGTCTCAATGTACGCAACTGGGTCTTTTCCTTCCTTCCCTTCCGGCAGGCCCACCACTCGTACGTTGTTTCGCCGCGCCCTCCCTTCCGCATCTTCAACCTTGTCTTCAAGGAATTCTACTCGGTTCAGTAGGTTCTGTACTTGTTTGTCTGTAGTTGCAACTTGCGGAGTAATGTCAGCTATACTAGTTTCCACGGCAGTGGTGCGGTCAGACAGTTTGCGGTGGTCTGCACGTAGATGTGTGAGGTCAATTGCAACTTTATCAATTTTATTCTCTAAGGAGGTGTGGGTTTGATTCATGGTTTCACTCAGTTTTTTGACTGCCGCAAGCACTGCATCTAGCTTACTGGAGGTCGTATCGGTGGTAACTTGCGTTGCCATTCTGCTTGTTTTGCTTTTGAAAGACAGAGGCGGAATAAGGGTGCCTCCTGCTCCTATCTTAGCACGGGTGCCCTGTGACATGAGGTTCCAGCTGAGTATGCGCGGCGAACCCCGATGTAAAACCTGCTGCTTGATCGTGGCCGCCAGGTAGTTGGATGCACAAGGCGACACCGGACGTCAAGAGGCGCCGACAGGGAGCGAGCACATCAGGCAGTCCCCGCGCTCCACGGCTGGGCCACAGGTTAGATTGAATACGCCACGTTTTAATGATGTCTGGAAACATTAGGTCTATGACACACCATGTTATAGTGGCGCCCAGCAGTGCTAAGAAACAGTTCTTTGCTCCAGGTACAGGCGAGCAGGCACAATCTGCTGAGCGCAAGAGTCAGCAGTGGAGCAGCCAGCGTGGTCACACTGCCCGCCCTGCTACACTCGCCCCCAGTCGTCGGTGGCGCTCCGATCACCAGAGGGGACACCAAGGCACGGGCCGTGGGAGACGTCGTGCATTGCTGGGGTGTTCCGTCACTTCAGTGGTCCCTACGTAGGGCAGTGTGAGTGTCTCAGGGTGTCCGTGGCTCAGCGCGGTGCGCAGTTATCACCTGCAGATGACACCACAGCCGGCCACCGCCCGACACAGCCAGCGGGGTCCGTTCGTGCATCAACCAGTAAAGAGGCTCTCCAGTGCAGCAAAGAGTTGGTTATGGGGGAGGAGGTACTGGCTGTCGGAGCGAGCAACACCTGAAAGTGTCCTCCACTTGGGAAATGCTGTCCAGTGCTGCCTCACGAGGCTATGAGTAATCAGGTCTGCAGTCCCAGTCCATGGAGAACTTGTGATCTGTGTCGATGGCAGGGGGACAAGAGAGCGAAGCGGCCAGGGACACCCAGGCGCGTGACTGACTGCAGGGACCTCCCGCTCGCCTCAGCTTATCCACAGCTCACCTCCTCGCCCCGCTCGTGTGACACAGCAGGGCACTGCTAAACTCCACAGCGTCCAAACATCGTGTTCCTGCGCAAAGGCTCGAGGACTTCACGGCGGCCCCCAGGTGCGAGTTGCCGACCCCCAGGCGCGCTCCTCCTGATCTCAGGCTCTGCAATGTGGGGCGGGCAAATCGGGAGTCGGCGCAGCACAGCCGGGCCCAAAGGCCGCAGGTCCTCCGATGGTGGACCCCAAAAGCGTGCCCTACAGCAGCTGCCCAGTCAAGGATCGTGTGTACACACGGCACCCGTGGCAATGTTGGAGCTCTGCTGTATCTAGAGCACCCGAGCTCGTCCAGCTGCAGCAGCTCAGTTCGTCAGCGTCACCGAGTCGGGCTTGGTGGGCGGGACCCGACCACAGACTTGCTTAGGCTACATCTCCGGCCTCCCCGCGGGCTCGCTCCGTATTCTGCAGGGTCGGCGACCGCAGCGCGTCGCGCAGACGCAAATCAGCACAAAAATGACCACAGAGGTGCAGCAAGCATCCGAAAGGTCAGCTGTCGTTTCGCAGCCACTGCGGATCTGTGTAGTCGGAGAAATGTGGCTGGAGAAGGGAGCCCCCGATGGAGCTCTACCGAGGCACGTCTTCCACCATTGCTGGCTTAGCCATGCCCTTAGAGGATACCATTCCTGATGGGAGTGACCCCAGCAGAGAGTCCGCCCTCCTCAAAGGTCATCACAGGAAGCAGAGTGTGGTGAGAGCTGTCAGAGGTCTCCACAACATTCCTTTCCAAACTCGGAGTGCCTGTTACATCTGCCTAGTCAATCTCTGAGGAAGAAGGAAGGTAGTAGCATTTGGATGTTGTGTTCCCCTTAGAGAATGGATGCCCACATGTCATCACAGGGTGACGTTACACTCCTCTCCAGACCAGGGGATCATTGCTGGCCTGCTACCTTTAATTTTGCCTCCTCGTTATTACAGTTCAGTGTTGTTACACAAGGTCTATCTGAGGCCTGACATTGCCTCAAACTAAGCTAACTCACAGTGAGGAACGAAGGGGCATATTTATCAAAGTTCTGCTTTGCCCTTGAGCCACGCAAAACCTAGATGACATTTACCAAGTCACGCAAGGCCACCCTGCATGGCCCTGCAGTGCTTGGTAAATCTGGAGTAATGCAAGGAAGCGTAAGTCGCATTACTCTGCCCAAGGGAGGTATTCCATGGGTGGAGCATGGATGGATTTTGTCGCATTCCTAGATTTACCTTGAGTGGTAGACCTGGGAATGCGTCAAAATGCTACTCCTTCCGAGGGGAGGGGTAACAAGGAGAAATATCTTTATTTTCTCCTTGTTTTTCCTCTTTCTTCGTGTGCTGCGTTCTGCAGCACACATAGAAAGAGGAAAAAACCTCAAAGGATTGCTTTTGTGCAGGAAGGTGTCCATTCCTGCACAAAAACAATCTTTGATGCCATGGTACAAGGGAGCCTGCATTGGCACTAGGCAGCAAGTGTGCCAGCACAATTAAAGAGCATAGATATGGTCCACTATAGCCCTCTCCCTTACACACAGGGCAGTGCAGCAAGGTGTCTTGCTGCACTGTGTTGTGTGAAAAATTATAAATATGGTCCAAACTTTATGTAGCAGGTGGCTCTCCAGTATAACCAGGCATGCTGTGTTTAGAACACTACATTTATCCCCCAAGAACAAGTGGGATTTGCTGCAGAACTATCTACACGCCATAGAATGGTCTGCGTTGGGCAGGTACTTAAATAATACATGGGCAGGCTCCCTTACAGCTCACCTATTCTATCCATATCCCAGGTGGAGGATGACTTCTGCTGTAACCACGGACCAAGAGACTTATAATAAACAATTAGGTGTGCTCCCAATACTAGCTGGCCTGACCAAGAACAATGAGTTTCAGTTACCTGCCGGGGAATACAGTAAGCCCTATCGGTTAGAGCCTCCCTTCCATCAATAATGTCATTTATATTAAAATGCCAGCCTTAGTCTGAAGCATTTGGGGCTTTGTGAGGGTTGTGCAAGGACATACGGAGGTAGGGGTGGTGGACATGGTTGAATGCAGGGTCAGTGGTGGTGGGTCCTTGCCTTCTCTAGGGGTAGCCTGGATGTGTGGGGCTGGTGTGGGGCACCCAACCTCACCCTAAAATTCAGGGTCTGCAAGTAGCTGGAGCTAACTGCTGCAGCTCTCCTGGCATCTGTGTGACTCTCTTCACCTCTGGGAAGGCTGTTGCAGCCAAGTCAACCTACCATACATGGGAACGTCATGGAGTGCATGTGTACCGCTTGTGCATGCGCATATTAGAACTGTTCTTGCATTAATTTTTACTGGCTACAAATCAATGTTTCATGAATTTATGTGATAATGCTGTGGTACTATGCTGCCCTTTTAAAATGAGAGCTGCTGCACTCGAGCAAAAATACAGTAAGATAA
Source organism: Calotriton arnoldi (assembly GCA_963921515.1). Taxonomy (NCBI): domain Eukaryota; kingdom Metazoa; phylum Chordata; class Amphibia; order Caudata; family Salamandridae; genus Calotriton; species Calotriton arnoldi. The sequence continues at coordinate 229,623 of CAWUFW010015854.1, read as the reverse complement.
CTCAGAACTAAATCCTTGCATATAGAAACACATGATACACTAACCATTTAAGAAAATGGAGTCAGTAAACCCATATTGGTGCTTTGTCAGCCCATAAAGGCACAAAGAGCATTATTTAGTGACAGAATTGGTTGAAGAAGCATGTTGCTAATTGCTTTCTAAAATACAATAAGTTTGGAATAGTACGACTGTCATTATGTGACAATATGCATTTTTCTTGATAAGGGACTTTATATTTGCAGTGGGCGAAAGGACAATTTATTTTTAAGCCTTCAGTTTTCACTGATATTTATTTTTGAAAGGTGATTCTAAAACCATATATATGCTACCACAATTACTGATTCTTTTTTTAAATAAACAGAGCAAAACCTAAATCGCCAACTGAGTGAGAAACTTGATTTCGATCGGAAGATCACACAAGGAAGATTTGATTGGAATTGATCATGAAGAAAAATGTAGGCTCTAGAACCAACTCTAGAAGCATCATTAACTTGGAAACAGGAGAATGCATGAAGAGACACAATGCCTTCTGGCAGAGGCCTAGGATATGTAACTCCATCCCATCTCCAACATGGCAAGCCTAATCTCTTCTCCTCTTCTGGAATTAGCTGATAACTCATCTTCTTAACCAACACCATATCACAAGTTAAATTCTACTCGAGGTTATCTCTCCAAGGGGCTTCCCACCTTCCTGAACCCCATGACTCCCATCCCCTCCCAGAGCCCTATCCATCCCTGAGTGAATTTCCCCCACCTTCCTTCTTCTTCCACTACATGGCCTCTGCCTACCTAATTCTCTCCTGCACTGCGCTCCATTGCTTTGCAGCTGGGGCTGCACTGTATGAGACACATACATACATCAATATGTGCATACAGTCAGAAACTCTTATAAAAAAACACAAAAGCCCTTCAGAAGCCCAATATTTCTCAAGGTAGTGGGTGTGGCTTGGGTGGGTGAGGTGCTATAGGCCCATCTATCTACTATACATGTTTTTTTCCCTCTTGACCCAATCTTCAGTTGGTATGGGATGTTCCAGTTGTAACACTCAAGAGACTAAAACCTTGCATGTGCCAGAGCACAACTGACTGCCTACATAGGGGCCTATTACAACCTTTCAGCAAAGCGGTGGCGCAGCAGTGCAAACCGCCGTGCCACCGCTCTGACTAAGGCCGCTACATCGGCCAGATTACGACAAACAAGTAGGCAGGTGTGTGGCATGCAAAGGCGGCTCCTCCCCTAGGGGGGAGGAGCGTTGCCCCACTGCTTTCTCGCAGTGCGAGAAAGCCAAAACAAAAAATGGTAATAACTAAAAGTTATTACCATTTTATGTTTCCTTTGCGCATTGCGGGCGGACTAGTCGGCAGGGCTGCTCTGCTCTTTGAGCAGGGCAGGGGAGGAGTGGTTTGCCCAGTCCTGAGTGCACAAAGACTGTTTGGTCGGCCCTCTCAGGCCGCCCAAACTAGTCTTGAGCACTCTGCCCTTCTCCATGCAGGCTGTATAGCAGCCTGCATGGAGAACATGGCCACCCCATTAGCCCCTGGCAGTGCAGCGTCCCGACCATTCACAACGCTGCTTTCAGCATTGTGATTGACTTAGGGGAGGGAGCCTGGCTGCCTGCTTCCTGTCAGACACGGGACCCAGTGCGGCAGAAAGGTAAGTTTAATAAAAATTTTAGGGGAGGGAGCCTGGCTACCTGCTTCCTATCAGGCGCCGGACTGAGCGTGACGGAAAGGTAAGTTTAATTAAATTTTGTTTTTAAATATCCCTGCGATCCCCTCGTGACACCCCCGTGAATCCTCCCCTGCAACCCCTTGTACCCGCCCCCCCACCCACGGGCACTGCCAGCCGCTACTGGTGGCATGGCAGTGCCATGGTGGTGCCTCCTTTAAAGGCACCAGTGCCTTTAAAAAAGGTACCGCAATGGGACGGTAACTTTCGAGTCCATGCCGTGCAGAAACCTATATGTATGCACACCAGGGGGCACATGTTATGCCCCCCTGTGTGCATCCACATATGTTTGAGGAACAGGGAGGCCTTGTAGGGTCCCCTTTGTTTCCTCTCTGCCAGGGTTTTTATGGCGGTGGGACCGCCATGAAAACCCTGGCAGAGAGGAAACTGGAAATATGCTTGGCGGGACCGTGGCGGTCCCGCCAAGCATATCGCAGCCTCTGACCGCTGCTCCAACACCAGGGAATGGTGGTTCCCTGGCCGAGCCGGTGGTCCCAGGTATGTTGGACCACCAGTGTGGCTGGATCTGGCACTGCCGCGCCACAAAGAGTCTGGCGGTCCACAGTCTGCCAGACTCGTAATAGGGCCCATAGTATCTATGTGGGAATTACCTAAGTAAATGGCTTGCATGTGAATGCAAATAGAAGGTCTTCCAAAGTTTGCAGTTGTGACCAAGAGCAAAATGTGTTGTCTAGAAGGCCCTAGTATGGCAGTAGCTCAGCAAGGCTTTAGAACAACTAAACAACATTGTGTCCACAAAATATCCTCAAAAGCTTATGTTATTCAGCCATCTTCATTCCAAGGTATTCCCACCATTTGGATTTCAGCCTTCAGGTCAGACCAGTCGCTATCAATCCATCAGTCAAATTTTGTCTGCCCAACACCCACCTACATCCACAAAAAATATGATCTACTTTCATTGCCTCATCTTATTAGTATGGAATAAGCTGCTTCCTTAATTCATATGTCAAACCAGTTTACTACTGTTTTAGGAAGCTTTAAGGAACAAATCTCTTCCCATCTAGTTTATTTAGGCAAATATTCAGCACCAAGAATTATGTTGCTATAGTCGGCTGTACTTTATAAATTGTATTGTTCTTTAGGGTGGTGACCCCACAGAGCTACCTCATAACAGTGCATATGAACGTGGAATGTCCCTCTTTGGAAGCCAGCTCTCAACTCCTTTTAAGTACTGGTAAGATACTACACTCATATATTCTGGTACCCATATGGGGAGCCAATCAGCCATGAGCATCCCTAGTCAATTACCCTGACATTCTGTTACATTAATGTTGCTTGTGGCATTCTTTGTTCTTGGAGAAGATCAAATGTCAGATTCCTCCAAGGCCTCCAAATGCAATGCTTGCCATCTGTTAACTGGAACCACACATCTCTATGTATGCACACTCACACATAAATGTAGGGAAAATAGGCCCACATGTGCATTGCTTCTCACTTACTGTAAAAAAACGTAATTGCTTGTTGACAGTATGTCTTCGCCATATAAATACCCTAAATGAATTAAACCACACTGTAGCAAATCTACCTTTTCTGCATGATCTCCCCAGAATTTTCATCTTTTTCTAGACACTATTTTTGCCGGTTTTATTTAGCTCTGTGCACTTTACCCCTGGAAAATAAGAGTAAAGTGCATGTGCTCCCCTTTTAAACATGGTTAAATTAACTTACCCCTGATTGACACAGTTCACTAGCGTCCCTAGTATATGGTGTAGGAAACATATACAGAGTTGGTCTAGAAAACATGGGTTCCGACTTACCATGTGTAGTATGAGTGCAGCAACCTACAAACCAGCTGTCAAACCTGTCAAAATTACAGTTTTTGACAGGTAGGAAATATTGCTTTCAAATATTATTAAGTCATCCCTAAGTACTTCTTGTTAACTACAAGGTAGGGTGCCTGATCTTTAAAAGTGGAATATGTACACAATTAATGTTGGCATGTCCTTCCAGCAACTAGCCATAAAGATTTTTTCTATGATGGAGTTGTAGTTAGATCCTAAGAAATGTCAGAGTACCGATTCTGAAATTTCGGGCCTCATTTATATATCGATGGTCAGGCATTGTTCCTCCAGGGCGACAGAGTAAATACTTCCGTCACCTGGGTGGAGGTCCTGGCCACCGAATTTATAAATGACTGCCAAACTGGCGGTCATTTATAAAGCATTTCCAGGAGCAGTGGTTCCTGTCAATGTAGTCCGCTCTTTGATGCATGGCGACATCAGAATGACACAACCCTGCACCAAACAGTATTCTTTTTTTATTTTCAAAAAGAAAATCCAGAAGCAGGATTTTCTTTTTGAAAATCAAAAAAAGTAATGCTCCATGTCTACGCATCCTGATTGGGTGGGAGGGCATGTTGCCATTTCTCTGATGGCCCTTAATCCGGCAGGAAGTCAGAGAGGTCTGGCCATGGCTGTACCAGAGTAGTCACTGCCATAGCCAAACCGAAGGTCCGCCCACCTTTAAATCGGGTGGGCCTTCATGTTGGCGGTATGTATACTCCGTTGCCTTTGCAAAGGAGTATACATACCGACAGCATATAAATGAAGCCCTTAGTCTCTAACGTTTGACAGGTAATGGCTAAAAGGGTCATTCGAAGACTATTTTCCAGATTTATTTATGAAGTTCATTTTTAAATATTTGGAAAAGATAACTTTTAAAAGGCTACATTTTCCCTGCCTGAAGCTCTTGGAGGCTAACTTGCATTAGCCTGCCAGCAGCTGCCCAACAGGTGCTTCACCTTCATGAGGTGTGTAAAGGTGTGAAAACTGTTCCCAGAGCAGAACAATGACTTAGGCCTGATGACAGGATGTACTAGGTGTGGGGCATTTGATCCCTATCAGCCCAGGAAGGACTGTTGAGGTGGACCCAAGAACTTTGTTAATTTCAAAGGTGAGGCCTGCCTGTTCATTGTTTAGCATAAGGAGCGACCTGAAGAAGTGAAAACCTTTGTCTTCAAGGGTCATACTAGCCAGGCTGGCTCTAAATCCAGTCAGAAGGAAGCTACCCTCTGAACTGGTTTGGAGTGAACAGAGGGGAGGGAACTGGTCTTTTCCCTGGCCACAGGCCTCACCTCTGTAATGACAGAAGCACTCTGCACATGGGAGTAAGGGATCCTCCATCATGGATTTTAGGAGTGAAGTTAAATGTGAGATAGTTCACAGTAAGGCAAAAACATTGTAATGGAACTTTTCCCTCATTGTTTAGGGTGTATCCACGAGTCACCTCCACCCACTGGCTAGTGCAAATCATAAATGTGGCACCCCAAGGAATCCTCCGTAGAAAACATTCTGGAACTGTGGTGGGTCACAGGAGGAATTAGACATGCTCCCTCTCCTACCCAGGACAAAGAAGTGGACTACAAGGGTCAGTTGATAGATCTTCTGTGTGGCTACAGGGACACAACAAGCTGCAAGAGCCTTTGTCTTGAAGTGACCAGTTGACCAATATCAACTGGACCTGGAATGGACCTTGTGAAGGCATTGCTGGAATGAGTCCTAGTCACTAAGAGCTGTCCCTGAGGTCCTAAGAGCATTTGAAGTGAAACAGAGAATCTACTTCAGAAAATCTGAAAAATAGGATTTAGAATATTTTTGGAGATTCCAAGACCGTTAGAGCTGTCAGTGGGACTTAGCGGCAAAGGTGTTTGATTTTGATACAACGTCCTCGAATACAGCTTCAGGCTTGCCCCGCTGGAGGATTTTTTGCTTCATAAAAAAGTTTAAGTCAAAAGGTAAAATCTTTGCCTGGGACAAACCTGCTTGCTGTATTCAACCTGCAGTCCATTGTGGTCAGCTTAAAATTGTGCCTAGGGTCTAGTCTACCACTTCAACAGACTATCAGTGGTGCTTAGTGCCTTTTGACACTATTTTAACTTTATGAAATTCCTATCTCTGGTTCCCCTTATTGGATGTTTGTCATTTTGGTGTCATTTTGTTTATTAAAATGTACTCTATTTATTAATTTGGTTCGGGTTTTTAATTTGTTTTGAACTTTGACTTTATTACCTTGCATTGCCTAGTTTAATCATGTCTGGTCTGTTCTATGGCCACCAGGGGGTCGAGCTCAAACTAAGTTTATGACTTTGTGGTTCCACCTGATAAGTTAGTATTATTATTCCTTGAGGTGTGATTACACACACCAAGCAAAATAACGGAATTGCCTTGCTATCTCTGGTCTCATCTATCATGTATACAGTGAAGGGAAAGAAGATGATTAATCCTTTAGGCACCCAACTCTCCCTTCCCTGTGTCTAGAAACAAGTACATCACTGCGAGTGCATTCATAATGGCCTAAATACGTACTGTGCATGACCTTACTGACCCCACTAGTACAAAGCGAGCACACTTTGCTTAACGACTTGCAGTGGTAGCGTAGAAAAAACTTTGAATACTACTCAGGAAGATTTTTGATGCGGAATTATTCAAATAGATGTAATCACGGTCGGTCGCGTCAAATAACCTTGGACCTATGCAAACTCTCGACGGCCATCCTAAAGTCAGGCATCCTCAATATAGGTCAATGGGACACAACTTGAATCACTTGCGACTTATGCAAACTCTTGGCTGCCATCTTGAAATCAGGTATTCTTCATAGGAATCAATAGTAAACACCATTTTATGGTCAGTCAACGAGCAGATTGCATTAGAAACTGCATGAAATAACGATATAAATATAAAAGAAATGTCCTATTTTGAAAATGGAAGTAGACATGACACCATAACTATTACAAAAGAAGTGTATATACAGAAAAAATAAACCATTTTTAGCACAATTTTTCACAGGCCTCTACTATTTGATATACCTCACCTACAAAATATTGCACAATGATGAGAAAAATGGTGAAAACATTTTGAACATTTCTTGAAAGCTACTTATAAGTAGTATTGTGATGAACAAGCAAAAGATTTATTTCCTCATTTAGTAGGAGATGATGTAGAAGATCTAATTACCACATTTACAGAACAAGATAGAGCTACATATAGAGGATTAATATAATGTCGAAATGAAAGTTTTGATCCACAAAGAAATTTAGATTTTGAAAGATACAATTTTAATATTGCTTGTTAATAGGAAAATGAGTCAATGGATGAGTATGTTATAAGACTAAGGCAGTTAGTCATGTTTTGCGAGTTTGAAAAATGTAATAATGAAGCAGCAATAATACTGTGAATTATTCAAGGATGTAACTCATTAGTTTAGGAGAAAGGTGTTAGACAAAAGGTATGATTTAAAAATGGGAAAATAAAGTTAAGAAAATTGAAATTCCACAAAAGGAAAAGAGAACATCTGATAGAATGAATGAATGAATTCTTTATTGCTTGATTAACAAAAATCATTGCAATTAAAACATCTTGATAAAAGGACAATATACAAAAACATTATCACATTCCTATAGATAGTAAACACCTGTATAAGAGTACAAGTCTGTAGTTACAGGCCTTACCATAGCAATAAAACCATATATTAACATCTGATTAAACCAGCCACACTTGTATCCAAAACAATTTATATTTACATTCATATTTATACTTTAAAATCTATTTAACTTTATAAATCATTGTTCACTTCAGCTATAAAATCCATTAAAACCTAGACAGGATCATTGCATATTAGAGTGCAAACGTGCAGTAAGCAATAGTTCCATTGTGCAAACAATCTGTGAAAGTGCATCTGTATCTTCCATTGTGCAAACAGGATATCTACCATTGTGCAGACAAGGAATCTTCACTATTTAGATTTCTAATAGTTTACCATAGCAGCATAGATGATAAATCATTATACAGCTGTAATGTGCAAATAAGCAGAAAAAGTGCCTCCATGCATTAAAAAGTTCTCTTGATGCAAGTTGATTTATTTATTTATGGTGTACCTTAAACAGTCAATACCAAATAATTTTCGACAGCAGCTAAAAACTTTATCAATTGGCATAGCAGCGAAATCGACTCACCGGATAAACATAAAATCAAAGCCTGGCGAGCCAATCTATCCCCAAACCTCAGAAATAAGGGTTTTAAAAATATACAACGTATTGTAAGCAATTTGGGGCACACACATACTATATGTAGTAAAGATTCACGTGGCTACCCACAAAGTCTACAATTGTTACTAGGCCACTGCTGAATCCAACTCTGGGTCCCCTCCTTAGTTGGGTTTATTCCCAATCTAATTTTTAGGATTTTTTTATTATATTATAGCCGAAAAGTGGGCATTAAGGTATAGCTGGATACGCAAAGACTGGTGTGAATTAATCACATACCATGCATGATTTTTTGCCGCTAACGCAGTTTCATCTGCAATAAAAGATTTAACTTTGATTTGTTTTTTTAGTATTCATTTATAATTGGGAATTTTCAGATCATTAAGCCCATTCTGGAGGCCAATTTCATTTAAATATGTTAAAATATAAGATCTCCAAGTAGCAGCATAAGCAGATTTAGTTATTTCAAGCCAAGCAAACATAGAATACATGCATTTCAAAAATGCCCCTTGTGACAACTAAACACTGTCTTTGAAGACCAAACTCCAATCTTATTTCAGCTTGACTCACTGACCTAGGGATCTGAAAGGTTGCTTTATAGGCCTTAATTACTGATAAATCCAGTAGTTTAGCCTCTTTCCCCCTAGTGATGGGTGAGCCATATGAAATTGTTGGCTGTAACTTTGCTCTCAATACTTTCAAAAGATAATCATACGATTGGCAACTCAATGATTTGTGCAAAGATTTAAAAGCATGAATTAAAGTTAAAATAGTTGCCCTTATATCTTTAAAATTATTCTTAAAAGAAACTCTAATATTGAATAGAATCCCTGAATATGTATACGTTTTTACAACTTTGATTGGCCCACCTCTGGCCCTCCAAGTATTAGTCTTCAGTTTTACTGGACCAATTTTCATCATTTTAGTTTTTTTAACATTCAGTTCCAGGCCATTCATTAATATATAGTCATCAAAGGCATTTATCAATCTTTGAAGACCTATAGGGTTTGGCTCAACAAAATAGTATAGTCTGCATATTGCAGATAGCTAATTTGCACCTCACCTAATCTAGGAGTATGGGCGTTGACTAAGTCCAGATGCAGCAGGAGATCTGATAAAAATAAATTAAAAAGGCAAGGAGCGAACACAACCTTGCTTTAAGCCATTATAGGTTTGAATTTTTTTTGACAAAGTTCCACCATCCCCCAGCCTAACCTGAACCCAGGTATTGGTGTACAAAAGAATTATGGCCCCTACCAAGTTCTGTGGAATGTCCTAGCCAACCAATTTTTTCCATAGTAAATTTCATGGGACTGAGTCAAAGGCTGTTATATTCCATATAAGTACCATAATATAGGCCTCGGTAACTTCATTACCCTTCACCTATATTCTTCCCTACATTACACTTGTTACGGTTTACAGGGACTGACCTTTTACCTAGATACCACACTGCATTCAGCGGATTTTTCCCTAGTTCGAAAACTCATACATTATGCATGAGGATTCTTGGAAGCACATGAGGACTAACATCTCCTGTATAAACGTCATCCTTAGGCCGACACAGTAACACAGCAAGGTAGGACCCCTGGGGAGACCTATAGGTATATATACATCACATCTTGCTAAGTTAAGAAAGAGGAGACCGAGACTTCCCGGCCGACACACTGACCAGAGACGCTGAGGTTCCTGCATGCAGACACTCCAGCTCGCAGTGGTCTAACATCCCTCGCAGGGTGTTCAACTCAAGAGCAGGATGGGGTCCCACAGTCTCTCACTTCAGGTAATGGAATTGACTAAATCCTAGAGGGATTCTTGGCTTAACACCTACATACATGCTAGGTACACTTAGGTACATCTAGTTAGGGAGGCATCGTAGGAGTACGCATCTTTTTATCATGTGTTTTATATACTCTAATGTATTCATGATTATTGCAAGATGGTAGAGCTATACCATCCATTCACCTTTATAGTACTGCTAATCATTTATATCTTATACTGTCTAACGGTTGTTGCAGCTCATTTATTTTACACCAGAATAACAACTGTTCAATAAATGCTTATTGAAAAACGCCCAGCCTGTTTATTCGGTGTATCTCTCTGAGACAGACTAAGTAAGCACGAGTGACTGAGCGAAAGGTAGTATATTGTTTCCACGGTCCTGAGGGATCAGGGTTGTCATGTTCGATGGTTGCCAGGAACTATTCTCTCCTTGGTAAGAGGAGACTCTAGTGCAACTGTGAGCTAGTTGGTACAAAAGGGCCAACATACCCGGTGGGGGTGTTCAGAGTCAGTCTGACACCAATCCTACAGTGTATGTTGTCTAAACGCGCAGATCCTGTATACTTTTTATAGGAACTACACGACATGGCGCGGCCAACATTGGTTGGGTACTTATTTAATAGTAGAATCTGAGTAGTTCAGTCATGCTATTCTCAGAGACCCCTACTCACAAATCCCCATAGACGTCTGGAGTGGGAGGGCACACAAATTCCACCACAGCTGAGTAGGCGAAAAATCCTATTTATTAGCTGCTGGTTAATCAAGCTTGAAGGACACAGTGTTCCTAAAAATTGTGCAAACACCTAATCTGAGTTCCCTTGAAAAGTTATTTCGTGTTCTAAACACAATGACTAATGAGGTCTTAGACCCACTAAACCAGCCATTGCCGCTCTTGGAAAACGAGGAAGATGCAAACGCAATACATATTGCGGCAAACATTAGAAACGCAGTCACCTTGAAACTGCTTGCGCATGGTTTAACACCTAGGGGTGGCGTAGTAGCTTCGTGATTGAGGCACACGAATTATACAGAACAGAGGTATTTTATTTGTGGGTTACATTCCCAGCAGCGAATACAAGAACAAAAACATTTCATTACTACACAGAAGATGAACCACCAGCGGAATATTGTCCGTATGAGGACATTGAGGTCCTGCTCACGTACCAGGAACATTTATACTGGTTTAAAGGCACCCTACCCCATACAAGAAGAAGAGTAAGACTCGGCCCGCTCGGAAGAGAGGGAGCAACATGGCCAATATTAGCAGCCTACACACCACATCCTGACATCGAAACAATGCCAGGACCAGACTTACTCATACTTCACAAAGAATTAATAAAACTTTACAGAAACATGACGCAATTCGTCATGAGGACACTTACAGTCCAGCCAGCGATGGTAACAACAAATACATCTCACGTTCAAAACACAGCAACTAAGATTACACCAAAAACGTTACACGCAATAATGGGTAAAATGCCCGCAAAACATGAACAAATGCCATTCTGGGTAGCTCAGAAAATAATACAGTTAGAAGCAGTATTTCCGAATACTAGCCCTTATGAGAAACACAGAGTGCTGACAATCTGCTTGCCCATGGGGATAACACCACAGATAGAGGATTGTACCTCTTGGGGTACAGTTTTCGCTGCCATATATACCAGAACTCATGGTATACCGTCCTTAGCAGTAATACCAGATGTATTAAGACAAATACAAAATGAGTACCTAGCAGAGCCTGCTCTGAACTTAGGGATGAAATTACTAGGTAAATATGCCCAGGTATCAGTCATAATATTAGCAAATATTAAAGGGGAGGCAGCGTCAGTGGCTATCCGCCAACGCATAAGGGAGTTCAGTCCTTTACAACAGGAGCACAAACTACCTAAAATAATTGAAACTGCATATACAGAATTAGGCAGGGACAGTTTGGGTGGAAAAGCATTAAAACCACAACTGATGGGTAATACCGAAAAGGAGACCATCAAGCAGACACCTGCTTCATCAAAAAAGAAGTGGGACAATAACAAAAAACAAAAAGTTAAAGAAAACAGATCTCAATCCAGAGGTAGATCACCTCCACAGGAGCCCTCCGAAAGGACGTATAACCTTAGGAATAGGGACAATATTAAGAAACCTGACAGGTATCAGGATACTGATACACGTTCCTCTCGTTCCTTTCAGGGTTCAACGAAGAACTCCGAGAGGGAAGGACGGTCAGACAGACAAGAGGAGCGTACAAGTTCCAGAGACAAGCAGCACGCTCAAGAATATACTTCCAAAAAAGAAGATAAACCAAAACAAAAGCCGCAGTTCAAAAAGATGAAGGTTGCAGGTATAAAGATCAGACCTGCCCAGAATTCTGAGGACTCGATTACTGAATGGGGAATGGGCTCTGACGATGCTAGACAGTGCAGCAGAAGTAACAATAGCTCGCCAGAACCTGATGGAATTTCTGGTGACAGCTGACTTGAATGATTATATCACGGTGGAAACACCTGATACTAGGGTAAGTGTCCCACATAAATTGTATGAAATAACACTCCAAATGGAGGGGGACAAATGCAGGACAGTTAGAGATCTCTTTTGGGAGAACCTAATGTTTAGCTATGACATTTTGTTAGCTGAACAAGATTGGCCGCCAGCATTCATCATGGATTGCCCTAGGGGAGAAACAGTCACTTTACCAGCATTCTCCGACCATGTTCCCAAACATTTAAAATATACATATGCGCAGGAGTGGGCGGTAGCCCAAGCTCCGGCATTATACAAAAACCATGTTGGATGGGATAAGGATTCAACCCACCACATAATTCCATTGAAAAATACTCCGATTGCACAAAGGCAGTATCCAATAAGGCAAGAAGCTAAAAAACAGGTCAGGGAGATCTTAGATCAACTTGAATACCAAAGAGTGATTGAAACATGCACCTCTCAAATGAATAGCCCTTTGTTTCCCGTATCAAAACCGGACAATTCATACCGTCTAGTTTTGGATTACAGACATTTAAACACTTGCACTAAAACATTTGCAGTACAAAATGCACACAGTGCCGCATTAATGAATAACATTGTGCAGAAAAAATACAAAACCACACTAGATATCTCAAATGGATTTTTCTGCCAGAATATAGTGCCTGAGAGCAGATATTTGGCAGCATTCTCAGCGCTAGGGTCCCAGCATCAATTTTGTCAACTCCCCCGGGGGATAAGAACAGCCCGGGGTTATTTTCAGCCAGAGTAACTGAATTACTTCAAAAATTGGATGAAGAGGCATTATCCTATGTGGATGATATTTATCTAACGGATGATGACCTGGAGGAACACTTGAACAGAGTAAACACCATAATTTTGGGATTTGCCTCTGAGGGTTACAAATTCAACTTAAAAAAATCGAAGATTGCCCACCTTAATGTCTTTTTTCTAGGATATGAGCTTTCAAGTGAAGGGAAAGCCTAGCAGCTAATTTTTTGAAAAAATGTGCGCTGATCCAACCTCCAAAAACATTAGAAAATTTACAATCAATCCTGGGATTCCTGAACTTTGGCAGAACAAACATTTTAGATTACGCAGAAAGAGGAAACCTTTCTACGATTTAATAAAACCTGATTTCTCAAGCAGACAATGGACACAGGAACACACTGATATCCTTCGTTCTTTACAAGCTGACATGATAGCTTCAAAACACTTACAGACACGAGTAAATGTACGCAACCTGGTGATCCGTATAGTTGCAGGTCAATCTGGGTACACCTATCTAACATATAATGAAGGTGAGACAGTACCAATAGCATACAATCACATTTGTACACAAATGCTGAGATGCGCTATGCATCAACAGAAAAATTCTAACAGCAGGACAGACTGCTGTAGTAAGAGAAAGACCTCTGGCTCAAGGGAAGCGTATAATAGTCGTTACCCCAGTTCCAGCCTTAGACGCTGCGACAAAGGCAAGCATTCCCAATGCTAAAGCCTTATATCCAAGATGGATACAATGGGCTAATTCTCTCACTGCAACAGATGTAGAATACAGGTACGACCCAAATCTAAAAACACAAGCATTTCTGCAATACGAACAAGAATATCCTCTGCCAAATGAAATAATGCCTCTAGCTCAGTATGAATATATAATTTACACTGACGGTTCTGCTCAACCGGCCATAGGGAGTAAACAGCAATACAGTGCAGCGTGTGCTATCGTTAAAGGTCGCATGCAGGATGGAAAGTTTCATCCGAGTTGTACAAAAACACAGTCTCTAGGAGACTGCATGGCACAGCTAGCAGAACTAAAAGCACTAATACTGGCACTGGTAAATACGGATCGAGAATTCCCCACACTAATCGTGTGTGATTCCTTTTACTGTGTACAGTCATATGATGAATATTTACATCACTGGGGACAAAATGGGTTTAAAGATGCAAAAGGTGGCACAGTTAAGCACAAAATGCTAAAGGAACAGGTAGTGGAGTTGAAAAACGAGCTACCAAGAGCTCACGTGATACATACACTGGGTCATCAACATGATGGCGTTCACGTTGAAGGGAATTCACTGGCTGATGAAGCCGCAAAGGGGGCTGTACGCACGGCTTCTGTAGCTGCAATCACTCGTTCAAAAACGAGAATAGACGGTGAGATAATGGTTGCAATTATTGCCACACGCAATAACTCAGCAGTACCAAAAAGATTTCCACTCAAGTACTCCTACAAGTTAGATGCAAACAATGTCCCATTTGCTCAAATTCCTGGAGTGGGGGATAGAGTAATACCAAATATGGATCGTAGGTTAGGATTAATTCTAGCAGCACACGAGGGTATAGGTTCTGCACATGCAGGAGTTACAGCAACTGTTTCTCTATTGAAACAGCGCTACTGGTGGCCAGGACTAAGAAAGCAGACTAAGGACTACGTCTTGAAATGCGACATCTGTCAGCAGATGAAAGGCTCGACTGTAACACGTCCAGGGTAGACACCAGTACTAATATCAGACAAACCACTTGCGTGTGTTTATCTGGACCACTGCGGCCCCTTACAATCAGATGGAGCTTACAAATATATCATGGTTGCAGTGGATTCCTGCTCTAGGTTCCTATCGGTGTGGCCCCAGCACTCGGCTGACGCTCGAACTGTTATAAAAGATTTGCGAGTATTTATAGGGACATATGCAATTGGCACATTACATTCTGACCATGGCCCCGCGTTTAGCTCTAGGGCTTACAAGGAAGCCATGGGTGGTCTGAGTGTAGCATTGTGGTACTCCTCTCCGTACCATCCCGAGGGAAATTCGGTCGTGGACAGGAAAAAACGGGACTTAAAGCAGTCTTTAACAGCTAGAGTATTAGGCTCGGGTGGAAGTTGGGTAAAACATCTGTATGGAGTTCAAAGGGCATTAAATAATCAGCCAAGAAGCTCTCTAGGGGGTGTCACTCCTTATGAGGTCCTATTTGGGACGAGAATGTGGGTACCTGATCTTGATTGTGAAGACACAGTGGCGGATGATAAACCTTTTGACATCCATAACTGTTTGGCTGTTTTACAGGACCTGAATGAATCCAGGGCACTACAGAGTAATGTCCAGGTGAACAGGACCACCACCGGGGAAACAAAAAGTGTCACAGCAAGACCTGTCTGGATCCCTAAAGTTGGGGATCTGGTCAGAGAGAAGATAGCAAACAAAAAAGAATTTGGGCCATCATACAGAAAGCCTGTACCTGTCCTGGCAGTTGAAGGAACAAGAACAGTACTTCTGCCACCTCTTGCCGGTAAAAAGAAGAAAAGATTTGTCTCAATAGACCTGATCAAACCACACTATGTGGCCGATACTGAGTAGTAGGCCGCGTGGACTCCGGAGGAACAGACACCCTCCTCTCACAACTATACAAGAAGTTCAAACAGAAAGACTCATCACGTTTGAAGAGTCACCTGCACGGAATGTTGGACTAAGCAACAATGCAATGGAACTCGTTCCTCTTGAAACTGAAGTTCAAAATGAGAACTCCACTGAAAGATAAATTTCAATTCTGCCAAACACGGATATCTACGTCAACATGCCCCAACAAGAGCAAGCTACAGTTTCCACAAGACCTGCGGAATTAAAAAAAATAGACCGAACTGCATCTGGCTATTTCATTGACTTTGATACGTTTTCACTGGATGCAAGTGAACCTGAAACGATGCCAGCCCCAAAAACTTGTGTACAGCGATTCAAAGATTTTCTGAACTTTCTTAAAAAAACATACCTGGTATCACCTTGGGTGGAACTCTGGGTTTCCACCGGAATACTTTTCTTTCTTTTCTGGATAGGCTTAGTAACTGTCTTTAGTATGCTTATAAATGGAACTTATCTTCGAGAAAGCTCTGCAGAACAAAAAGTGAATGTGATTCTGAAACCACATCTATCATCACATCGTGAAAAAGAGACCTATCATCAGTGAACATTACAGCAGTTCCTATACCTGACGGTATAGTGTGGGACAAGGTTTATTACGATATATTTGGCCCGACTGAACTTTTAAAAATACCACATTTATTTATAAATTTCATTAAGTGATATCATTACCTCCAGTACATTTTCCGATGATTGGGATTATGAAACTGTAAATAATATGTTGTCTGATTTAGAAAAAATCAGCTGCTTTTTCTAATAATGAAATGTTAGAGGGCACATCAGACTTTGAAACAATGTATTGCTATCAACATTATGGTCATAATTTTCTGCATAAGTCTGCTAATCCCAGAAATGTTTTCACATACCACCAATGGGAACATTGCCGACACTGCCAAAAAGCAGATCAAAAACATTTGCACAGAAATTTCTGTATTTCTCAGGGTTTAACACATCAGACCCAGCCTCATATTATTATAAGGTTTCACCAACAACAGCACGGAAAAATATGTTGACAAACACCAAACAGATTTATTCTGCTTCCTTTATTGCCCAGTTGTCTGAGCAAGGTTTCGACTTATGGAAAGACACCATAGACTTAAAATCTGTCTGGGGTACTAGAGACTGGCAGGTCCAGGGAACAGAGGCACTATTTGGAGCATGCCTTATTCCTCAGCAAATAATGTTTTTGAATGAAATGGTGCAACAAACGACCTGTCTTGGTTTAGCCAGGAACAAAGATTTGAATACACCTCGGGTGCCAGCACCATCACACACTGAGGGTAACATAACATTACAAGAAGGGATTATGCTAGATGAGATCATGCAATACAATAGATCAGACCCCGATTGGAAGGGATGGTTGATTTGGCCCACAGACACAAATAACTGTCAGGAGAGATTCTTGGGTAAAACTGAAGGATTTAGGATCAACAGGCCAGATCCATGTTATGTATAGAGACAACACCCAGTGACATCATACAGTGTTGGAAAATTATGCCTCGATTGGCTAAATACCTCAACACTTACACATGTGAAACAACACTTATCCTTACTTACAGAGGATGTGGACCTATGGGATTTTTTATTAGGCCCTAGGAAGCCACGTCAGAAACGTTTCTATTATGCTGGCTACAATGAGATTTGACAAATATCACAACAAGAGGCCGCGGAAAGTATACGAGAAATAGATCATATACATCTAGAGAAAGCTCTAGCAGTGGTCGACAATGGGTTAACAACACTACCCTCCAGGATATATTCTCTAGGCAACATTGTATCTTCTGCTATTGATGTACTAGAACAGGATCTGTCCATATTATAACAAGGGCAATCACAATTGCGTTCTATTATGTTATTAAGCTGGACGCTGCAATCTTTGCGCGCAGGCTATGTGCCTTGGCATTTCATAAACAGTACGTCTCTGTTTTCTTCGTACAATCTGACAGAAAAACAGATAGACATGGCACAAAGGGGAGCAAAATATACAATGCTGTGTATTGAAAAACTGGATAGATTAGCATTTACAGTGGCAGAGTCACCGTCCACGGAATGGTTAATCCATTGCCACATAACTCTTCCGGTCACTACCTTTCAATTCCAATATTGCCTTGAACAAATGCAGGCAGGCAGGTATGAAGAAATGGGTAGGGAATTCATTAAGGAATCTTGGGAATTACCGAACAGATTTCGATGTCTGGAGTGGGGAAAAAGAAGTGTTTCTAAGCGGTACTAAGTGCGAGAATACTTTAAGTGGATCACTTATATGCCAGGATATATTGCTTCATGGGGCCTGTAACGGTTCGGTAGCTAACTTATCCTGTCACTTAAAGGGTGCCCCAGCTGCCGTGATCACTCCAGTGTTCGGGCTACTTTCGAATGGGAGTTACTTAATGCTGAACAATCAAGGTTGCTGTGGGATGCTTCCGGGCATCGCATATCTGGTCACCGTGAGTTCCAGGGTTACTTGCTGTATGCAAGTATTGTTTCCACCAACACATACAGTCAGGGAGGCGCCATTATGGCCTTCACTAAATGTTTCGTTAGTACGGTTTGATACTTTGAGCAGAATGAAAGCCTTGCTTATACAGAAATCTGTTCCCTTAACATCCGCTCGAGGGACCTTTGATCTTCAAGTTGCAAGGTCTTCAGCAGAGATACAGGCGCTTATACGTACAAATTGCCCCTTCCATTTCGCAGAAATGATAAATCCTATTTTTAACATGTCTGATACGACAGGCATTGTCCACCTATTTAAGACCATAGGTTCTGGACTATTAAGCACCTTTCAGACGGTCCTCGGAGTTATACCAAACTTTATACACTCCCTATTTGGAAGCATATTTGGAGGGCTGCCTCTGATCCTGTTTCTAATAGCAGGTATCCTGATTGTCTTTTTTCTGCTACGCAATGGACGTCCCAGTCACCAAGGAGATGGAAACAGTACTCCTGGAGCAAAAATACCGTGATCGCATGGTACAACTTCTAGGCATACCTCGCCTAAGGGAACTAAGTGCTTCTTGGTTTTTGTCAGTTAGACCAGTCTGGATGGACTGCATCTTACCTGTCCTCCGATGCCTGTTTTACGGAGAAGAATGCGTGTTGGTTCTCTGTCTGACACTCCCATCATGTGCGCAACCAGACGTTGATGCTTTACTGGACCCGATAACTGCCCATGTTCTGCAGTGTCCCCAGCGTATTCCCATGTTGATGGCGGCATTCCTAGAGCCACCACAGGTAATATCTGCTCCTGTTGGTATGGACACCGGCTCCTCCTCTGACACCCAGTCCTTGGATGGCGCACAGGCTGACCCAGCACCGGCTGTGGACAGTACGGAAGATCATCTGTGCTCAATTGACATAATTTGTGAGGTGTTACAGGGACCGTCGACTGCGGAGGCAAGCAACGAAAATGTTGCGTCTACCAGCCAGGACACATAAACATTTGACTCATTTGGCCCGTCATGTGCTGGGAAAAATTTGACTTTTGGAAAACAAACGGAAAATTAGAACTCCATATCAAAATTGACATTCTTTTTGAGCATGTATGGCTTTCAAATGCTTGTAGTAGTTCGGACTATACCTACGGACATAGTAGAACTGTAGCTTAAGTGTCAATTTCAAATACTTTCTCTTTTAACACTTTTTAGAACCCCTTTTAACAATTTTAAAACAATGTTTTTTTTAACACAACGAGAAACTAATGTTTTAACTGTTTGCGTACAAGTATCTAGTCCACCTAGTAGTACGGTTAGAATTAAACTATGTCATCCATTTGGAAGAGGAGTGGGTGTTATATTCCATATAGGTACCATAATATAGGCCTCAGTAACTCCATTACCCCTCACCTATATTCTTCCCTACATTACACTTGTCACGGTTTACAGGGACTGATCTTTTACCTAGATACCACACTGCATTCAGAATGCGGGTTTTCCCTAGTTCGAAATCTCATACATTATGCATGAGGATTCTTGGAAGCACAGCAGGACTAACATCTCCTGAATAAAATCTATGTACAAAGTTCATGCCCAACGTCATCCTTAGGCCGACACAGTAACACAGCAAGGTAGGACCCCTGGGGAGACCTGTGGGTATATATACATCACATCTTGCTAAGATAAGAAAGAGGAGACCGAGACTTCCCAGCCGGCACACTGACCAGAGACGCTGAGGTTCCTGCATGCAGACATTCCAGCTCGCAGTGGTCTAACATCCCTCGTGGGGTGTCCACCTCAAGACCAGGACGGGGTCCCACAGTTTCTCACTTCAGGTAATGGGGTTGATTAAATCCTAGAGGGATTCTTGGCTTAACACCTACATACATGCTAGGTACACTTAGGTACATCTAGTTAGGGAGTCATCGTATGAGTACGCATCTTTTTATCATGTGTTTTATATACTCTAATGTATTCATGATTATTGCAAGATGGTAGAGCTATACCATCCATTCACCTTTATAGTACTGCTAATCATTTATATCTTATACTGTCTAACGGTTGTTGCAGCTCATTTATTTTACACCAGAATAACAGCTGTTCACAAAATGTTTATTGAAAAACGCCCAGCCTGTTTATTCTGTGTATCTCTCTGAGACAGACTAAGTAAGCACGAGTGACTGAGCGAAATATAGTATATTGTTTCCACGGTCCTGAGGGATCAGGGTTGTCATGTTCGATGGTTGCCAGGAACTATTCTCTCCTTGGTAAGAGGAGATTCTAGTGGCACTGTGAGCTTGTTGGTATAAAAGGGTCAACATACCCGGTGGGGGTGTTCAGAGTCAGTCTGACACCAATCCTACAGTGTATGTTGTCTAAACGTGCAGATCCTGTATACTTTTTATAGTAACTACACGACAAGGCTGCCTTTAAATCGATGAAGGCGATATATATAGCCCGCTCTGCCAATAGAGTGAGGGCCAACAAATTGGTAGTGGTAGATTGACCCTTGTAAAAACCTGTTTGATTGAGTGGGATTATAGTTTGCTGTGTTGCCCATTTTTACAAGTCTATCAATAGACATGAGGCAAAAACCTTAGCGTCAACATTAGTTAGAGAGATTAGCCGGTAGTTTGCAGGGTTATCAACCGGGCCACTTTTATAAAGAGGCTGCAGAATGCTACCTTGCCATGGTACAGGCACAGTTTTCAAAGCCACTACCTCATTAAACAATGGGGTTAATACTTCAGTCCACATATCAATATTGGCACAGAACAAGGCATTAGGCAACCTGTTAGGGCTAGGAGCACCATTTGATCAGAGGCTACGTAGAAGGATGGCTATTTCATTACAACCTTTTATGGTCCAGGACCTTCGCCAAATCAGGGCTACTATCACTAAGTTTCACAATGTTGTTCGATACCAGCCTCATGCCACTCTCTTTTTCAGTATTTAATTTACTAATTTTATCACAGTTGAAAAACACTTCTTGATTTTTCACAATTTGATCCACCATGCCGTACAAATTAGTGATAAAGTTTGCCCATTCAGTTTCCATTATATTGATGCAATAAGCCCTACTCTCTCCCCTTTCTCGTTCGTTGATAATATCCCAAAACATTTTTTTGTTTAGAGGCATGTAGTAAGTTGTTCCAAATCCCTTTTCAATAGTATGATTTCGCCACCCCAACTTCTCGTTAATCAATCAATCAATCAAATCAATCAATCAATCAATCAGGGGAATTATAAGTGCACTACTCACCCATGAGGGTCTCAAGGCGCTGGGGGGGTCAGCAGTTCCGTATCAGTCGAAGAGCCAGGTCTTCAGAGCCTTCCTGAAGGTGTTTAGGGAGGGGGCACGTCTGATGTCAGTGGGGAGCTCGTTCCAGGTCTTGGCCGCGATGTAGGAGAAGGATCTTCCCACTGCTGTGGCTCTGCGGATGTGCTGGGTTTCGGCGAGGAGGAGGTTGGTGGAGCGGAGATTTTGTTTGGGTACGTGGAGGGTGATTCTGTCATTGAGGTATTGGGGTCCAGTGTTGTGTAGGCATTTGTAGGTGTAGGTGAGTATCTTGAAGGTGACTCTTTTCTCGACGGGGAGCCAGTGGAGCTTGCGTAGGTGTTGGCTGATGTGTTCGTGTCGAGGGACCCCGAGGACGAGTCTAGCGACGGTATTGTCTGGAGCTTGCGGAGTAGAGACTTGTTGATGCCGGCGTAGAGGGCATTTCCGTAGTCCAGCCTGCTGGTAATGAGTGCGTGGGTGACTGTTTTCCTTGCCTTGGGGGGGATCCATTTGAAGGTCTTACGGAGGATGCGGAGGGTGTTGAAACAGCTGGAGGTGACGACGTTGACCTGTCGATTCATGGAGAGGGAAGAGTCAAGTACGATGCTGACGTTCTTGCCGTTGTCCGTGGGGGTCAGGGGGTGCCGAGGGCGGTGGGCCACCAGGAGTTGTTCCATGCGGAAGGGGTGGTTCCGAGGATGAGGACTTCCGTCTTCTCCGAGTTGAGTTTTAGGCAGCTGTTGCTCATCCAGGCTGCGACGTCCTGTATTTCTTCATGGAAGTTGAGTCTGGTGGTGGTGGGGTCCTTGGTGAGGGACAGGATAATCTGGGTGTCGTTGGCGTAGGAGACTACGTTAAGGCCGTGCTGTCGGACGATGGCAGCGAGGGGGACCATGTAGATGTTGAAAAGGGTTGGGCTCAGTGATGATCCCTGTGGGACTCCGCAGTTGATTTCCGTGGGTTCGGAGAGGAAGGGTGGCAGTATGATCCTTTGGCTCCGGCCAGTGAGGAACGATCTGATCCAGTTTCGGGCGGTGCCTTGTATGCTGGCGTCATGTAGTCTGGCTGCGAGTGTGCGGTGGAAGACGGTGTCGAAAGCTGCTGATAGGTCGAGTAGAATCAGGGCTGCAGTGTGGTCTCGGTCGAGGAGGGTGCGGATGTCGTCGGTGGCGGCGAGTAGGGCGGTCTCGGTGCTGTGGTTGCTTTGGAATCCAGATTGGGAGGGGTCGAGGATGGCGTTGTCTTCGATGAACCTTGTCAGTTCTGCGTTGACTGTCTTCTCGGCGACTTTGGCTGCAAAAGGGAGAAGTGAGATGGGCCAGTAGTTCTTGAGGTCCATCGGGTCTGCTGAGGGCTTCTTTAGCAGGGACCTGACTTTTGCGCGTTTCAAGTCGTCGGGGAAAGAGCCGGTCGCGAAGGTGGTGTTGATGGTGCGTTGCATCACGGGTGCATTGGTGGCGGCGGCTCTGTGGTATATGTGGGGTGGGCAGGGGTCTGTGGGGGCCCCGGAGTGGATGCCTTTCATGGTCACAGCGGTCTCCTCTGTCATGATCGGTGTCCAGGCGGAGATGGTGGTCTGGCTGGTGTTGCCACCGGGCGGGCTGACTGCGGGGTCAGGCGTGTGGTCGTTGAAGTTGTAGTAGAGGTTCTTTATCTTCAGGTGGAAGTAGGATCCGAGTTTGTTGCAGAGTTCCTGGGAGGGGGTGATGTCCGTGGCTTCTCTGCGGGGTTTGGTGAATTCCTGGATGACGCTGAAAAGTTCCTTGGAGATGCTGGAGTTGGAGATCTTCTTAGTGCCATCATATTGTCCTTATAGGCACAATAAGATTGCTGGAGTCTATGGGAATAATCATCCCGTACAGCTCTTTTGAGTGATTTTTTTAGTGTGAATAGCTTAGGAGTAAACCATTTATTCGGTGATCTTAAAAAGTAGTAGTTTTTTTATGATTTCGTGCTGAAACTTTTCCCACCAGGGTTGATGTTACATAATTCCATTGATTGATCACGGAGCCCTCCCCCACCTCGCACTGGTCACTATCCTTTATTATTACTGTAGCAGCCTGTATTATTTCTTTTTATTTATCCACATACCAAACCAGTCTCTTCAGATTATTTGAAGAATGCCCCATATTAGGGAACTCATCAAATCTAGGGTTGGGGTTTACTGACGATTGTAATATAACTATCTGAGGATTGTGATCACTCTCGAGTCGAGGGGTCACCTTAATTTCAATCAAATTTAGGCTTACGTTTTCTGAAATAAAAGTATAATCAATAATTGAGCCATGTTTAGAGTGTTTAAAAGATGGAACAAACCTGTTTTTTTCTTTTAACAGGGTAAACCCAAACTGGGACATTATGTTACAGCACTCTTTTGCAATACCATTAATCTTTCCGTTTACGGGATTCAAGGTGATCAAATGCATATTAAAGTCACCAGAATCTATGAATCCGGCTTCTGAGTGCCAAATTATTAACGTACTTAGGATATCTCTTAAGATATACAATTGGGTGATCTTATTTTTACTGGCACTTAAATATACATTAAGTATTATCAAACTAATACGTTTGTACTGCAATATGAGGCATTGTAACCAGTCCAATTGATAATCAACTACTTCAACTGTTAAATTTTGTTCTGCCGAAATGTAGCATGAAAGCCCACACTTTGCGTGGCCTGATTTATTAGTGCATACTGCCGGGAGACTATACTCATTAAACCCAAGCAAAGGTGTCGCTTGTTCTCTCAACGTTTCTTCGAATATTAAAATTGCAAAGGAGTTTAGAAATAAAATAGTATCAGGATCAGATAATAGATGGGCCAACCCATGCACATTGGAAGAGCATAATCTCAATTGCTCATCTTTATCGTTTGCAACAGGCAGAGTTTAATTCTCCTCAACTTGCTGCACATTTGCAAGGGTGGCAGTAAGCCAAGACCAATCCTCCAATTGCATATTATTTTTAGGTAACAATTCGCAGATAGGCCCTCCTGTTAGTGTATTAGTAATCAGCAGGCCTGAATTGCAAGGTGATTTATCCGTTGGACCGGTCGCACCTCTAAGTAGTGGATTTATCTTTTTACTTTCCACCCTTACTATCAATTCCATATTTGGGGCTAGTACCTCTAAAATCGGGGGGCACTTTACAGGAATGCAATTCTCAACCTTGATACCACATTCCATTAAATACTCACTTAAATCTAAGATTTTATTCACTATTTCATGAGTAGTCCAAGTTGCTTTAGTAGACTCACGGAATGAAATGGGCTGTATTTGTTTAAACTGTACAGACAGAAGGTCAGTGGTTTTAATGAATGACAACTCAGGAATGGTTGAGATTATTTTCAGAATTAAACTCCGATTGAGACTGTCAAGAATGCCCCTAGACTCATATAACGGATGCAGGACTAGTTTCACCCTATTAGAAGTATTGTTTTCCGGTAATTTCACCCTATTAGAGGTATTAGTTTCCGGTATAATACATGGGGCTCTTGCTGAGCATGGTTTACTATCATTAGCTAAATAGTTAATTTTATATTTTTTAAAGGGCGTCAGACTCTGGTTGACGCAGGGCTTTAACATATTAGTTAGACTGGTCCCATGAAAGGTGTGGGTTACATGATCATGGGGCAGGAGTGTACTCTCATTGTGTACTGTTAATTTAGTCTTAGATTGCGGATGACAGACTGTTTCTCTTCCTGCATTTCCTGGGATCTGCTTACTCTCACTCCAGATCTGGGGTTTGCTGTCATACCTAGACACAACTCCATCAATATTGCCGACTAAATCTGAGGTCACCATATCGCCGGCATTTGGGGGCTATTTTTTACTGGCCTTTACAGGCTGCTTAATCTCACTCATCAGTTCGGAGTTCTTATGTTTTAGGCTTGCTAGATCAGAAGGGAATTCTACATCCTTTTGGGAGCAGTCCTGGTATTGCGATTTCTGATTAACTTGTTTGAAAATAGAATAACAGTCCCTGGGTTTTACCACTGAGGTCACTGAAGCGGTGGGCTTCTTTGCTTTGTTCCGAGCAATAAGCAACCTTTTCCTGGCCCTTTTTGATAGTGGGGGAAAATCACTAAGGCTATCCCCTAAGCCTGAACCAATGGAGTTAGTGACCTGGTTTATCTCAACTTCCAATTTTCCATGAAAAACATGACATTCATCTATTAATGTGGCCAAATCCGACTATACTTCTTTCTCCCCAGCAACCCCCACTGGTGCCCTAGTATTTTCCGGGGACACTGCTCGCTGGGTCTGTTGCAGCTTTGTATTCACAATTATTACACCTACTCCCATTTCATTATATCAAACTTGTGTTCGTTCTGGATATTGCATCACAGCTATTTTTTTGACTTCATCAATGAGAGACCCTGCTATTATCGGGAGGTCTGATACTTTATCCAGGTTATGTGAACACGTACATTTAATTAATTACTTGTTAACAGCAGTCTGAGCTTTTACCACCAGATTTGTTAGGTTATGTAGTTTTGTATCTATAACCGCCACATAAACAGCTAAAGTATTTAGTAGTTCCACCTGTATATCAAGCTTATTTGAGTGGAAATTTAATGCTGTCGTTATTGCATCCATTGTAATCAACAGGTTTCACCACACTCCATTGCTATCTGCACTTTGATGTTTTGCAGGGCTCTCATCTGTTATAGTAGGAACATTATATTTATCTAAGAATGAGAGGTCTGCAGAGTTCACGGAGCTGTCTACTTGGGCTAAATTCTTTTGTCCCTGATCACAATTTGAAGAATTATTCTTTAGAGGAGTTAAAGTCGGATGAACATCTGGGGCTTGTTCACTGTCACAAATTCCAGGACTAAACAAATTTAAAACATTCTTATTGTTTGGTGACTGAATTATAGACATCCCTGAACTCTCGTAGGCACTATCATTCTCAGTCTTAGATAACCAGGATTTAAACAAGCAATGGTTAGTTTGAACTTCTCCCAAGAAAATAACAGAGACATCACAATCATTTGAGGCCTTATTACACTCAGTTGTGGCCCAAGGTTTATCTTCCGCACATACCTTTTGGGGCAGCAACATAATTTGAATTGGCAGCAAATTTACTTGACAGACTTTGGGAACATGATGACTTTCAGGAACATGATGAATTTAGACTTTAGCTACCACAACATTAGAATGCCCCCTTTCATATACAATGTTTTTTTTACATCAGATTCAATTAAACTTAATGAAGT
Organism: Calotriton arnoldi; assembly: GCA_963921515.1. Taxonomy (NCBI): domain Eukaryota; kingdom Metazoa; phylum Chordata; class Amphibia; order Caudata; family Salamandridae; genus Calotriton; species Calotriton arnoldi. Next base: position 203,293 of record CAWUFW010015854.1, on the reverse strand, counting down.
AGAAGCATACTCCATGATGCTGGGCTGAGAGGAGTAAGTCCCACAGACGAAAGTTTGGTTGTGCATTCGACACAAAGCAGTTAGTGCACACTCCGGGCTTGACGATCAGAGTTCTTCAAGGTCCATATCATTAACATGTGATATATCTTTTTGGGAAAGGGTTTGAATTCTCCTTGCTGCCTTTTGCCTTTTTTGTAATTGGCTTGCATTGAAAGTTATTTTGGGCCGCTTGTACGACCCGATCTCATAATGGATGGCTTACCACTCTGGAAAAAAAAGCAGGAAAACAAACCTCACCACAACTGAATTCCTATTGTGGACCAAACGGCCAAAGCCCAAAAAATCCGGGCAATAGTAACTCCGTAGGCACCGAGACCACAGGTCCACAAGGCCACGGGCAACACAGCTCCTCCTCTTGCTTATTACCCGCGTGCCCCGCTTGGCACACAGCCTTACCCAAAGATGTAGGAAAAGTATGTAACACTGTTGCCTGGCCGCCACAGGTGGGATTTGCAACAGCGTATATTATCCAAGCAAAAAACTACATACAACTGAGAAGACCTTTTAGAGCTGCAATTACTTCTATAACAGCCACCAATTACCAGAGGGGTAAAGATGGGTAAAAATGCCAATGTGATCCCCGCATGCAGCTACTTAGCCTCTTCCATAAGCCGGGAACAAAGGGTCCGCTTTACAATGCAGCTTCTCTTTCCCTCTGTTTCAGTTTTCTTTCTTACTTACTCTCACCCCTCCTTACCCTTACTCACTCCTGAATTTCCCTTATATCGGAGCTGGAGGGGCGAGGCAGAGAGTTAGCCAGTAGTAAAAAGAAGGCTGCTGATAATAGCCAGTGGGGTCTGGCCTGGGACTTCAGTTATTGATTGAGGGCAAACTTTTAGGTTTGGTGAGGGCGGCGGTGCGCAGCGTGCAGTAACGAAGTGAGTCAGTCAGCGTTACCAAAGGCAATGCGGGGCCTCCATGGGAGAGCAAGCCTCACCAGCCTACTGCTGGCTGCTTCCGCTAGACCTATGGGCCGACGCGGCTCTAGGCCCTACCTTTTACGGTACGCCTTTACCTCTATGTGGCGTGTTGCGTTACTCCGCTGGCCCTTGCTTCTCTTCACTCCTCAGCTCACTGCACGCTCCTATGTGCTTCCCCCCAGGAGCATCACCGGTGTGCTAGGAGGCCAACCAGCCACGGCCCGGACCTGGATCTGAAAACCGCTGAAATCCACCGGGACCTAATTGATGGTGGAGGGGGAGCAGGAGCAGGAGGGAGCGCTGGGTCGAGAACCAAGCTGATCTGCAGTCGATGTGACGGTAAGCATCAGCACGCCAACACATCAGAGAACAGCTTTGACGTAAGTGATCTTAATCACTTCTGTGTGAGAACATCTGATAGGTATGGTATGCCATTTCCACATACACGTACTTTCCCGGCAATTGGTCAACAATGCAAAGAATATGGAAAGTTTAATCATTTTGCTGAAGTGTGTAAATTCAAATATGAAATCGAAGATAGAAATAGTAACAAGCCTTTGAGGAAATCAGTTAAAGGAACCACAATGGTCACATTAGACATTTGGAAAATACAGGACTGGAAAATACTTTTTTTACAGGACTTTGAAACTACAGAATGTCTGTTTACAATGCAAGAAATACAATTAGAGACAAATGTTGGACAAATATATTTATTACAACGAGAAGGTATATAGAAAACAGCACCCGTTGATGGTACGGTCGGACAACAGAAGGTACCATTTGTTCTTGCCAGTGGTGCAACATTATGTATGTTACGGAATATCAGAAAATGAAAAAAAAAGCTATTTTATTTCCATCTAACATGAGTGTTTTTCAATCGGGAACAAAACATCCTGTGACATGTATAGGAAAATTAGAAGAAAATCTCACTTATAGAACTACACCCAGTAGAGAAGCGATATATGTCTTAGAAGGTGCTGTTCCGGGGCCATGTTTACTAAGTAATGTTACTGCACAAATAATGGGACTGCTGCCTATGACTTTTAATATCACTACGGAACATTCAATATTTAAAATACACCCAGATCTGTTTACAGGGTTAGGAAAGTTTAAAGGGAAAACAGTAACTCTGCACATCAACAAATCAATACAAACGGTTGCACAAATGCACAGAAGAGTCTCAATACATTTGCATAAGCAATCGCATCAGTCATAATAACATAGACATCTTGTGCTCTGCATAAATCAACAATACAGATAGGAGTCAAGATGTGGTTGTCGACGACGTTTTGATCCCCAACAAAGGTTATGGGATCATCATCAGGACTAAATAGTCCTAATGATGATCCCATAACCTTTGTTATATAAACGTCGTCGGCAACCACATCTTGACTCCTATCTGTATTGCTTATTCTTACCACCAAGTCACTTTTTATTTTATGCCTGAGGTAAGGAAATCTGTTGATTTCCAGTTGCCCCATCACGTCCAGCTCACTTCATGTTTCCTGTATTATTTATGTTTTAACTCGTGATAATAAATCTGTAACATTTTTGCACTGAACGCATTTAGACCCAATCCTGATTTCAGCATTGTGGTTACTTGTTTGTATTCACTTTTGAAAGGGATCACTGTCTCTGATAACTTACTACTACCCTTGGTCCCCTTCAACTATAAGGGTTCCCTTGTTCGTTGTTGATAGCAGAAATATTTCAGGAAATTGTCAGAAATGTAATAAAGCCAGTAAAAAAATCAATGAACTACAGCTTTGACATCTACATTTTTGGAAAATCTCAAGAAGAGCACGACCAAGCTCCAGAGGAAGTATGTAATGAACTAGAAAATATTGTACTTACATTAAATGCAGAAAAATGTGGGATCAGTAAACATGAATTGACTTTTTATGGACATATCTTTTCAAGAAAAGTAATGAAACATGATCTTATTAAATTATCTTCTTTAAACTCAGATTCCAGTAAAAAAAAGATGTTTCATATTTACTTTCTTTCTTAGGGATGGCCAGTTATTATTCACAATACAATAAAGGATAGGCAACCGCTAGTACACCACAGAGGGAATCAACTAGGAAAGGGAAACCGTTTCAATAGAATCAAAATTGGGAGGATGCATTAAAAAAAACAAAAAAGGAAATTTAGTCAGTCACTTATTTGAAATATTGTTATCCTAATTTATGTACAGCGCTTGTAATAGATGCAAGTCCTGTAGATTTAGGTGCCATACTTGCGCAGCATCAGCCTGGGCGTGAATCCCCAAGATATGTAGTTTCACATGCCAGTAAAAGTCTGTCTGATATAGAAAAAAAATACTCTCAGTAAGGGAAAGAAAGTTTGGCAGTAGTGTGGGCTTGTGAATATTATCAGGATGTTTAGTGTACTCTAGTCATATTAACAAATTATCAAGCGACGACAACTATATTCGAAAAACCAAAAATGAAAATGGCTCCTCGAACTGAGAGGTGGGTAATGAGGCTAATGAAATGGAATGTTTTCATAGGCTAGGCAAGGAATCTGTCTGAAAAAACTGAAGTAATGGAATTAAGCATATATATATTCACTGAAAAAACCAAAGGTTGCAGGGACGTTATAGTTAGGTTGATATTTCACTTGTACAAAACCTGAGAAATTCAGCCATTATAGTTAGCTGAGCTAACTATAACTTGCGCCCCGTAATACACTGCTGATGACGTGACATATTACATCACTCATGACATGGTCAGTGACAACACTGATGGCATCACAGATGACATCTCAAATGACATCACTGATGACATCATCCACAAAATCTCTGATTCACCCACTCACCCCATGTAACCTTTCATACACCCACTGCAACTTCCACACTACCATTCTCGAAACCATTGACACGCCCATATCAGTACTTACTTACCCAATCACTGATTAATAGGTCTACACACACATCCACTCAGTCACCCATACAGCCACTCATACACCAACTCACTCACTAATACAGCCACTGATATATCCACTGATACAGCCATACAGCCACTCACACACTGTTAGTCACTCATAGAGCTACTCACACACCCACTCACTCACCTATAGAGTAAATCAGACAGCCATTTACTCATCTACAAAGTTATACACACACCCAATCACTGACTCGTACAGATGCTAACATATAATCACTGACCCATACAGACCCTCTCACACGCACTCATTAACCCATACAGCCACTATCACAATCTGTCACTCACACACACAGACACTGATATACTCCAACACTTACCTATACTGCCTTTCACATATCCACTTACTCACCCATATACCACTGACAAATCCATTCACTCACCGACACAGCCATAGACACACTCAGTCACTTATGCAATCCTTCTCTTATACTCACTAACCAATATACCCACTGACTCACGCATTCACTCATCCATGCAGGCAGTCACACACCCTCTCACCCAACCACACAGACACTCATACACACATACAGGTACTCACACAACAAATCAATCACCCATACAGCACCTCACATACCAAATCACCAACCCATACAGTCACTTTGACACCAACTGACAGACTGATACAGACATTCAGACAACCTAGTCAGTGACCCATACATTCACTGAGACACCTAATCACTCACTTATACAGTCAGTCACGCACCTACTGAAGCATCGATACAGGCACTCCTACAGCCACTGATTCACCAAAACACCTTGGTATATATATTTAACACTCATAAACATTTTAAAAACACTCACAGTAACTGGATGATGTCATCAGTGAAGTAATTTGAAATGTCATGAGTGAGGTCACTGACCATGTCATGAGTGATGTAAGATGTGACATCATCAGCAGTGCGTTGCGGGGGCATGAGTTATAGTTAGCTCAGCTAACAATAACGGCTGAATTTCACAGGTTTTGTGCAAGTGAAATGTCAGTCTAACTATAACGACCCAGTAATCTTTGGTTTTTTCAGTGAATTTCTAAGGTTTTTTAAATGCTAATACCTAACTATAACTTCCCTGAACCCTGTGTTTTTTTCAGTGAATTTCTATGGTTTTTTTAAATGCTAATACCTAACTATAACGTCCCTGAAAACTGTGGGTTTTTCAGTGAATTTCTAAGCTTTTTTAAATGCTAATTCCTAAATATAACGTACTTGATTCTTTTGCTTTCTCTCTCTCTCTCTCTCTCTCTCTCTCTCTCTCTCTCTCTCTATATATATATATATATATATATATATATTATATATATATATTTATATTTATATATATAAATATATTTTATATATTATATATATATGTAAATATATATATATGTATCAAACAGCAATTTTATTTATTTTTTAATAAATATGGAGTCAGTAAACCGGACACGGTCCTCCACGTTTTTGCGTGATCCCATTTATATATTTGCAAGTGTAAAATATAGTAAAATTAATACTTTATATATATTTTAAGGGTAGTAGTTTACAACTAGAGTAATAAAATGAATATGTAGTTATGCTAAAGGCAATTAAAAAACGATATTTAGGTATTTTGTGGGATCGCGAAACTATCGTGCACACTACCACGCCTTACTCCCGGGTCTGCATAGGAATCACGGCTCCAGCGTGATTTGTAAAAGTGATACTTTTGATAGAGCACAATTTAGATTTGAATATTACTTTAATAGTTTTGTTTAAAATATGTTGTACGTCCATGTTTATTTCCAAGATGTAAGTGCAGAATCGCGGTCCAGACGCGACTCTCTTTTTTATTTGTAATATTAATACATATATATTGACAATAATATGTTTAAGTTAAAGGTTACAGTTTTACTGAGATAGTAAAGAAACTTGTATATTATTAAGAAAAAAATATGAAAACTTTTTTTAATAATAATTTCAGTAGTCACGGTACGTCCGCGTAGATCGCATGTACTTCCGAATTCACGTAGGGGACGGGATTCTAAAGATAATTTTACAATAATATAATATATATATTCATTTACTTTATTTTAAATGAAGAGTTACAGTTATTTGTAAATCAAATATTATAACAAAATATAGTTCAAATGTAAAATTAAAAGAAGTTGTGGAATCAAGTTGGGTAAGCGGTGCCACCGCGTAGGGGTTGCGCAATCCATGTGACACAAAAAAAAGAGATTTGATTGGTTAAACATCCTGTTATCATTAACCTATGCAGAACCCACCCTCTTTCTTCTATATCAGGGTGTGGTTGGCAACAGGTGCATTCCTTCTACTAGAAGGTATTTTGGAGGGGTTTTGGTGTTTTGTTTGCTTTTTTGGGAGCAAATTTAAGCTTGGCACCTTCTGCTGACATTGAAGACTAGGAGGAGAAGAATTTGATGGAGGAAGAAGAGGAGCCACCTAAGAAGAGAAAGGAGAGTGTGGTCTGGCAGTTTTTCTCCATTCCGGAAGGGCATAAAAAGGTAAATGCCCAAAAGGTGAATTGCACAATTTGTGAGAAGGTGCTTTCGGGCAGCTTGGAGAAAGAAATACTCATGTGGTACATCATCCATGTACAAGCAACTAAAGACCATGCATGGAAACCAGTTTGCTACAGCAGAACTCGCCAGGCTGAAGGAGCTGGAAGGTGCCTAAGATGCACAGCCAGGAACATCTTGGCAGGGCGACAGGCTGCAGAACGTTCCCTCCGCGTTGCCTGATTTCGCAAGGGCAGGACTTTTTTGCCCAAAGTGTATAACTGTTTTGAGTTTGGGGGAACAGGTTGTCCAAACTATGTTGGACACCATCAACAACCATCGTTGTTGATTTTTTTTCTTCCAGTTAAGCACACTTTTTTGTGCTTGTTTTTTGTTTAAATTTTGCTAAAAAAAACAAGGAACCTACCAAAAAAACCTACAAAATAGTTAGAAAAAAACAAAAAAAATTACAATAGTATAACCCCCCAAACGGTTCTTACGGAACCACTTATTCTGGTTTCAAAAAGAAAAAAGTATATGTTGTGTATGTAATTGAAATAATCTGTGGATGTATGGGTAACAAATTTGAGCAATAGTGCTTGTATGTATGAGTGAATAGATATGTGACTGATTGAATATATAGTGCCTGTGTGATTGGGTGAATAAATGCATACTGCATAAGTGATTCACTGAGTGCATGGATAGTGTCTCAGTGAATGAATGACTGCATGGGTAGTACCTAAGTGAATGCTGAGTGCATGGATAGTGCCTGGGTGATTAGGTGACCGCAGTGATAGTTCTTTGGTGATTGGATGAGTGTATGGGTAGTGCGTGAGTGAATGCATGAGTGCATGGATAGAGTCTGGCTGATTGGGTGAATACATGAATAGTACATGGGTGATTGGAAGAGGTCATGTTTAATGCGTGGGTGACTGTGTAAGTGAAAGAGTAGCAGCTGAGTAATTTGATGAGTGCATGGGCAGTGCTTGAGAGAATAATGAGTGTATGCGTACTGCCTGGGTGAATGGTTGAATGCAAGGGTAGTGCCTGAGTGATTGGATGAGTGCATAGGTAGTGCCTGGGTGATTGCATTAGTGCATGAGTAGTGCCTGGGTGATTGGATGAGTGCATGGGTACTGCCTGAGTAGTGCTTAAGTGAATAATTGAGTGCAAGAATAGTATCTGAGTGATTGGATGAGGGTAAAGGTAGTGCCTGAATGAATAGAAGAGTGCAAGAATAGTGAGTGAGTGATTGAATGAGTGCATGGGTAATGCCTGGGTGATCGGATGAGTGCATGGTAGTACATGAGTGAATGGATGAGTGCAACAGTAGTGCCTGTGCCTGTGTCATTGGATGACTGCATGGGTAGTGTCTGAGAGAATGCATGAGTTCATGGGTAGTGCATGAGTAATTGGATGAGTGCATGGGTAGTATTTGAGTGATTGGATGAGTGCATGGGGAGTGCCTGAGTGAATGGATGAGTGGAAGGGTTTTCCCTGGGTCATTGGATGAGTGTATGGGTAGTGCCTGACTAAATGGATGAGCACATGCTTAGTGTCTGAGTGAATGCATGAGAGGAAGGGTAGTGATTGGGTAATTGGATGTGTGCATGGGGAATAGGCTACGTTATGACGCATGCATTTAGAACACATGCCATTACAATGCGGTCATTACAATGGCCACGTTGTTACATCGCATAGCAATACAACTCAAGTCATTACAACGACTTGCTGTAGGGGGGCTGCTGGATGTTGGAATAGTATGATTTACTATTCCAACTCCAGTCTGTGCAACAGTAGGGAAGGTGTTGGATTTAAAATCCAACACCTTCTGCCCCCTACAGCAAGCCGTTGTAACAGCTTGTGTTGTAATGTCATGCGAAGTAACAATGCGATCGTTGTAATGACCACATTGTAATGGCATGCGTTGTTTCGCATGCGGGGTAAACAATGTTTACCGTGTATGGGTAGTACTTTGGAGAATGGATGAGTGCAGGGATAATGGCTGAGTGAATGCATGACTGCATGCATAGTGCCTGAGTGAATTGATGAGTGCATGGGTAGTGGCTGGGTGACTGCATGAGCGCAAGGCTAGTGGCTGAGAGAATGGATGACTGTATGTGTAGCGCCTGAGTGAATGGTTGAGTGCAAGGCTAGTATCTGAGTGATTGGAAGAGTGCATAGGTAGTATCTGAGTGATTGGAAGAGTGCATGGGTAGTGCCTTAGTGATTGGAAGAGTGCATGGGTAGTGCCTTAGTGATTGAATGAGTGCATGTGTAGTAGTATTATAATTGAATGACATTGTTGGAGAAGCACCAACCCAAACATATATAGGGGCTCCCTCTTCCTCAACAATTGATCATTTTATTCTATCTGAGCACTGCAGGGTATTAGTTGGAAACTACAAAACTAGAGTAAGCTTACTCAGTGACCATTATCCGCTGTGCTTGACTTTGAAATTTACCACCCCACAGCAAAAAAGGGGAGGGCAGCAGACATAAATATTGAGCTACAAGGAAGTAATGGAGTGTCAATAATATGGTCTGGTGTTAATCCAACCACCTTTATGGAAAATCTTGTAGCCAAAAAACGGAGAGATATTAACATCTGTAAAGTGAGTACTTCAAGAAATACAGACATTGTCAATGCCTTTTGCAATATCACTAATGAGATAGCAGCCGATTTAAAACAGAAGCAAAAGAAGAACATTTTTAACCACAACCCCAGATGGTTTAATAAGGAATGTAGTAGGTTAAACAGGGAATTAAAAACTACATTAAAAAATAGGCCTAGGGATAGTGCAAAAATAAGTATGATAAGGAAATCCTACAAAGAAACTGTGAATTTAAGAAAAATAGAAATTCGTGAGGAAGCCTGGGACAAGTTAGTCCAGGGTGCAGTGACACGAGACACGACCCTCTTCTGGAAAACCATAGATCATCCCTTTCTTAAAGATAGCTCAGCAGCAAAGATAGATGTTTTAGTTACGCAGGAAGAATGGTTAGCGCATTTCGAAAATATTTTTAATCCAAATTTGGTCCCAACAAACAAAGGGGAAAAGTGTAACTTTATTAGTGTTGAAGCCCTAAATAAAAGTGCAAACGGTAAAGCTGCAGGACCTGACGGGGTTCCAATTGACGTTTTTAAACATGATACCGATTTCTGGTCACCAATTTTATTAAATGCTTTTAATACCACATTAGGGGAACGCTACCAGCAACTTGGGTGGGAAGTATAATAGTACCCATTTTTTAAAAAGGGGAGAGAGCTAAGGCCAAATGTTACCGTCCCATATCCCTTCTTGACTCTACCTCAAAATTGATGGGTAGGGTATTGCTAGGAAGACTAGAAAGCTGGGCCTCCGAATATAACATCTTAAGTGAAGCCCAGTATGGATTTAGAAGGGGTATTGGGACGGTGGAACAATGTGTTAACCTGGAATTATTGGTAGGGAAATATACAGTAGCCAAAGAAGGGGTTTTACACTTGTGTTTTGTTGACCTCACCAGCGCGTTTGACATGGTTAACCATGTTAAACTCTGGGAAACACTCATTGAACTAGGCGCCCCCATCGATATAGTAACCTACCTCTCACAGATATATGCCCTTTTAACATCAAGAGTCCGGTTTGGTATAAAGGGCGAATGCACGCGAGATTTTAGGGTAACAAGAGGTATACGACAGGGATGCGTTTTAGCTCCCCTTTTATTTTCATTGTACATAAACAAAGTTGATCCCTACCTACAAATTTTAGAAACAGATGCCCCAAGAGTAGGTAATCGCCCAACCCCAGTGCTTTTATATGCGGACGACGCTGTCCTCATTTCAAGGACAGCGAACGGGCTGCAATGTCTGTTAGAAAAATTTACCCAATTCATGACTGAAAAAGATCTACAGTTGAACCTTACAAAAACCTTTGTCATGACTTGTGGGAGAAACAGAGCAAGGACAAAACAGCACTATGTGGGTGGCGTTAAAATTGATAGAGTTTCAAGTTTTACTTATTTGGGCCTAACTTTTAATAAGAACGGTACATGGGGAGGACACATTGAAGCAACCAATTTAAGATTCCTACGCACTATGGAGGGTATTTTTAGATTTGCCACAAAGTTAGGTAACAAACCGGTAAGGGAAATCCTTACCCTATATAGGAGCAAATCTATTACCACTGCATGTTACGGGGCAGCTATATGGGGAAGGTCCAACGTCACTTCCCTACAAACTCAGGAGAATAAGTTTTTAAAACGATTGTTGGCAGTCCCTACCTCTACATCTAATTATATAGTGCATAGTGAATTAAATGTACCCTATATCAGTGACCTTATAGGCCTGGCAGGAATCACCCTATGGTATGGGATATGGATTAAGGAAGAGACGATGTTTACAAAAAATATAATTATGGACTGCTTGGCCCTAGATAACTGTAGGAAAATCCCCTGGCTAGAGTATATTCACACACTCCTAAATGGCTGTAAGATACACCTAGATCGTAAAGATCCTTTGCTCATACAGGAATATAGCAAAAAGGAGCTGAAGTCAAGGTTTATCTCCTCTAAAGAAACGGAAAGAGAGGTTAAAATAGGCCGAAAACAAAGTGTGATTACATACCGTGATTACCCTCTGTTTATGGGCACTCAATTTTATCTTATTATGATACGAAACATCCAGCAAAGGTTTTTATTAACTAGGCTTAGGTTCGGTACCCTACACCTCCTAACCGCTTTCCCTAAAATGGGAGAGTGGTGTCCCAAACTTCTGAATTGCCCATGCGATGGGAAGTCTCCGCAGTCTACACGGCACTTTGTATTATTCTGCAACTTTTATAGGGATATTAGAAAAATTGTACTAAAACCACTCTTTTTAGTAAATAAATTTTATCATTATAGAAAAGCTTTTAATTTTATTTGTAATCTAGAGAGCGCAAAAACTATGAATACTGTTATCAGATTCATTCAGATGGCTATTAGGAGACGCAAGGAACTTACCTTTTTAGAGGCATTAGTCTATGAGCAATAATATGATTGATTATGGTGACGTAAAGAATATAGGCTTTTCGATGAACCTCAAAATTTGATTTTTATATGATCTTGATGTATTGTAAATTGCACAGTACGCACTTTATGAGTTTATTTTATATACAAGATGACTAGGCTAAGGAATTATCGCGCACTCTACTTCCTTAATTGATTTTTTACCCTGGCTTAATAATAATGAAATATGCTGTTTTATATGGTTTTTAGTAGGCTTTTATATAATTAAGATCTCGATGTATGTAAATTGCACAGTACGCACTTTAGGAGTTTATTTCATATATAAGATGATTAGGCTTAGTAACTATTTTGCACTCTACTTCCCTCATCGATTTTTCACCCTGGTTAAATAATAACGAAATTTGTTGTTTTATATGATTCTTAATAGGCTCTACATAATTTGAATTTTTTTTAGACCTAATAGCTTGAGTAATTAATTGAAACTGAATCGCATAGCACTTTGTTAGAATGTATTGATTTTAATGTTTTTATAATTACGCAACTTGTATATTGTGATTAGAATGCTTTTATGGTCGAATTTAAAGTACCGAATAAAGCTGTTTTGATTTGATTTGATTTGAGTGCATGTGTAGTGCCTGACTGAATAGTTGAGTGTAATAGTAGTGCCTGGGGGATTGGATGAGTGCATGACTAGTGCGTAGGTGATTGTATGAGTGCATGCATTGTGCCTGGTTGATTGGATGAGTCCATGGGTACTGCCTGAGAGAATCAAAGAGTGTATGTATAGTGCCTAAAAGGATGGATGAGTGCAAGGATAGTGCCTGAGTGAATGGATGAGAGCAAGCGTAGTATCTAAATGATTGGAAAACTGCAAGGGTAGTGCCTGGGTCATTGGATGAGTGTATGGGTAGTGCCTGAGTGAATGGATGAGCACATGCTTAGCGCCTGAGTGAATGGATGAGAGCAAGGGTAGTATCTGAGTGACTGGAAGAGTGCATGGGTAGTGCCTGGGTGATTGGAAGAGTGCATGGGTAGTGCCTTAGTGATTGAATGAGTGCATGTGTAGTGCCTGACTGAATGGTTGAGTGTAATAATAGTGCCTGGGTGATTGCATGAGTGCATGACTAGTGTGTAGGTGATTGCATGAGTGCATACGTAGTGCCTGGTTGATTGGGTGAGTCCATGGGTACTGCCTGAGAGAATTGAAGAGTGTATGTGTAGTGCCTGAAAGGATGGATGAGTGCAAGGATAGTGCTTGAATGATTGGAAGAGTGTATGCATAGTACCTGGGTCATTGGATGAATGCATCAGTAGTGGCTGAGTGAATGGATGAGTGCAAGGGTGGTGCCTGGGTCATTGGATGAGTATATGGGTAGTGCCTGAGTGAATGGATGAGTGTATGCTTGGTGCCTGAGTGAATGGATGAGAGCAAGGATAGTATGTGAGTGATTGGAAGAGTGCATGGGTAGTGCCTTGGTCATTGGATGAGTATATGGGCAGTGACTGAGTGAATGGATGAGCACATGCTTAGTGCCTGAGTGAATGGATGAGAGCAAGGGTAGTATCTGAGTGATTGGATGAGTGCAAGGGTAGTGGCTGAGAGAATGGATGAGTGCTATTGTAGTGCCTCAGTGAATGGTTGAGTGCAAGGGTAGTCCCTGATCGATTGGAAAAGTACAAGGGTAGTGCGTGGATGATTGCATGGGTACTGCCTGAGTGAATGGATGAGTGCAAGGCTGGTGCCTGGTTCACTGGATGAGTGCATGGGTACTGTCTGAGAGAATGGATGAGTGCATGCGTAGTGCCTGAATGAATGGTTGAGTGCAATGTTAGTTCCTGAATGTTCGGATGAGTGCATGGATAGTGCAAGAGTGAATGGATGAGTGCAAAGGTAGTGCCTGCATCATTGGATGACTGCATGGGTGGCACCTGAGAGAATGCATGAGTTCATGGGTAGTGCCCCAGGGAATGGTTGAGTCCATGGGTAGTATTTGAGTGATTGGATGAATGCATGAGTAGTGCCTGAGTGAATGGATGAGTGCAAGGGTAGCGCCTGGGTCATTGGATGAGTGTATGTGTAGTGCCTGAGTGATTGGATGAGTGCATGGGTAGTATTTGAGTGATTGGAGGAGTACATGGTTAGTATTTGAGTGATTGGATCAGTGCATGGGTAGTGTCTGAGTAAATGGATGAGTGTATGCACAGTGCCTGGGTCATTGGATGAGTGTATGGGTAGTGCCTGAGTGAATGGATGAGCGCATGCTTAGCGCCTGAGTGAATGGATGGGAACAAGGGTAGTATCTGAGTGATTGAAAGAGTGCATGGGTAGTGCCTGAGTGATTAGAAGAGTGCATGGATAGTACCTTAGTGATTGAATGAGTGCATGTGTAGTGCCTGACTGAATGGTTGAGTGTAGTAATAGTGCCTGGGTGATTGCATGAGTGCATGACTAGTGTGTGGGTGATTGCATGAGTGCATGTGTAGTGCCTGGATGATTGAATGAGTTCATGGGTACTGCCTGAGAGAATCAAAGAGTGTATGTGTAGTGCCTGAAACAATGAATGAGTGCAAGGATAGTGCTTGAATGATTGAATGAGTGCAAGGGTAGTGCCTCAGTGAATGCATGACTGCAAAGATAGTACCTAGGTAATTGAATGAGGGCATGGGCAGTGCCTGCGTGAATGGATGAGTGCAAGGCTAGTGCCTGGGTCATTGGATGAGTGCATGGGTAGTGGCTCAGAGAATGGATGAGTGCTAAGGTAGTACCTCAGTGAATGGTTGAGTGCAAGGGTAGTACCTGAGTGATTGGAAGAATACATCGGTAGTGTGTGGGTGATTGGATGATTGAATGGGTACTGTCTGAGTGATTGGATGAGTGCAAGGCTGGTGTCTGGGTCACTGGATGAGTGAATGGGTACTGTCTGAGAGAATGGATGAGTGCATGCGTAGTGCCTGAATGAATGGTTGAGTGCAATGTTAATTCCTGAATGATTGGATGAGTGCATGAATAGTGCCAGAATGAATAGATGAGTGCAAAGGTAGTGCCTGCATCATTGGACAACTGCATGTATGGTACCTGAGAGAATGCATGAGTTCATGGGTAGTGCCCCAGGGAATGGTTGAGTCCATGGGTAGATTTGAGTGATTGGATGAGTTCATGAGTAGTGCCTGAGTGAATGGATGCATATATGCGTAGTGCCTGGGTCATTGGATGAGTGCATTAGTAGTGGCTGAGTGAATGGATGAGTGCAAGGGTAGCGCCTGGGTCATTGGATGAGTGTATGGGTAGTGCCTGAGTGAATGGATGAGCACATGCTAAGTGCCTGAGTGAATGGATGAGAGCAAGGGTAGTATCTGAGTGATTGAAAGAGTGCATGGGTAGTGCCTGGGTGATTGGAAGAGTGCATGGGTAGTGGCTTAGTGATTGAATGAGTGCATGTGTAGTGCCTGACTGAATGGCTGAGTGTAATAGTAGTGCCTGGTTGATTGGATGAGTCATTGGGTGCTGCCTGAGATAATTGAAGAGTGTTTGTGTAGTGCCTGAAAGGATGGATGAGTGCAAGGATAGTGCTTGAATGATTGGATGAGTGTATGGGTAGTACCTCAGTGAATGCATGAGTACAAAGATAGTGCCTGGGTGATTGAATGACTGAATGGGTAGTGCCTGAGTGAATCGATTAGTGCAAGGGTAGTGCCTGGGTGATTGGATGAGTGCAAGGGTAGTGCCTGTGTAATTGGACAAGTGCATGGGTAGTATGTGAGAGAATGCAGGACTGTATGCATAGTGCCTGAGAGTTAATGGTTGAGTGCAAGGATAAAGCCTGAGTGATTGGATGACTACATGAGAAGTGCCTGAGTGATTGTATGAGTGCATGAGTAGTGCCTGGGTGATTGGATGAGAGCATGGGTACTGCCTGAGTAGTGCTTAAGTGAATAGTTGAGTGCAAGAGTAGTATCTAAGTGATTGGATGAGTGTATGGGTAGTGCCTGGGAAAATGGATGAGTGCAAGGATAGAGAGTGAGTGATTGGATGAGTGCATGCGTAATGCCTGGGTGATTTGATGAGTACATGGTAGTGCCTGAGTAGATGGATGAGTGCAAGGGTAGTCCCTGGGTGATTGGAAGACTCAATGGGTAGTGCCTGACAGAATGCATGAGTTCATGGATAGTGCCTGAGTGATTGGATGAGTGCATGGGTAGTGCCTGAGTAAATGGATCAGTGTATGCGTAGTGCCTTAGTCATTGGATGAGTGCATGGGTAGTGGCTGAGTAAATGGATGAGTGCAGGGGTAGTGCCTGGGTCATTGGATGAGTGTATGGGTAGTGCCTGAGTGAATTGATGAGAGCAAGGGTAGTATCTGAGTGATTAGAAGAGTGCATGGGTAGTGCCTCGGTGATTGGAAGAGTGCATGGGTGGTGCCATAGTGTTTGAATGAGCGCATTTGTAGTGCCTGACTGAATAGTTGAGTGTAATAGTAGTGCCTGGTTGATTGTCTGAGTGCATGACTAGTATGTAGGTAATTGCATGAGTGCATGCGTTGTGCCTGGTTAATTGGATGAGTCCATGGGTACTGCCTGAGAGAATTGAAGAGTGTATGTGTAGTGCCTGAAACAATGGATGAGTGCAAGGATAGTGCTTGAATGATTGGATGAGTGCATGGGTAGTGCCTCGGTGAATGCATGACTACAAAGATAGTGCCTGGGTGATTGAATGAGGGCATGGGTAGTGCCTGAGTGAAAGGATGAGTGCAAGGCTAGTGCCTAGGTCATTGGATGAGTGCATGGGTAGTGCCTGAGAGTATGGATGAGTGCATGGGTAGTGCCTCAGTGAATGGTTGAGTGCAAGAGTAGCCCCATAGTCATTGGAAGTGTACATGGGTAGTGCGTGGGTGATTGGATGAGTACATGGGTACTGCCTGAGTGAATGGATGCGTGCAAGGCTAGTGCCTCGGTCATTGGATGAGTGCATGGGTACTGTCTGAGAGAATGGATGCGTGCAAGGCTAGTGCCTGGGTCATTGGATGAGTGCATGGGTACTGTCTGAGAGAATGGATGAGTGCATGCGTAGTGCCTGAATGAATGGTTGAGTGCAATGTTAGTTCCTGAGTGATTGGAAGATTACATGGGTAGTGCGTTGGTGATTGGATGAGTGCATGGGTACTGCCTGAGTAAATGGATGAGTGCATGCGTAGTGCCTGAATGAATGGTTGAGTGCAATGTTAGTTCCTGAATGATTGGATGAGTGCAGGGATAGTGCCAGAATGAATAGATGAGTGCAAAGGTAGTGCCTGCATAATTGGACGACTGCATGGGTGGTACCTGAGAGAATGCATGAGTTCATAGTTATTGCCCCAGTGGATGGTTGAGTGCATGGGTAGTATTTGAGTGATTGGATGAGTGCATGGGTAGTGCCTGAGTGAATGGATGAGTGTATTCGTAGTGTCTCAGTCATTGGATGAGTGCATCAGTAGTGACTGAGTGAATGGATCAGTGCTAAGGTAGTACCTGGTTCATTGGATGAGTGCATGCATAGTGCCTAAGTAAATGGATGAGCACATACAAAGTACCTGAGTGAATAGATGAGAGCAAGGGTAGTTCTTGGGTGATTGGATGTGTGCATGGGTAGTACCTGGGTGAATGGACCAGTTCATGGATAATGCCTGAGTGAATTGATGAGTACATGTATAGTGCCTGAGTGAATGGATGAGTGCAAGGGTAGTGTCCAGGTAATTGGAAGAGTGCAGGAAAGTGTCTAGGTGATTGGGAGAGTGCATAGATAGTGCCTGAGTGAATGGATAAGTGTATGGGCACTGATTGGGTGATTGGATTAGAGCATGGGTAGTGCCTCATTGAGTGTATGATTGAGTGGGTAGCATATAGGTGACTACATAAGTGTGATACTGCACTTAGGAATAGGATAATACTTTTCAAATAGTCTAAAAGATGAACATTATTTATATTAGAAACACATAGCATAAAATGACATTTTAAACATTTCTGCAGTTTATCATGCATATTGTATTATGTACTCTTACCTTTCAAATAATTTAGACACGTCATTCAGTAAACCCATTTTTGAGTAGTATTATCCTAAACAGCATTAAAATTGTTTTCAATCTTGAACAGTAACTATTATAAAAAGAAATAGAAAAACTGTTATTGAATGATAATATATTAGAGAAATTATAATATTCTATTTTTGAGAACACAACATTAATGTAGAAGTACATGACATTTTCAGTTTCCCTTTTTTGCTGTTCTCAGATTGCACATAATATCACCATACACAGTGATTTGAATGTAGTATCATCATTGAACAGCGGGGGGAAAAACAATCAAATTGATTGTAATAAAAAACCCAAATCAGCATAGTACATCTTTATCAATATATATAGCTATGCGTTTTCCTATCTACACTTTGTTAATCACTTCTTTCATCTACATTAACTCTATTATTTATCACAAATACATTTAAAAAAATGTACAATCTCATTTACTTCTGATACAATATTGATAACAAATATATAAACTATTTGCTTTTAAACACAATTTTCAAAACGTAATAATAATTAGGCCAAATAATAATCAAAACACTAATTATAAACACTAATAGATTGCAGTGCTTTCTAATTTCTGTTGACATCTTCCCCAATAGTCCGAATGATGTACTCAAACTTTTGGCTGGAGAAATAACATATAAGAACTTGGTAATTGATAAGGCAATCTAGGTTTGAATTCCAAGTGGGCATCATTGCAATGTGTCCATCGTTTGTTACACTTTAAATAAAGAGTATAGTGTCCAGATGCTGTAGTAAGTCCATCATGGAAAATATTAGCCACTGTTATATAAGTTATTCCTGAAATAGATATTTGACTTCCTTTCAAATCTGTTATTTTTGTTTCCAATTTTCTTCTATTTGCTCTACAACGTTGTAACATTAAAATGACATATTTTCCATATCTTTTTATTTGTTATGTAGACAACATCTCTGAGCTACAATGTGGACATGTCATATCCTAATTTGCTGTTTGAATCAATTTTTTATAAGGTACTGATTTGCAGTCTGGTATTGTTAAGTATAGGAATCGTTCCGATTGTATTTGAGTGGTGGAACTAAATGAACACTCTTCACAGTTATGGTCCTATTTGTAACTTAGTCCAAATAAGTTATCAATGTGTATTCCTTTGTGTTCTAATACTCGAAGAATGAGCATTAGAAATTCTTGTGCATCTTGTTGTATGTTTAGAATAAATGTCAATGAACCAGTACATATATATAAAAGATGTATATAAAAGATGTTGAATGCCAGAAGCAGTATGTATTTTACTTCTGTCACTTACCAACTGTTGAAATAAATGATGTAGTATAGAACAGAATCTTTTTTCATGATTTTCCATGATTTCATGATGAAGAAGTGGTAAATGAAACACAACATTCAGAATCACATTAGCATAACAGTTGATACCTGAACTGTTTTCCAACTGGTATCCTGCAATCTCATCATCAGTTTCCACTTTTTTTTTCTTTACACCTTCAACTTTGTCTTGAATAGATTTCTTATTTTGAACCTCACTTGAACGTTTGATCTATTTCCATTTTGGACACAGTATACGTTTCTCATATATTGGATATTCACCTAAATGAGGAACATAAAGTCTTCTTAAACGATTGTACTCTCTTACGCAATTTGCATCAGCACTAATCTTTTTCTCATCAAAATCTATCAAATACAAACCAGACAATGTTCTTACTCGAGAAAATGCAACATATGCCATTCCTTCCTTGAACACTGTACTCCCAATATTTACAAAAGCTCCGTCTATATTTAAACCTTGAGATTTATGAATAGTTACTGTATATGACAGAGGAAACTGTTGTCTACGAACATGCAAGTCCTTTACAAGCAAAAAAACGTACAATACAACGCCCAATCTGTCTTACCTCATCAATCTGGTCAAATTATATAATCAAAAATTCCATTCCATTTCTATTTTAAAAATGAACAAAATCAAAAACTTTTCCTATTGCTCCATTTACTAATCCTTCTTCTACATTCAAATGATGCTGCAAAATTACTCAACAGTTTTTACACACATGCAAAGTCTGTTCTAGTCCTGCAGTTTTAGAAACAGACTTTTCCAAAGAATCCAATTTAGATTGTAGTTTCTCAGTAAGAAGAATTATAACTCCCTGATGTTCGATTTTGTCATAGCTTTAATTTCTTTAATTTGTTGTTTTTCCAGTTTAAGAAGTTGTTCATTGGATGTAAAACACTCTTGCAGTGTAGGCATTAGGCAAACTATAGATTTGTTTTCTACAAGCATATTGTACATTACTTCAGCTGCTGTTTTTCAGATGTATAGAATCTTTAGGAGCCGACTTTCTAAAGCTTGTTTACAATGTTCCGTCAACATACCAGTTCTTATGTCTTTAAGAATATTTCCATAATCTTCATCACCTGCGTCTCACATATTCTTAGCAAGTTCTTTATATTCAAAGTTTAACCAAATATTTACATTCCCAATACTTCCCAAAGATTTTCTTGTGTCATCATGGAGAAGTGTTTTAAAAACAAACTGTCCTTTAACAGGAGTAAGTTGTAGTAGATCTCCAAATACAATTAAATGTTTTCCTCCAAACAGAACATTGTAATCTGTTTTTAAAATCTGTTGCATTCTCAAGTGCACAAAGGCAAGCATTAAGTTTGATACCATGCTCACCTCATCAATGATTAAAAGTTTCAGTTTCTTCAGTACTCTTGAGACTTCATAATAAGCTTCTCCAGACAGCTTCTGATATTCTAGTTTATTATCATGTTCAACAGGAAGCATGAGTAATCAATGTAAAGTAATACCTTTAATGTTGTGTGCTGCTAATCCAGTTGAAGCTGTTACGACACGATAAATGTGATTCTGTAATCTTGTGTAGATAACTGGTCAAAACTTTAATTAGGAATCTTTTTCTGTTCCAGGTTGACCACTAATGTACAATAAAATAGGTTTGAATAATGAACATTGGCATTTATTTTTTCTTGAAGAAAACTATGTTGCACCTGTTGTTTGACTTGTAGATATATTTCTTTCTGTTCAATATTTAGTTGTTCCTCTAACTTTTCAAACTGAATAATATCCCGTTGTGCTTGCTACTTTGCAGTTTCCACCTCATTCATGGCTATTGCTGCTTCATCTTCAATAATTGGTTGTCCCAGTGTATCTTGAGTCAGTGGACCAGAACTTTGACTGCTTTGTGAACTTTCTCTAGCTATTTCAGCTGCAATAGTACCTTCTTGTTCAATCTCATCATTTAACATTTGTAGGTAAGTTGGAAAAAATATGCATTGAATGCTGTCTTTAGTTGCATTAAAAGAATCTTCATAGGAGTCAAAATCTCCAAGTAATTCTGTTTCATTATGCCAAGGCTTGAACTGTTGCAGAAATGCTAAATAGAAAAGTTCTCTGTTCTCTCTTATCTGTGGTTTCACAACTCAGTTTTCTGTGGTTAATAAGATTCCATTTGACATGTTTCACTAAACATCCATCACATCCAATTACTGCACATTTTTCTTCTTTTATATTTTCTCTAACATTTTTTTAAACTTATAATTCAGAAGTATTTCATACAGACATAGGTTTTCAATATGTGGACTCCTTTTGGGATAGTACATATCCAACATATTAGTTTTGACAATATCAGTACTTTCTGGCTCATACTGTGCTAAGTATTCAATTTCTTGTAAAGATTTCAATACTCTATTTCGTGTAGAAGCAAGACCTAGACTTATCCAAATGATTGCTCTTGACTTTGAAAATAAACTGGCTGAGCTCAAGCGATTCGGACATTCGTAGGATCCAATCTCTCTATGGGAAAGCATTTTCAAGCTGAAGCTGTGCAATTTCTTGCTAAGACTTTTTTCTGCCAAAATTTCTTCCCACATTTCTTTCATCTCAGACTTTTCAGATTTTGTAATATATGATGTAACATAACGAACAACAGCAATTGAATTATCTGCAACATACTGAATATCCATGTTTGCATTCCACATTTTCAAAATAACTGGATTGTAGTCATTAATGCACTTTGAAGCTTCTGTTCTTCCTAAGTTGTATATATTCTTGGAAGATTTTCCAGCTATTGTATGTCTTACTGCTGAGAAAAACTATTTACTTTTCCTTTGGAAATTATAGGACTTGGGAATCCAAAACAACATTTTGTATAAAAGTTTCCTTTACAGTTATATTTCCGTCTGCAGTATTTCCAACATCTATGACTTTGAAACAGTAAAACTTGTTGTCTCAAGCTCTTTTCTCCTCCTTCTCTTGGAATGGCACATGTAACATACTGTTCGATGAAAGACAAAACATCTTCATCACTATCTGTTCCAAATTTTGGTGCATTCTTTATCCATAATAGCATGTGTATATGAGGAGCATTATTAACATTTACAAACTCTTGCGAGATATTTCTACTCTTTGTTGGTACACCATTTACTAGAATAACTACTGGATCATTTTCCTCTCTCTCTACACCAACAGTTTCAATATTTTTCTTAAAATCTTAAGGTAAGTACACAACTCTTCCTTTGAGACTTTTTGCAAATCTGTTGGTGGCAGCTCACCTGTTTTAGGCTCCATATGAACTATAGCCAGAAATGGGTGTATAGATTGAATAAGAATGGACTCTTATGCATTTTAATCTGCCAGTTCCTGAGGAATAGGTACCAACTCTAAGTTATTATGGACTGCTCTAGCTGGCATCTTGTTTTCTTCTAATTTGTTGTAACAGTACTTACAAAGAACTTGATCACTGGACAACTCAAACTCACCTTCTACAAACAAATAAAGAGCAAATTCCTGTCACTTATCATTGTTTTCTTTTTCACTTTTTAAATATAAATCAACATTCCTAGTTTGACTTTTATAGTGAGCACGTCGACAACAAATGCAAATATAGTTCGGTTTTTCAGACGAAACTGTGTTAAACTTTGTAATCTCTTCTGCAAAATCATCAATACTAATCTCTTTCTCCTGTTTTTCAACACCTACACTTACCAAACTCTTAGTTTCTCAACACTCCTCTTCAGAACCAAAAAAAAGAAGCTGTATCTTATCACAAACTTTCAGTACATTTGATACAGAACTGTGCAAAAGAGCTGTATTCATGTCACTTAAACATAATGCAGGCGTTTTTACATAATAAAGTTTCCTTACTAACTTCCGCATTTCAGAGTGGTGCACAACTAACCTTATTTAATGATGAAAAGTACTTTGGCACACCTTTCTTGAAAGACAAGCCAGAGAATGACCTTGCAACTTAGTATATTTTCTTATTTTACATGGATCTAGTCCTAGTAACATCTCAATCTTCTGTTTAACACTTTTTTGGCATATTCTCTCAAAAAATTGTAATATGTCAATAGATTCCTGTCGAATACTGCAAAAACTGCTATAATCCCAGTTATATACAGGAGCTTGTGTATGCCTTCCTTGAATTCCTTCAGCTATTACTTCTTCCACATTCCTAGGAACCTTTTTTTCTTTTGGAATGGGAGAACCATCTTTCACCTCATTGCATCGACCACTTGTATCAACTGCATGTACTAATGTGTTCTCTTGAAAATAGGTTTCTTCAGTAAAGAAAGGCTCAGTACTGCAAGTGTGCTTCTATTTACCAGGAAAAGTTTTACAAAAGTTACTTCTATTAACCAACGTTTTCCTTTGGCTTTTATCATTCATAAACACCATTGTTTTATCCAATGTTCTCATTCTCTTCAATATTAATATAAATCATTTTCGTTTCAATTCAAAAGCTCTATCTACTACACTTTCAATCTGTTGCTTTTTCTTATAAACTGCTGATCTTCTTTTATATTTTTTACAATTTTTAAATACATTTTGAATTACTCTACTTCTATACATTCTTCTTATATCCTTATGCTCTTTTTGCCTTCTTGTAATATGCGTTGTTTTCCCATAAAATAATGTTGTTTTACCATGACAATTCTTCTTTTCCTTGTGATTTGTTGTAATACTTTACTTTTTCTTTTCAACATTTTTTACTTTTTTCAATCTATGTAAAACTGTTTTAAGAAACTGTTTAGTTCTCATACCAGAAGAGTTTTTTTCTTGTATAACCTTTTGGGCTTATTCTAATTTCCTCTTTTCACTTTTCTTTAAAGAGTACTTTTTTTGTTCTCTTCTCTTTTCATGTTTTCTTGCCATCTTCAATGTTTTTCTAAATAAAGTAAATATCTAAAAAACAAAGAATAATTTCAATAGTTTGTTACAACAATTAATAATTTTAAATTATTTAAATATTAATATTCATAACAATCAATAAAGCAGTTGCTTACAATTACATTACTATTCTCTTCATAACAAATAAATATGTAGGATACCTAACTATGCACATTGGCAGAGCTGTAAATGGTTGAGAGTCTGGGAGAAAACATTTATAAATTACTTTACACTTTCATTTTCTAAATTCCTGTACAAGAAGATGTCTGCATTACTTTTTGCTCATTATACATGGCAGTCAGATTTATAACTCTATATTCTAGAGGTTCATTCTCATATGTAAATGATCTAGACTTTAGCGACTAAATGCTGTAGTAGGACTTCTGTGATACCTACATAGCTGACAGATCTCTGCTTCTGCGACTGAATGGTGTAGTAGGACTAAAAAGATTTGTGCAACTGTGTGATAAGCTACATAGCTTTTAAGTTAGGGTCATCAGCAGCACAAAACGTGTTGCAATACATGTACAAGTGGACACATACCTCACTCACAAGTGCAGGCAGACCTATGAACGTGACAGACTGCACTTCCCATTTCAAGCAGACACCTACATTTATACGGCCTACATCGAGTATATCTTTCCACAGACCCATACAAAGGAGCTTAATCACTAATCCCTCTGCCAACATGTCTTAAACCTCACTTTTCACTTGCAGCTTCACTATTCACTGAGTGCTCAGAATGATGGACCTAGCCAAGTATAAAAGAGCAACCTTCCCATGTCACTGTTCTAAGTCTCACCATGTTTCTGAAGGCATCAATGCGTGTGTCTGTGCCTTTTCCTAGTGACATGATACATAAAAAGAAACCTAGAAATAGTAGAATACCTATATTCCAGACCGCATGCTGTCTAAATTTGTGTTGAAAGAAGGTGTATGTATTACTTTCTGCTCATGATAGAGAGCACATGGTATTGAACAGTGTATTTGAGGGGATCTGTAACACCTACATTGGTAAGACATATTTGCCTCTGCGACCAAATGATGGAGCAGGCTTAACAAAATGAATGCACCTGTATGAGATGCTACCAGGTTTTTAAGCTAGCATCTTCTGATTCACAACACGTGTCAGAATACATGCACAAGTAGACACATACCTCACTCACTAGAGCATGCAGACCTTTAAACTTGACAGATTGCACTTGCCATTTCAAGCAGATACCTAAATTTATACTGCGTACTTCAAGTGTACCTTTCTAAGGACTCATACAAAGAAGCCTAATCACTAATCCCTCGGTCAACATGTCTTAAACCGTAATTTTCTCTTGCAGCTTCACTATTCTCCAACTGCTCAGAGTGTTGGGCCTAGCCAAATATTAAACAGCAACCCTTCCCATGTAACTGTTCTAAGTCTCGCCATGTTTCTGAAGGCATCAATGCGCGTGTCTGTGCCTTTTCCTAGTGACATGATACATAAAAAGAAACCTAGAAATAGTAGAAGACCTGTAATTCAGGCTGCATGCTCTCAAATTTTGTGTAGAAGAAGGTGTATGTATTCATTTCTGCTCATAATACAGGGCATGTGGGTATTGAACATTCAATTTGAGGGGTTCTGTGACACCTACACAGGTAAGACATGTCCGTCTCTGCGACCGAATGACGGAGCAGTACTGAGAAGATTTTGTGCACCTGTATGAGAAGCTACCAGGTTTTTAAGCTAGCATCTTCAGATGCACAACACGTGTCAGAATACATGTACAAGTAGACATAAACCTCACCGACAAGAGCATGCAGACCTTTAAACTTGACAGACTGTAGTTACCATTTCAAGCAGATACCTACATTTATACGGCCTAGTTCAACTGTACCTTTCTAGAGACTTAAACAAAGTAGTTTAATCACTAAGCCCTCTGTCAACCTTTGTTAACCCCTTCGCTGCTAGGCCTTTCCCCCCCCCGTGCTAAGCCTTTTTTTGGCTATTTGGGGTAGTTCGCGCTTAGGCCCCTGTAACTTTTTGACCACATAAGGTATCCACGCCAAATTTGCGTCCTTTTTTCCCAACATCATAGGAATTCTAAAGGTACCCAGGGTTTGTGGATTCCCCTGGAGGGGACCCAGAAATTAGCCAAAATACAGCTAAATTTTGGGTTTTTTGGGAAAAATGCGAAAAAAGGGCTACAGATGAAAGCGTCTGGTTTTTTCCCTGCAAATGGCATCAAAAAAGGGGTTGTGGTGCTGAAATCACCATCTTCCCAGATTTCAGGGACAAGCAGACTTTTGTCAGAAAACCAACATTTTGTACACAGTTTTGGCATTTTTCTGGGATATAGCCTATTTTTGCTATTTTTTGTGCTTTCAACCTCCTTCCAGTTAATGGTAGAAATGGGTATGAAAGCAATAATGTATCCTGGAAAGCCATACATTTCTGAAAAGTAGACAAAATTCTGAATTTAGCAAGGGGTCATTTGTGTAGATCCTTCACGTTTTCTTTATAGAAATAAACAGTTAAATATAGGAAAAATTGAAAATTAGTTGAAAAAAACAGCCATTTGTGTCAACGTTTTCACCTGCAACTTGTTCTAATTATGACAGCTATTTGAAAGCAATATACCATTACATCCGCTGGCCCCTTCTGGTTGTGGCGATATATAGGACTTATAGGTTCACCAACAACCCGACGAACCCAGAGCCAATAACTGAGCAGGGTCTTGCAATGGTTTTTTATTATGTACCAGGTATATAGCAATTATTCTGGGAAAATTTATACATGGAAAAATCGGTATGAAAGACACCTATGTATTTCTGAAATGGGAACAAAATATAGAGTTTAGAAACAGTAGATATTTGCACATTTCCAAAATTGGGAGCACCCATACTAGAATGAGAATTATAGGTCATTTTTCAAAATGACTTCTTTTTTACACATTGTCTTTCATTTGGAAGGCAGAAATGCATCGAAAGTCAATAGATAATAACAGTTGCTCTACAATTTTGTGTTACCCTAAGTCTCCCGATCAAATGGTACCTCACTTGTGTGGGTAGGCCTAGTGCCCGCGACAGGAAACGGCCCAAAACGCAACGTGGACACACCACATTTTCACAGTGAAAAATGACCCTTTTTTTGCAAAGTGCCTAGCTGTAGTTTTTGAACCCTAGCTCTGCCGGCACCTAGGGAAACCTAGCAAACCTATACATTTTTGAAAACTAGACACCCAGGGGAATCCAGGATGGGGTGACTTGACTGACTCTCACCAGGTTCTGTTACCCAGAATCCCTTGCAAACCTAAAAAATTGTCTAAAATACCACATTTTACTCACTTTTCTGTGGTGTCAAGTTCTGGAATCTGCGTGGATCCACAAAATTCTACCCACCTCGCGTTCCACAAAGTCTTCCGAGAAAAATGGTACCTCACTTGTGTGGTTAGGCCTAGTGCCCACGACAGGAAACAGCGCAAAACGCAACGTGGACACACCACATTTACACAGTGAAAAATGACCCTTTTTTTGCAAAGTGCCTAGCTGTAGTTTTTGAACCCTAGCTCTGCCGGCACCTAGGGAAACCTAGCAAACCTATACATTTTTGAAAACTAGACACCCAGGGGAATCCAGGATGGGGTGACTTGACTGGCTCTCACCAGGTTCTGGTACCCAGAATCCCTTGTAAACCTAAAAAATTGTCCAAAAAACCAAATTTTCCTCACTTTTCTATGGTGGAAAGTTCTGGAATCTGCGTGGATCCACAAAATTCCACCCACCCCGCGTTCCCCAAAGTCTTTCAAGAAAAATGGTACCTCACTTGTGTGGGTAGGCCTAGTGCCCGCAACAGGAAACAGCACAAAACGCAACGTGGACACACCACATTTTCACAGTGAAAAATGACCCTTTTTTTGCAAGTGCCTAGCTGTAGATTTTGAACCCTAGCTGTGCCGGCACCAAGGGAAACCTAGCAAACCTATACATTTTTGAAAACTAGACACCCAGGGGAATCCAGGATGGGGTGACTTGACTGGCTCTCACCAGGTTCTGGTACCCAGAATCCCTTGCAAACCTAAAAAATTGTCCAAGAAACAACATTTTCCTCACTTTTCTGTGGTGGAAAGTTCTGGAATCTGCGTGGATCCACAAAATTCCACCCACCCTGCGTTCCTCAAAGTCTTTCGAGAAAAATGGTACCTCACTTGTGTGGGTAGGCCTAGTGCCCGCGACAGGAAACAGCGCAAAACACAACGTGGACACACCACATTTTCACAGTGAAAAATGACCCTTTTTTTACAAAGTGCCTAGCTGTAGTTTTTGAACCCTAGCTCTGCCGGCACCTAGGGAAACCTAGCAAACCTATACATTTTTGAAAACTAGACACCCAGGGGAATCCAGGATGGGGTGACTTGACTGGCTCTCACCTGATTCTGTTACCCAGAATCCCTTGCAAACCTAAAGAATTGTAAAAAAAAACACATTTTCCTCACTTTTCTGTGGTGGAAAGTTCTGGAATCTGAGTGGATCCACAAACTTCCACCCACCCCGCGTTCCCCAAAGTCTTCCGAGAAAAATGGTACCTCACTTGTGTGGGTAGGCCTAGTGTCCGCGACAGGAAATAGTGCAAAACGCAATGTGGACACACCACATTTTCACAGTGAAAAATGACCCTTTTTTTGCAAAGTGCCTAGCTGTAGTTTTTGAACCCTAGCTCTGCCGGTACCTAGGGAAAACTAGCAAACCTATACATTTTTGAAAACTAGACACCCATAGGAATCCAGGATGGGGTGACTTGACTGGCTCTTACCTGGTTCTGTTACCCAGAATCCCTTGCAAACCTAAAGAATTGTCAAAAAAAACACATTTTCCTCACTTTTCTATGGTGGAAAGTTCTGGAATCTGAGTGGATCCACAAACTTCCACCCACCCCGCATTCCCCAAAGTCTTCCGAGAAAAATGGTACCTCACTTGTGTGGGTAGGCCTAGTGCCCGCAACAGGAAACAGCGCAAAACGCAACGTGGACACACCACATTTTCCCAGTGAAAAATGACCCTTTTTTTGCAAAGTGCCTAGCTGTAGTTTTTTAACCCTAGCTCTGCCGGCACCTAGGGAAACCTACCAAACCCACACATTTCTGAAAACTAGACACGAGGGGGATTCCAGGGAGGTATGGCTTGCGTGGATCCCCCAATGTTTCCTTACCCAGAATCCCCTGCAAACCCTAAATGTAGCTGAAAAAATAACTTTTTTCACACATTTGTGTGTGGGAAAGTTGTGGCATCACCGGGCTGACACAAATTTCCTCCCACCCAGCGCTCCCCAGGTCTCCCGATAAAAATGGTGCCTCACTCGGGTGGGAGGCCCAAGTACCCGCGACCGGCAAGGGCCCAAAACGTATTGAGGCGACATCAAAATTGCCTATCACAAAACGACCTGGTTTTGCAAGGGGTGTCCCATGACTTTTTGGCCCGGGGCTCGTAGGCCACCTAGGGAAACCTACCAAACCCACACATTTCTAAAACCTAGACACCCGGGGGATTCCAGGGAGGTATGGCTTGCGTGGATCCCCCAACGTTTTCTTACCCAGAATTCCCTGCAAACCTGAAATTTTGCTGAAAAAAATCACTTTTTCACACATTTGTGTGTGGAAAGTTGTGGCATCACCGGGCTGACACAAATTTCCTCCCACCCAGCGTTCCCCCAGGTCTCCCGATAAAAATGGGGCCTCACTCGGGTGGGAGGCCCAAGTACCCGCGACAGGCAAGGGCCCAAAACGCATTGAGGCGACATCAAAATTGCCTATCACAAAACGACCTGGTTTTGCAAGGGGGTCCCATGACTTTTGGCCCGGGGCTCGGCGGCCACCTAGGAAACCTACCAAACCCACACATTTCTGAAAACTAGGCACCGGGATTCCAGGGAGGTATGGCTTGCGTGGCTCCCCCAACATTTTCTTACCCAGAATCCCCTGCAAACCTGAAATTTTGCTGAAAAAATCACTTTTCACACATTAGTGTGTGGGAAAGTTGTGGCATCACCGGGCTGACACAAATTTCCTACCACCCAGCGTTCCCCAGGTCTCCCGATAAAAATGGTGCCTCACTCGGGTGGGAGGCCCAAGTACTCGCGACCGGCAAGGGCCCAAAACGTATTGAGGCGACATCAAAATTGCCTATCACAAAACGACCTGGTTTTGCAAGGGGTCCCATGACTTTTGGCCTGGGGCTCGGCGCCACCTAGGAAACCTACCAAACTCACACATTTCTGAAAACTAGGCACTCGGGATTCCAGGGAGGTATGGCTTGTGTGGATCCCCCAAGGTTTCTTACCCAGACTCCCCAGCAAACCTGAAACTTAGCTGAAAAATTCACTTTTTCACACATTTTGTGTGGAAAGTTGTGGCATCACCGGGCTGACACAAATTTCCTACCACCCAGCGTTCCCCCAGGTCTCCTGATAAAAATGGTACCTCACTCGGGTGGGACGCCCAAGTACCCGCTGACAGGCAAGGGCCCAAAACGTATTGAGGTCGACATCAAAATTGCGTATCACAAAACGACCTGGTTTTGCAAGGGGTCCCATGACTTTTTGGCTCGGGGCTCGTGCCACCTAGGGAAACCTACCAAACCCACACATTTCTGAAAACTAGGCACCGGTGGATTCCAGGGAGGTATGGCTTGCGTGGATCCCCCAACGTTTTCTCCAGAATCCCTGCAAACCTGAAATTTTGCTGAAAAATCACTTTTTCACACATTTGTGTGGGAAAGTTGTGGCATCACCGGGCTGACACAAATTTCCTACCACCCAGCTGCTCCCAGGTCTCCCGATAAAAATGGTGCCTCACTCGGGTGGGAGGCCCAAGTACCCACGACCGGCAAGGGCCCAAAACGTATTAAGGCAACATCAAAATTGCCTATCACAAAATGTTTTAGGCCCTTGCCTGTCGCAGGTACTTGGGCCTCCCACCCGAGTGAAGCACCATTTTTATCAGGAGACCAGGGGGAATGCTGGGTGGTAGGAAATTTGTGTCAGCCCGGTGATGCCACAACTTTCCCACACACAAATGTGTGAAAAAAGAGATTTTTTCAGCAAAATTTCAGGTTTGCAGGGGATTCTGGGTAAGAAAACGTTGGGGGATCCACGCAAGCCATACCTCCCTGAAATCCCTCGTGTGCCTAGTTTTCAGAAATGTGTGGGTTTGGTAGGTTTCCCAGGTGGCCGCCGAGCCCCTGGCCAAAAGTCATGGGACCCCTTGCAAAACCAGGTCGTTTTGTGATATCCAATTTTGATGTCACCTCAATACGTTTTGGGCCCTTGCCTGTCGCGGGTACTTGGGCCTCCCACCCGAGTGAGGCACCATTTTTATTGGGAGACCTGGGGGAACGCTGGGTGGGAGGAAATTTGTGTCAGCCCGGTGATGCCACAACTTTCCCACACACAAATGTGTGAAAAAAAGTGATTTTTTCAGCAAAATTTAAGGTTTGCAGGGGATTCTGGGTAAGAAAACGTTGGGGGATCCACGCAAGCCATACCTCCCTGGAATCCCCCGGGTGCCTAGTTTTCAGAAATGTGTGAGTTTGGTAGGTTTCCCTAGGTGGCCGCCGAGCCCCGGGCCAAAAAGTCATGGGACTCCCTTTGCAAAACCAGGTCGTTTTGTGATACGCAATTTTGATGTTGCCTCAATATGTTTTGGGCCCTTGCCTGTCGCGAGTAATTGGGCCTCCCACCCGAGTGAGGCACCATTTTTATCGGGAGACCTGGGGGAATGCTGGGTGGTAGGAAATTTGTGTCAGCCCGGTGATGCCACAACTTTCCCACACACAAATGTGAGAAAAAAGTGATTTTTTTCAGCAAAATTTCAGGTTTGTAGGGGATTCTGGGTAAGAAAACGTTGGGGGATCCACGCAAGCCATACCTCCCTGGAATTCCCCGGGTGCCTAGTTTTCAAAAGTGTGTGGGTTTGGTAGGTTTCCCTAGGTGGCCGCCGAGCCCCTGGCCAAAAAGTCATGGGACCCCCCTTGCAAAACCAGGTCGTTTTGTGATAGGCAATTTTGATGTTGCATCAATACGTTTTGGGCCCTTGCCTGTCGCGAGTAATTGGGCCTCCCACCCGAGTGAGGCACCATTTTTATCGGGAGACCTGGGGGAATGCAGGGTGGTAGGAAATTTGTGTCAGCCCGGTGATGCCACAACTTTCCCACACACAAATGTGTGAAAAAGTGATTTTTTTCAGCAAAATTTCAGGTTTGTAGAGGATTCTGGGTAAGAAAACGTTGGGGGATCCACGCAAGCCATACCTCCCTGGAATCCCCGGGTGCCTAGTTTTCAGAAGTGTGTGGGTTTGGTAGGTTTCCTAGGTGGCCGCCGAGCCCCTGGCCAAAAAGTCATGGGACCCCCCTTGCAAAACCAGGTTGTTTTGTGATAGGCAATTTTGATGTTGCATCAATACGTTTTGGGCCCTTGCCTGTCGCGAGTACTTGGGCCTCCCACCCGAGTGGGGCACCATTTTTATCGGGAGACCTGGGGGAATGCTGGGAGGTAGGAAATTTGTGTCAGCCCGGTGATCCCACAACTTTCCCACACAAAAATGTGTGAAAAAAGTGAATTTTTCAGCTAAATTTCAGGTTTGCTGGGGATTCTGGGTAAGGAAAATTTGGGGGATCCACGCAAGCCATACCTCCCTGGAATCCCCCGGGTGTCTAGTTTTCAGAAATGTGTAGGTTTGGTAGGTTTCCCTAGGTGGTCACCGAGCATCGGGCCAAAAACCCAGGTGACCCCCCTTGCAAAACCAGGTCGTTTTGAGATAGGCAATTTTGATGTCGCCTCAATACATTTTGGGCCCTTGCCTGTCACGGGTACTTGGGCCTCCCACACGAGTGAGACACCGTTTTTATCGGGAGACCCGGGGGAACGCTGGGTGGTAGGAAATTTGTGTCAGCCCGGTGATGCCACAACTTTCCCACACAAAAATGTGTGAAAAAAGTGATTTTTTTCAGCTAAATTTGAGGTTTGCAGGGGATTCTGGGTAAGAAAACGTTGGGGGATCCACACAAGCCACAGCTCCCTGGAATCCCCCGGGTGTCTAGTTTTCAGAAATGTGTGGGTTTGATAGGTTTCCCTAGATGGCCGCCGAGCACGGGGCCAAAAACTCATGGGACCCCCCTTGCAAAACCAGGTTGTTTTGTGATAGGAAATTTTGATGTCACCTCAATAGGTTTTGGGCCCTTGCCTGTCGCGGGTACTTGACCCACCCACGTGAGTGAGGTATCATTTTTATCGGGAGACCTGAGGAAATGCTGGTGGGAGGAAATTTGTGGATCCACGTAGAATGCAGAACTTTCCCACACAGAAATTTGAGAAGAAAGTGATTTTTTCAGCTAAATTTGAGGTTTGCAGGGGGTTCCGGGTAGGAAAACGTTGGGGGACCCACACAAGCCATACCTCGCTGGACTCCCCCGGGTGTCTAGTTTTCAGAAATGTGTGGGTTTGGTAGGTTTCCCTAGATGGCCGCCAAGCCCGGGGCCAAAAACTCATGGGACCCCCCTTGCAAAACCAGGTTGTTTTGTAATAGGTAATTTTGATGTTGCCTCAATAGGTTTTGGGCCCTTGCCTGTCGCAGGCACTAGGCCTACCCACGCAAGTGAGGTACCATTTTTCTCAGAAGACTTTGGGGAACGCGGGGTGGGTGGAATTTTGTGGTCCCACGCAGATTCCAGGACTTTCCACCACAGAAATGTGAGGAAAATTTGTTTTTTTGGACACATTTTTAGGTTTGCAAGGGATTCTGGGTAACAGAACCTGGTGAGAGCCAGTCAAGTCACCCTATCCTGGATTCCCCTGGGTGTCTAGTTTTCAAAAATGTATAGGTTTGCTAGGTTTCCCTAGGTGCCGGCAGAGCTAGGGTTCAAATCTACAGCTAGGCACTTTGCAATAAAAGGGTCAGTTTTCACTGTGAAAATGTGGTGTGTCCACGTTGCATTTTGGGCCGTTTTCTGCTGCGGGCACTAGGCCTACCCACGCAAGTGAGGTACCATTTGTCTCGGAAGACTATGGAGAATGCGGGTTTTGTGGAATTTTGTGGATCTACGCAGATTCCAGAACTTTCCACCACAGAAATGTGAGGAAAATGTGTTTTTTTTTACAAAGTTTTAGGTTTGCAAGGGATTGTGGGTAACAGAACCTGGTGAGAGCCAGTCAAGTCACCCCATCCTGGATTTCCCTTGGTGTCTAGTTTCAAAAATGTACAGGTTTGCTAGGTTTCCCTACGTGCCAGCTGCGCTAGGGCCCAAAATCCACAGGTAGGCACATTGCTAAGAAAAAGTCGGAGCCTAGTGGGCTTTCTGCCGCACTGGGGGGGAATCAGGGGAGGGGGGTTCATCCCGATATGCCCCCAAGGGGGGCAGAAAGACTGTGGCTATTTTTTGTGGGGGTGGGGGCATTGGTATGACCATTTTGGGCAGCCCCCACCCCCACGCATAAAAAAAGCCTGCTTAATCGCTGGTGCCTAGTGGGCTTTCTGCCCCCCCAGGGGGCAGATCAGGGGCCACTGCCCCATCTGCCCTCCCGGGGGGCAGAAAGACTGGAATTTCTCTGGGGGTGGGGTGGGGGTATTGTCATGCCCATTTTGGGCAGCCCCTACCCCTACACTAATAAAACAAAAAAATCCATGGTTTCTAGTGGGCTTTCTGCGCCCCCCGGGTGGCCCAGATTGGGGGCTACAGCTCCCATCTGCCTCCCGGGGGGGCAGAAAGACTGTCATTTTTGTGGGAGGGGGTGGGGGCATTGGCGTGCCCGTTTCGGGCAGCCTGCACCCTAAAAACAATTGTGCAAAAAAAAATCCCTGCTGTTTAGTGGGCTTTCTGCCCTTCCGGGGGGGGGCAGAAAGGCTGTAATGGTGGCGGGGGTGGGGGCATTGGCATGCCCGTTTCGGGCAGCCCCCACCCTAAATAAAGTTGCGCAAAAAAAGATCGCTGGCGTCAAGTGGGCTTTCCGCCCCCCGAAGGGGCAGATTAGGGGCCAATGCCCCATGTGCCCCCCAGGCGGGGGCAGAAAGGCTGTAATGGTGGTGGGTGGGTGGGGGCATTGGCGTGCCCGTTTCTGGTAGCCCCCACCCTGAAATAAATGTTCCAAAAACAAATCCCTGGTGTTTAGTGGGCTTTCTGCCCCCCAAGGGGGCAGAAAGACTGTAATGATTGTGGGGTGGGGGCATGGGCATGCCCGCTTTGGGCAGCCCCCACCCTTAGTTTTTACATGCCAAAAAATCCCTGGTGTCTAGTGGGCTTTTGCCCTCCGGGGGCAAAAAGACTAATTGCTGCCAAATTCAATTGGGGGGAGCAAAGGCCCTTGCCCAAGGGGCCGCTCCCCCCTCCCTGGTGTCTAGTGGGTGGATCCCCAAGCAGGGATCTACTGGGGAGCAGTACCATTGGAAAGGGGAGATTCTCCCCTTTCCAACGATACCTCTCCCGTCTTTCTACGTGCTCAGGGGGCTGAGATAGTCCCCTGAGCACGTAGAAAGTGAAACTGAAATGAGCCTCTTGGCTCATTTCAGTTTTGGTTTCACTGAAATGACGTCAGCGCGACGTGCGCGCCGATCGTCATTTCAGGGAAACCAGGGGGGGGCTTGGGAGCTGGGGAAGCTCTTCCCCAACTCCCGAGGCTCTTTGGCATAAAGGGAATCCCTCTGGTGCGCGCACCAGAGGGATTCCGAGCGATGTGTCATGACGAGCTGGACTCGTCATGAGCACACGCACACTGTGTGCCATGACGAGTCCAGCTCGTCATGAGCACAGAAGGGGTTAAACCTGACTTTTCTCTTGCAGCTTCACTTTTCACCGACTGCTCAGAATGTTGGGCCTAGCCAAATATAAAACAGCAACCCTTTCCATGTCACTATTCTAAGTCTCACCATGTTTCTGAAGGCATCAATGTGTGTGTCTGTGCCTTGTCCTAGAGACATGATTTTTTTTTTTTAATATTGTTTTTATTGAATTTTCAAAATAATACAACCGTCTTGGTCTGCTGAGTGTAGTATGGCCATTTTGGCTTACACAAACAAGACAATCAACATACCCCACCCGCCCATCCACCCCCCAGATCTGGCTCCGACTAACATTAGTATACATAACGTTAACATATTATCTATGCGAGGTCAACAATACGTCTTGTGTATATCAATTGCAAAATATTAACATGTGGTGTACCATTTACAACATTGCCCTTTGTATAGGGACCATAGCACCTTATATCATACACATTTTCGTTTTATACATTCCAATTCTATTCATGTAGGTCTTTGCCACAAATTCCTCCAGTATAGTATTCCAATCAAGTGATATTGGCACCTTTCTCATCCCCTTCTGCTCCTCTCTGTGTAGCTCCGCTCCTTCTGCTCTCCCCCAGCGCACCACTTCATTGTACCAGTCTAGCACTTTGGGTGGTCTGGTCGCTTTCCATCTCATGGTTATGTTCCTTTTTGCCAATATCATTGCCAAGTTCACAAACCTACGCGTGGGAGTTCCCTTCTTACCCTTAGGACCTAGACCTAATATACAACAGTCCAGTGATCTAATGTTCCCTGTCGGTGCCACGCTATTCACTAGTTCCTGCACAGTCGACCAATATGTCAGTAGTCTTGGGCAATCCCATAACATGTGCAGTAAACCCGCACTTGGAGAACAGCAGCGGTGACAGTCACCTGACGCCTCCGGGAACATTTTGCTAAGTCTGTGTGGGGTTAAATATGCACGGTGTACTATCATTAGTTGGATAAACTTAAACTTTGGGTTTCTAGAGACCTTACCCGCATGTTCTAATACTACCCCCATTCTTTATCCGTGAGTATACGGCCAATATCCGTGTCCCATCTACTTCTGATCGAGTGCAGCGACACAGAGGTATGCGAGCGGACTCCCTGTATAACCATTTTGTCAGATGATCCCCATCACCCATCAGGTATTGCATTTGCGTCAGTGCATGGGTCTGCGGCTCGTCCCCCCAGGGGTCCACACTGTTTTGATGTATCTTGAGACGTGTGCATGCAGTAGAAATAATCTATCCGGTACCCCGTTTCTCTCACAAAGGCATCATGGCACATTAGTGCGCCATCAGCGAAAAGATCCCCTATCGTGGAAACTCCTGTCTCTGTCCAGACTCCTATGTGTCGGAGCGTCACCCTACCCGATGAAAGTGGAAGGCCCAATAGGGGTATATTCGGTGCGTAAGGTGCAGAGACCTCAGGTAGCGCACCGCCCTCCTCCAGTAGCTGAGGGCCGTGCGTAGCAGTGGGGACGCTGTCGATGGAGCTTTGCTACCCGGTAGCAACAGTACATGCAGTTCCCCTTTTCCCATGCTAGTTTAGTCATAGATATTTCTCTCAAGTTGCTGCCTTTTATCCAATAAGCCAGCCACTGTAGTTGGCCTGCATAGCAGTAAGCTCTCATGTCAGGGACTCCCATTCCCCCTTGTTTCGTGGCTAATTGCAATTTAGGAAGTCCTATACGCCTACGTCCAGAACCCCAGATTAATTCAACTATTAAGGTGTCCAGCAATTTAAATGTAGACAGTGGTATCAGAATAGGCAGATTAACAAAATAATATAACAGCCGCGGAAGCACCACCATTTTAGCAATGGCTATCCGCCCAGCCACTGATATGGGTAGGGAGGTCCAAAACGTGATCTGCTTCCGGAGTGATGTTATGGATCGGATTAAGTTCCCATCCAATATATCTTCCACGTCTCTATATAGTTGGATGCCTAAATACTTAAAGGTAACTGGCGCGGTCTGGAATTCCAATTAACCAAATTGAATCGGCGCAGTCCTAGTTACGTCGTTAAAAAAAAAGACGTATGATTTGTTCTCGTTTATCGTGAGACCAGAAAGTTTCTGGAACCTTGAAAAAAGTTCGGGCAGGGGGTCATAGCTCTCATCTAAGTTGTGAAGGAACAAAATAATGTCATCAGCGTATGCCGAAACGACATGCATCTCCCCGTTTATATTTATCCCTCTGTGTCCTGCCACCATCCGTATTTTGTGCAAGAGAGGTTCCAGCGCTAGGATAAACAATAAGGTCGAGAGCGGACAACCCTGTCTGGTACCTCTCTCTACTTGATAGTGGTTGGAAATATGGGGTCCCGTGGGAGCCCGTGCTGTCGGATTCGTGTATAATAATCTCACCCATTTTATGTATTCCAGGGGATCCCAAACCTAGTCAGGGCAGTCAGCATATACTCCCAGTGTAGCGAATCAAACGCTTGCCGCAGATCCAAAGATATGCAGCCTCGTGGTTCAGCATCCGTAGGTACCTGTGTCATCACCATGTGGAGCCTCCGAATGTTGAGCGCCGTACTCCTGTTCGGTACAAATCAACACTGATCGGTATGTATTAAGCCGGGGGAGTACTGCAGTAATCTATTCGCTAATACCTTACTGAGGATTTTATAGTCCGTATTAAGGAGCGATAATGGTCTATAACTCGCTATATCTCTGCTGTCCCTTCCGGGTTTCAGCAAGGAGATCACTGTCGCCTGCACCGTTGTATCGGGAGGGAGCCATCCTCCAATGCTGCATTGTATACTTCTAACAGTCGGGAATCAGCAATTCAGAGTACGCCACATAAAATTCAATTGGCAGTCCGTCGTTGCCTGGCGATTTATTGCGGGGAAGGGCATTTATCGCTGCCTTAAGCTCCAGCTGCGTGATCGGCGCCTTTAAATCTGCCGCCTGCTCTGCGCTTAGCGTGGGAACTTGCAGTCCCTAAAAAAACTCCTCGTAATCCCTGTCCTCTACCCTATCCGGGGATGCATACAGTTGTTCGTAGTACTGTCTGAAAGCGGCGTTAATTTCCAGCTGTGTGCGTATTACCGCACCCCCAGGGGTGTCTATTTCAAGAATGGGCGTCATAGATGGTGCATTTTTAATAATCTTAGCGAGCAGGGGGCCTGCCCTATCTGCATTCACATGCTGTTTTTGCATATATAATCTATAGTCTAGGACTCAAAGGTCTTCTAATAGTTCTGCATGCGTCATATATAGTTCTTGTAATTCTAGTTTGCTTGCGGTATTAGTAACCACGTCCTGCTCCAATCTGCCCATTCTATTCTCTACGTCAGTAAGCTTGTCAAGAAGTGTCACACGTACCCCCACTTTTGTACTAATCGCCACCCCCCGTATCACTGTTTTAAACGCGTCCCACTCTATCTGGCGAGTGCTCGCTGTGTTCCGCAAAGAATTGGGTCGTAGCCATAGCAAGAGCATTACGAAACACAGAATCTTCCAGCAGCACTGGATGTAGTCTCCAGGATGGGATTGGCGTCGGCACCTTTCCCCATTGTAGTGTAGCCTCAACTGGGTTATGATCTGAATACGTTTTGCTCAGATGTGTGGTTTCCTTAACAGTACCCAATAGGCGCTGTGAACAGAAAAACCGATCTATACGAGTATCCAGACTATGTGGCGCGGAGAAGAAGGAGTATTCCCTATCTGTAGGATGTCTCTCCCTCCAGATATCTCCCAGTTCCCACCCTTTTGCCCATATCTGCAGTGCATCTGTTTGTTTCCTACATCCCGCCTCTCTCAGAATAGGGTGGGATCTGTCCAGCTCTAGGTCCAGCACTGAATTAAAATCACCTCCTAGTATCCATGGATATCCTTCCCAGCCCACCAGTGCTGTACTAAGAATTGCAAAGAATCTAGCTTGATCCGTGTTCGGAGCGTAAATGCTTCCCAGCACTATTTGTTCCCCATCCAACAGGCCATGTAACAACACATATCGTCCATTTGCATCTATCCGCTGTTCTAACAGCTTAAAGGGAGTACCATTCCTGAGCCAGACCGCCGCCCCCCTGGCAAATGCTGAGAAGGAGGTAGAGTACAGCTGTCCCCTCCATTTCTTAATGAGCTTAGCCGCTTCCGCTTGTATTAAATGCGTTTCTTGGAGAAAAACAATTTGTGCTTTCCTACGGTTTAATTGAGCCAAAACTCTATGCCGTTTGTGTATGGACCCCATCCCTCTCACATTCCAGGATATATACGTATATCTATTGGGATATGTCATCAGGTCTCCGAACATGCAATCTAATCAGCATATGGGTCCCCACATGCTGTATATACCTCGCATTCCACATTGCCGAGCCAGTAAATTCCTGTAAACACCCCAATACTAGGTTCCCCTCAAACAACAAAAGAGAACCAAACCAACAAAACAAACTCAATAATGATTCCGTAATTACATAACTCAGTGCAGTTGCCCCAGGGGTAGCAGCCACCACACAGAACATAGCACCCTCTACGTATCACACCAAGTTAGGGACCCGAGAGCCCCCGTCAACACCCCATTCTGCAAGTATTAAGCATTATTATAGATTTCACGAACCAACCCACCCCGTCCCGTTACACAGGGAAACACATAAAGATCATATACAGCACATTTCGTATACAAGCCTAGATATACTCATCTGACATCGTAGTTCAGTGGCAGAGGCAACAACTTGTATCATCCTATGTAATCATTGACAGTTTGCGGAGTGACCAAAGGGAACAGAGCCACGCTGGACCCAGACTCTGAATGCGCCTCCATCTCCTCTGAAGAGTTCACAGTGTCCACTGTCGATCTTGCATCATGCGCTGCCAGTGCCACAGCAGTCAGGATCGCATCTGTTTGACTGTCTAGTATTTGTTCTTGGGAAGGTTGTCCGCCCGTGTCATTGCCAGGTTGCCGTCGTTTATCATGTCTGTCGTTTTTCATCCGCTGCGCTTTCGGTTGCTGTCCGTGGGTAGACTGCAAGGAATGCCGAGATCCCGGTGGCGACAATGTAATTTCCATCCAGTCCGCAGCGTCTTCCGGGTTATCGAAGAACAGGGCTTTTTGTTCATAGAGAACCTTGAGGCGAGCTGGGAACAATAAGGCATACTTTAAGTGATGTAGTCGAAGTTTCCTTTTGACGTCCTGGAAAGTAGCCCTCGCTCTTTGCACTGCCAGCGTAAAATCCGGGTAAAGAGAAATCGTTTTGTTTTCGAATGTTATCGGAGCCTTTTCCCTTGCCAGACGCAAAATCGTGTCTCTGTCTTTATAATTCAGGATCCACGCTATTATTGGTCTGGGAGGTGCGCCCGGGGGAGGGGGCCTGGACGGCACTCTGTGGGCGCGTTCCACACTGAAATGGTCAGTGAGTCCCATTGTAGCTACCTGTCCCCTCGATTTTCTCAGGCAGACCTAAAATGCGCACGTTGTTGCGCCTGGAGCGTCCCTCTGCATCATCCACCCTGTCTTGCAAGCCTTTCAGTTGGCGTTGTAGTTGTTCTAGTTGTGAGGAGTGTGCCGTCTGTTGAGGTATGAGATCGTCCAGCGCCAATCTATTATTTTTAACTTTGTCCGCCAGTTTGGTGTGGTCGGCTTTCAACAGAGTAAAACTGGTCGTTAGCGTGTCTATTTGGGTTTCCATCACCGCCCTGGAATCACGTATTTCACGCAGTATTAAGTCCAGCTTTCCATCTGTGCTATTGGGTGCAGTGGGTGGAATCGCTTCCATGTCTGGACCGCCCATCTGTGTGTCTGGTTCTGTTCCCGAGGGACCGTCTTGCGGCGGGGGATCTGCCTGTTTAGTCTTTGGCCGTCCCATTTTCCCAACGGGGTTTGTAAGTAATGTATATCTTAGTTCGTACTGCCTGGCGTCCCCTGTAGTGTCGCGGCAGCCAACCCCGTAGCGCCACCAGGTACCATCAAAGAATAGTCGACAGGGCAGTACTGCGCTCACCTCGTCTCATCCGTTGCAAGGCACTCCGCCAATCCTGGTATCCAACCTCGGCACGCATGCACGTAGTTTACTCGCCCACCTGTGAGATCCGGCCCGTGCACACCAGTTGCAAACAGGATCCACGCCACAGCGTCGCTCCGACCAGCTTCACCCCTCGCAACTATGCGTCCCAGACACACTAACCAGAACAGGCGTATCGCCTCGGGCATCGACACACGGACAGCCACTGATGTGTACCTGTTGCTGTAGATCCCTCTGGTCCGCTCCTGTGGTCCCGCAGTCGTTGCAGCAAATCTCGTTCCTCTCCGTTAAGCCGACACTACATACGGCACAGTAGGGCAAATAGTCAAACTATATTATTAGGCGTCGGTACCTCGATGCACCCAGGGTACGCCGCCCTCAGCAAACATCCTGATGCAGCCCCCTTCACCAGTCCGGGCGGCCCCCGCTGAGCACCGCAGTGTCCGAGGAACACCTCACGCTCACAGTGTATCCCGCTCCCAGGGTGGTCCGATTTCTGGCCTCCGTCAGCCCAGCCAGAGTTTGTGGGTCATTGGCAATGTCCTCTTGCGGCAGTCCGGCAGCCAGGGTAGGGGTCACTCCATTCTCCGACGGCAACCCGTGGATGCAGAACCCCACCGTGCCGCCGCCTTCTTGGTTCCAGTCCGGGCCCAGCGCAGGGCCGCTATGTCTCACTGTGATAACTGCCCCGTTCTTCTTCTCTCCGTAGCCATGCTATTAAAAGGGAAGGGGGGAGGGACAGTCGGGATCATGCACGTTGCAGCCCCTCCGCCTCTCCGGTTCGCTGTCTGCTGGGTTTCGGCTTCGTAGCCGTGACGGGGTCTACGCTCCTCAGCAGCGTCAGCCCGGTCAGAGACGCCGCTAGGTCTAGTCGGGTGAAAAACAGTCCGCAATCCGTTCAAATTGCGGTCACCGCCTCCGATCCCTGTTGCGCCCCTCAGGGAGCGCCGGGGTGCCTGTATCTGCCAAGTAAATGCCTCAGTGTCAGGGTGTATTGCGCAGCTCTCTTAGGTAGCTGCCGCCATGCTCGGCGGTTGGCCACGCCCCAGTGCCGTCCTAGAGACATGATACGTAAAAAGAAACCTACATATAGTACAATACCTGTGTTTAAGATTGCATGCCTAAATTTATACGGCGTACTTCAAGTGTACCTTTCCAAAGACTCATACAAAGTAGCCTAATCATTAATCCCTCTGCCATCATGTCTTAAACCGTACTTTTCTCTTGCAGCTTCACTATTCTCCGACTGCTCAGAATGTTGGGCCTAGCCAATATAAAACAGCAACCCTTCCCATGCCACTGTTCTAAGTCTCACTATGTTTATGAATGCATCAATGCGCTTGTCTGTGCCTTTTCCTAGAGACATGATACATGAAAAGAAACCTACAAATATTAGAATACCTGTGTTTAAGATCGCATGCTCTCTAAATTTGTGTAGAAGAAGGTGTATGTATTCCTTTCTGCTCATAACACAGGGCACATGGGTATTTAACAGTCTATTTGAGGGGTTCTGTGACACCTAAATAGATAAGACATGTGTGCCTCTGCGACTGAATGACGGAGCGGAACTGAGAAGATTAGGGGACCTGTATGAGACGCTACCAGATTTTTAAGCTAGCATCTTCAGATGCACAACACGTGACAGAATACATGTACAAGTAGACACATACCTCACTGACAAGAGCACGCAGACCATTAAACTAAACAGACTGCACTTCCCATCTCAAGCACACACCTAAATTTATATGGCCTAGTTCAAGTGCACCTTTCTGGAGACTCATACGAAGTAGCCTAATCACTAATCCCTCTTCCAATATGTCTTAAACCTCACTTTTCTCTTGCAGCTTCACTATTCATCAACTACTCAGAATGTTGGGCCTAGCGAAATATAAAACAGCAATCCTTCCCATGTAACTGTTCTAAGTCTCACCATGTTTCTGAAGGCATCAATGCACGTGTCTGTGCCTTTTCTTAATGACATGATACATAAAAAGAAACCTAGAAATAGTAGAATACCTGTGTTTCAGACCACATGCTCTCAAAGTTTGTGTAGAGTATTCCCTTCTGGTCATAATACAGGGCATGTGGGTATTGAACATTCAATTTGAGGGGTTCTGGGACACCTATACAGATAAGACATGTCCGTCTCTGTGACCGAATGACAGAGCAGAACTGAGAAGATTGTGTGCACCTGTATGAGAAGCTACCAGGTTTTTAAGCTAGCATCTTCAGATGCACAACCCATGTCAGAATACATGTACAAGTAGACATAAACCTCACTGACAAGAGCACGCAGACCTTTAAACTTGACAGACTGCAGTTCCTATTTCAAGCAGACACCTAAATTTATATGGCCTAGTTCAACTGTACCTTTCTAGAGACTCAAACGAAGTAGCTTAATCACTAATCCCTCTGTCAACATGTCTTAAACCTCACTTTTCTCTTGCAGCTTCACTATTCATTGACTACTCAGAATGTTGGGCCTAGCCAGATATAAAACTGCAACCCTTCCCATTTCACTATTCTAAGTCTCACCATGTTTCTGAAGGCATCAATGTGTGTGTCTGTGCCTTTTCCTAGTGACATGATACATAAAAAGAAACCTAGAAATAGTAGAATACCTCTGTTTCAGACCGCATGCCCTCTAAATTTGTGTAGAAGAAGGTGTATGTATTCCTTTCTGCTCATAATACAGGGCACAAGGGTATTGGACAGTCTATTTGTGGGGTTCTGTGACACCTACATAGATAAGACATGTCTGCCTGTGACCAAATGATGGAGCAGAACTGAGAAGATGTGGGGACCTGTATGAGAAGCTACCAGGTTTTTAAGATAGCATCTTCAGTTGCACAGAACATGTCAGAATACATGTACAAGTAGACACATACCTCACACACTAGAGCACGCAGAACTTTAAACTTGACAGATTGCACTTGCCATTTCAAGCAGATACCTAAATTTATACGGCCTACTTCAAGTGTACCTTTCCACAGACTC
The DNA here is from genome assembly GCA_963921515.1 of Calotriton arnoldi. NCBI lineage: Eukaryota > Metazoa > Chordata > Amphibia > Caudata > Salamandridae > Calotriton > Calotriton arnoldi. The sequence goes on along the minus strand of CAWUFW010015854.1, from coordinate 158,921 downwards.
ATACGAAGTAGCCTAATCACTAATCCCTCTGCCAACATGTCTTAAGCCTCACTTTTCTCTTGCAGCTTCACTATTCACAGACAACACACAAACTAAGGCTTAGGCAAATATGAAAGACCAACTTTTCTTACGTCACTATTGTAAGTCTTACAGTTTTTAAATTATTTCAAGTATAATGATGTTACAACGCAAAGTATTACAACGCATACTTTTACAACGTTATTTTTACAACGCAGCTTCCATTACAATGCATACTATTACAATACAAGCCATTACAACACATGTCCCATTGTAATGCCTGCGTCGTAATGGATGTTTCGCACACAATGACTTTGTAGTATCTTCATGTAATGTTATTAGTGTTCCCCTTTACCTTGTAACTAGCTGCTCAGCCAGTGTGAGTGTTCTGTATGGAATGTTGACATGAGTGGAATGTTTGGGGTGCCTGGTGTGTGTGAGACAGTTGGGAAGATGGACTGAGCAGCTAGCAGGCTGCTCCTGGTGGGGCTGTTTTACCTGTTATCCTTATTACCTTGGATGTTATAGACTTGAATAAATAACTTAAAAGACACAACCTGGCTACGTCTGCTGTGTCACCTCAACTCATGGAACCAGCTTACTTTATTTGGCGACGATTTGGAGACTTATCCACGCTTTACAAGGTACCTCAAGGAAGCTCAAAGATGACAAGCCTTGGATGTCTTCTTTTTGGAAGGAAACAACAGAAACTAGAAGCAAAGAGAGCATTTGGAACAAGTTGTGGTTCTCAAATGAACACAAAGTCTGCGCAAGTACATTTCCTGGAGGAAATGTTACATAAGAGACAACTGAGGAAGTGTGGTGTTAAAGAAAAAAAGACCTACATGAAAAAAATGATTTGGAGTAACAAGAAACAAGAGAGTACTGGAGTATCACGCCATGCAGCCCCACCAGTGTCCATTACACTGGACAGCCCCAGCCAAGGCGTGCTATGCTCTACTAGTCCACTACTGATGAACTGCAAGGTAACGAAAATTGTGTTTATTTTTTGGCTCAACAGAACCTGCAAGTGTGTACTAGTTCGTTCACTAATGTATCTGCCACTTTGATACACCTGAAATCGAAGAAATTTAGTGGCTGCACAGTTGGAAAATGGTTTCGTTTATCATTGGTTGGAAAATGAGGATTTCACAAGTGCCACATAGGAGCGGTGTGGTTTTGCTCATTTAGTGCTTGGCAGGTGCATCGAAAGCAGAAGCACTAGTGACTAATTTTTGCACGTTTTAAAGGTGAAGCCAGTTTGCCCTTCACATGTTTTGGATTTTACATATTGGGACAGCGTAGTCTCAGAGGATCAACCTTCTTGCCACCAACTTGTATGGGATTGTACCCCTCATGCTCCAGATCAAGCTTGGACACTTTATGGTAATATGAATACTTCAACTTTAGGGACACACAGCTTTTGACCTACTCGTGGAGGAACGCTTGCTTTTAAAATCATCTGGCTCACTGTTTGCCACCCGTTTGGATTTTTGAGTGAAATCTTTAACTGCTTTTATGGTTGGGGACGTTTTAAATACAACGTGAGTTGAAAGGTAACTTTATTGTTCACTTTTTGCCTAATTGTCATGGCCATTGGGATACTGGCAGTTTTGTTACCGTTTAAACTGTTTGGATTACGAATTGAGCGCGTGCTGTTCATGCCTGTCCAAGCGCGCGCATTCTTACCTGCCTCATGGAATCCTGTCCTTCGTGGGATCATCTCTTAAGTTGTTTATTCATCGAGGCTTTGGGCTGCTGATGGACGTCTTGCTGCAAGTACGCGCCGAGGGCCATCCAGCGCGGCGGTTTTTTACGTGCCTTCATCTTGTGTTTAGTCTTTGTTTTCATCCAGCCTTGAGCGAGACATCCTCTTTCATGTCCGGATCCCTGGCGACATGTGTGTGGTTTCCGGAGGTCAGCGTCTCATTTTGCATCAGCGGAGTCTATTTTCACCACGTATCGAAATCGGAGGATATGCTGGTAGAACGCTTTTGGTTCCGCGTTGACTAGGTGTCTTTAGCTGCGCGTGGAGTTCTTGGCCAAGTTTGATGTGCGATTCAGCGTGCAAGCTGCAGGGCACACCTATGGTGTCTGTTGAAGTCTATGACAACGTGCATTTTTGGTTGGACAAAGGCAAGTGACTCTGACAGTTCTTCATGTCATTCAATATTGGCGTGTCTCTCCCTGAACGGTGACACGCACACCACTTGTTGGGCATATGTGTATTAATATACAACTTTGTGGAAATTTTGCAGTGACATATTAGCATGTTTAGCTTTAAGTCTTGGTAGCCTGTTCTTCACAGAACCTAGTAGTACTTTTGCTGCTTACTTTTGGATGAACATCTTATTGTTTATATTTCACCTTGTGTTGCATGTTGTTTGTGAAGTGTGTTGACATTAAGTTGGGTTTGGGTTGTAGTCCCATTTCCACGCCGTTGCTGCATTTCCTTCATCCCTCTTTTAAGGGATTGTTAAGGGTTGTTTTTCCCTTTATGCTGCATTTTGGTTGTATAGTGTGTTTTAGCCATTTTTGTGCCGCTTTTTGGTCCGCAAGTGTGTGTATTGGTCACGTTGTGCTGCACGTTGGTTTGTTTGTGGGTTTAGCCTCACATTTTTGTTTGTCGTAGTGGGTGTCAGTCCCACCTACGTTTTTGGGTAATGGGTGTTAGTCCCATCTACTATGTGTATAGGGGGTGTTAGTCCTACCTATTTAACTTGTAATGGGTTTCAGTCCTGTTTACAGTCCGCACTATGGGTTTTAGTCCCATTTTTGGCAGGGTGTTTTGATTGTGTTCCTTTTATAGGAATTCCTACATGGGTGAGGTCCACCCATAGTTAGGAGTACGTACATGGGTGCGGTCCACCCATAGTAAGTTTGTACGTACATGGGTGAGGTCCACCCATAGTTGTTGATTTACAATGTTAAGTAGTACGTGCATGGGTGAGGTCCACCCATTGTTTTTGTTTTTACAAAGTTATGGAGTACGTACGTGGGTGCGGTCCACCCATAGTGTCTTTTTCTATTTATGTTGTATGTACATGGGTGTGGTCCATCTATAGTGTATTAGTTCTGGGTGTTTTTCCCCATTTGTCTCGTCACTGTGTAGAGTTCCTGTAGTCCTTTTCTACTGTGTTTCTCTGCATTTTGTTTCACATGTATCTCATGTGGTGTTTTCTCACTTTTTGTTAGTGAGCTAAATGTTCTTTTTGTGTTTTATTAAAGGAGGAGGATGGTGATAATTTGTTTATATCTTTCACTCTTCTTTCTTCCTTTGTGTAGTCCGTTCTCCCTCTCGTGGTGTGGTTTTTACCATTTACCCCTGGGTTTTGGACTATTTATTACTTGTGTACATTTTGTGTATAGTTGTCTTTCATTTTTAGTTTGGTTTAATTTATTTTCAATTTTAAAGGGAGAAGATAATGTAGTATCTTCATGTAATGTTATTAGTGTTCCCCTTTACCTTGTAACTAGCTGCTCAGCCAGTGTGAGTGTTCTGTATGGAATGTTGACATGAGTGGAATGTTTGGGGTGCCTGGTGTGTGTGAGACAGTTGGGAAGATGGGCTGAACATCTAGCACGCTGCTCCTGGTGGGGCTGCTTTACCTGTTATCCTTATTACCTTGGATGTTATAGACTTGAATAAATAACTTAAAAGACACAACCTGGCTACGTCTGCTGTGTCACCTCAACTCATGGAACCAGCTTACTTCAGACTTATATAGACTGGGATACAATTTAATACATCTGCCAACATATTTTAAACCTCAGTTTTCTCTACTACTTTCATTACAGACTCAGGAAGCACATATATTAGAATGGACTACCTATTTAAATCTTTATTTCAGTACAATAAAACAGACTACAATACACATTCCTACATGTGGTAACATATTTCAAACATCACATTTCTCCAGTGCTTTGCAAGCTTTATACATAATGCATGACAAAGTTAAAAATATCATTACAAACACTGAAGCACTCCTACACAAAACATAACTCACTTTACACATTTGTAACTCACCTCCGAAATACTATTGCAGAATATGAAAATATCAGAAACTCCTAAAAGATTTTCTTTCCCACACAATAAATGTGATGCACCACACTCAACAAACTAAAACCAGTAATGGTAAACTTCCCCCTCTTTCTGCACACATATGAATGTAAGAAACAAATCAAAATGCTCCCTTCATTTTTTCAAATTCTACAACCCATTTTTATTGGATACACATATTAACCCTTTATTACTCTCTTCTAAAAGTGCCCAATATGGTTTTGTGATTTACTTTAGTCGCGACTCCTCCGCGATGCCGCAGTGTAGCATTGCGAAGGAATTGTGAACCCTTACGAGACTTCAAAAACCTATTTCCAATAAAACTATCATTATTTGATAAGAACTAACCACTTCTAAACATAATACTGATTTGAGAAAACTTACTTTAGAAGCATATCACATATACATAACTTTCCATTTCATATTTTAAAACCACAGTTAACTTTCAACCGTTCCCCTTTTCTGCTCAATCCTAGTTTCCATAGCAACAGTTTCTGCAACATTCAACTGTACCAGCAAGTCACAAGTTCACCATATTTTCAAATTCAGCACACTAGCTTACAAATGCAAATAGCAGGTGTGGTTAACTTTCGACAAATATTAGCTTATCCTGTCTACTGTACCTTTCAAACGTTTTTCTACAACCAATCAGAAAGATGCTTCTTCAGCCAAGTAACATGCATCCTATGTTTTGAGTACACAACGGTTATGAACAACCAACCAGTTATCTGTTTTTTCGTAAACAGCATCTTCTCCACCATTTTAGATACGTCTCATTCTACCAACTGACTAACTCAGTTACAGACGTCTTTTGATACCTTCCACACATCCCTTCAAAATGCTTACAGTACGGGTTGTAGGACACAGCTTTGTTTTCTGGGGCAAAAGGTATGCTGAACACAGAGGTATTGACAAAGACCTAGGTTTGCAAAATGTGGATATTAAATGGATTGCACAGAGAGGATTAAAGTGGCACCAATTGATGCCTTTGGTTAAAACCTTTTTGCTTCTCCAACCCCCTAACCTCATGATTGTGTACTGTGGTGGCAATGACCTAGGCTCGCTGGGCCCTATTCACAAAAGTAATCTGAGACAAAATCCTAACTTTACGACTTTCGGTATTCACAAAAGGCATCTAGGAGTAGTAAAGTTAGGATTCCTAACTTTACTACTCCTAAATGCCCTGCTTGAACAGAACGGAGCTGTTGCGAAAAAGTGGTGTACAAAGATATCAAAGCTCCAAGAGTACCCAACGTACAAGGAGCACTCGGACAGCAGCCACAAGCAACAAGCCTTAGAAGGTATGTGCACATCCAGCATACCGATTCCATGAGCAGCTCGACCGCCGTTAATGCCTGATGTGTTTCTGGAGTATCTCAACTCCTCGTCAGAGGCTTCGGCAGTTTGAAAAAGCGCGGGACACCACCCCGTCATTTAAATACTGAATAGTACGCCCTGGATGGGCTGCTCCGTCACGTCTCAAACAGAGTAGTCTGGGATTTATTAAACGCGGCTACCCTGCCGCGGAGGAGCACCACCCCAAGATTGAAGGGGGCCACATGGGTTGGTATTTACCGAGCCATAAGAGTGGAACAGCAACTAAGGATTTAGCGCACACTAGCATTCCGAGGCCCATTGAGGGCTTGCTACTTTTGCCAGCAGTAATCAATAGCGCTAACCATCTGTGGAATTATTATGGACACTACAAATCCCAGACTGCCCATCCAGGGCGTACTATTTAGTATTCTTATGACGGGGTGGTGTCCCGTGCTTTTTCGAACTTTATGACTTCCTTGGTGCTCCGGAAAGCAGGTCAACATAATATGTCAATCCTAACTGTATTCTTAATTTGAACATTGGAATGTTGAGCGCTCCATTGAAGATAATGGAGTAGCCCTGGGCTTCTAATGGCCTGAGAATCAACATTCCAATGTTTCTTCACAGCTGTTTGTGTGAACAAAGGCCTTACAGAGCCCGAGGGGATTTCAACCCCCTCGGGCTCTGTGAGGGCTTTGTTTTGGAAATTTGAAAATTCTGCCCTCTAGAGGCAGATTGTTCTAATAGCCTTAGAGCCATCTGTAGCGGGCTCTACAGACCATTAAAGGCCCGCTCCCTTGTTAAAGGCCCTTGCCTTTGGCTCGGGCCTTTAACACTGGAGCGGGCCTTTAACGGCCGGGAGAGCCCGCTACGTAGGGCTCTAAAGCTATATTAGAATACTGGAATTTTGAGAGCTTCATTGAAGACAATGGAGTAGCTCTGGGCTTTTGTTGGCTGGTATAAGTTTGGAGCTCCAACATTCCAATGTTTGTCTTCATGCTTTTCCCTTTTTATTCTAGTACATTCTACCCTTAGTGGGTGGAATGTTTTAATAGCCTGATAGCCCTTCTACCTCGGGCTATACCTGCTGTGAAAGGTTCTCTCCTTGTTTATAGGCCCTCTCTTGCAACTCAGGCTTATAAATCTGGTTCAGGGCCTTTAACACCCAGTATAGCCCTCCTCAGCACGCTTAAGTCTACATTGTGGAGACCAGGGCTTTGCTAGCATTCTTCATTCATCTATGAATAGATGGAGAACAGAGTGTAGATTGGCATATTTTTCTTGTGGAGGAAAAAAAGTCCAATGTGTGAATGCACATTTCTGCATCACGTGTTAATGGCAAAGTGTCCACCTGGTGGAAGTCCTACACCTGTAAATATTGAGCATTAAATCACAAGGATTCTTCATGAATTCCGTAAAGGTTGACCTTCTGTCCCAATTGTAGTAGCAATCCTAGGTTAGCTGATGTCGAGCTTTTTCAGTGAGGCCTTTGTGAAATGGGCATCTCCTTCTGGGTATATTATTGGATTTATTCCCTCTGTCTGCACTTTCTGCTCTAGGGCAACATTGTTGTAACCGCACAGCATGCTATCTACCACATATCCACTTGCACAAAACAGCAAGGTTTCTAGTTACTTCTTCAGCTAGAAAAGACAGACACACATCTAAAACACCATCACCCTGATTAGGAGTGAACAAGAAAGAGTGAGGTATTTACTAAATTTGGTAAACAGTAACACCTAGGACACCATGGAGTTTTCATCAGAAAAATTAGGAATTTCCAGAAGAACTGGTACTGTCCTGATCAATTTTTGACTGTACTGGAATTTATTTATCACGTTCAGGGAAAAATTGCAGAGATGTATAACTGCAAAGTCTCAGTAAACAGGTGTTTGCGCAGGGATCGTATTTTCCCCCCAAACTGCCTGCAATCTGGTGGATGCAAACATGCGTGGACAAAGCTTCTTGATCGATGAGGCAGTTTCATTCTCTATTTTTAAATACGAGATGAAATGATTTCGGGTCAGCGCGAGCCACACTGCACCTGCTCCCTTTTGGAGTTTGCAGGACCAACTTGATGCCTCCATTTTTACATCACCGATAAATGACAACAAACATAGGCACTAAACAGAATCGCCCCGGCTCTCTTTTTGTAACCTGATCATATAAAAATCTTTTATAAATAAAAAAAAAATCAATCATTTGCACAGCTGAAATAAAACAAGGGGTTTTGGGCCATGCACAAAGATTGTTTCCTTGTTCAAGGCACTGCAGCTGCTTCTTACTGCAGTGGGACATAACATCATATCTCACTGTTGACCATTATATGTCCTGTAAACCTATATTTATTATTAGTGTGTATTTTAGACAGGTACTAAGTACTGGCGTTTTTTATTACACTGATAAACAATGTTAGACTGCCAAGTAAAATGTGTTGTCAGCTGTGATTTCTTTCCACAGTGAAGTCTGGCTTCGATTGTGAACGTGGATAAAATGGGGACGTGAAATATTTGGCTTTTCAGAAGGTTTCTCTGCAATGCCGTACAGATTACATTCTGAACCACACGTTGCGAGCAAAAATACAAAAAACAACGGTGACATCCCAGACCAAATTCCATGGTCTGGGAAATCCTTTCACATTGAAAGATCAGTCGGCCTGACTGTGTTCCATGCATGTTGTGATGTGAATTGTGAAGAATGAACCATTCTTTGCAGCATGTAGGTCTGTTTTTTGGGATTGTTCCTGTTCAGAAAAGGGGTCCACGGAAATACTATGGGGGATATTCACAAGAACGTGTGATAATCATCGCAAAAGTTACTTAACGCAACCTTAAACATCGCAGTCCATCGCAGGAAATTTACGCCGTGCTAACCAAGTATTCACAACACGGCGGTACCATGCGATAGTCCCCAAATAACACGACAACTGTCCGCGTTAAAATCAACGCAACGCCTCAAAAATGCGAAACACGAACGCAAAAATAGCTGCGATGAGGCCAAGCGCGATACAAAAAGCAGCGAAAACCAGCCACAGGCCTGCAAGTCACACGCGTCAGGCGGGAACAAACACCATAAAAGCAGGCCAAACAAACGGTGAGATGACAACGTCCGAGCACAACCCCCCAGCTGTGATGCAGAACAAATGACCATTGTCCAAATCCGACAGTCAGTTCCCCACAAACAGCCACAATGTACATTGACATGCATTCAGCAGGTAACCTGTGCCAATGCGGAAACAAACATGGAACACACTGAAACCGCATCTCCCCTTCACATTGCAGAGGGACAAACAACACCCCCTGCACACCGACATGCCATGTCCATGACCAAACAATAATGGAACCACGGACCAATGTAGGGGCAGTGACTCTCCCCACGTACATGTCGCCCATGTCACGGGACTTGAGTCACAGGGTGCATCCCTGCATCATGGCGGCACATAACAGACCCCAAAAGAAGCCCTCTTGTCACTTGAAGACCACAAATGACAGCCAAAATGGAATGAACTGGGACACACGTGAAACGCCGAAGTGTGGGATACCGTAACAACTGTGATACAAAGTACTGGCATTACTAAAACGTGACACCCTAAACAGCCTCACTGCACAGAGGTGACACACCCACCGTCCATAAACAAATCCCAACATCTGCAGCACAACATGTCGCACCCACACATGTCTGAGTGAAGTGCCTGTACAGATGAGTGACATGCACGCAGGGAATGTGTCTCGGAATGCATTTATTAGCACATGCTGTGCCTGTGGTCAGTCAACGTACTGTGCATTACTGCTAAGGACCCTCACAATGTGACATCAACCAGAGAAGAAATTGCCAATGATGTAGTCCCTACGGGCAATTCCTGCTGCGGCTGCAGTGGGGTGTGGTCCACCTGCCTCATCTCCAGCATCATCGTCCGGTGCATCTGGCACACGTATCCATGGGGCTCTGCTGCGTACACATATGTTGTGCAACACACAACATGCAACGATCATCTTGCACACGAGGCCTGGGCTGTACAGGAGCCTTCCACCTGTGACGTCCAGGCACCTGAAACGTGACTTCAACATGCCAAATGTGCGCTCCACGATGCCCCTGGTGTGTCTGTGGGTCAAATTGTACTGCCTCTGGGGCTGTGTGTTCGGGGCTCGGAGGGGTGTCATCATCCAAGTGCAGAGTGCATATCCTTGGTCACCTGTGACAGTGCAGAGAGACATGAGTCAAGACTACATACTGCATGATGTGTTGGCAGGCCCACTGGTTCATTGGTGTGTGATATGTGTGAGTTAGTGATTCCCGTATGACATGTACTGCGTGTTGCTAATGAGCGGCATCACTGTGTAGTACGTAGCCTCACTGCTGCACCTCACCCCAGAGCACATTCACTATTGTGCGCAGGGCGATTGCGTCACATGCACCCCTACGGCACACCATTGTCATGCCTGTCTGTGCATGGCAACAAGCCTGACTACGACACAGTGATGATGCTGCGCAGAAAGTGGTCGACCACGTGTGTCGGCCCATTGCAAGGACAGGGCTGACACAGATGTAGAGCACCTGCCTGACTGAACCCGACATGCAGTTAAGGGTACATCTTTGGCTCATGCAGAGATAATAGCGACACACACAACAGTTGGCATGTGTGATCCCTGACCCCGAGCGGGCATGCCCTCCCCCATGTACCCCTGTGGCCGAGCACACACACCGGGGGCATGCCACATGGCAACATTGCCCATTGCGGGACGGGTGGCGCAGACACTACAACAGAGACACACGCATCAGCCACATCCTTGGCAAGGCCTACACTGCACCACACCCAGATCCACGTGTGGAGTAGCCACACCCCTACACAGTACCGACGTACGCGAGTCCACCCCGCTTACGCTCACAGAGAGGTACGACACGGTTTCATGTCCCAGGTCTACACCACTGCCTGCGGTGACATGGATGCGCACGCTGTACACAGCACAATGTTATGTTGAATGACCCCGGTCCCCCATGCATACATAATAACCACACGGACACACTGAGTGAGTTTGTGGGACTGGCCACGGGCACGTGCGCCCGGCCCCTTTTATTGCTAGGCTCACATCTCCAGTGACCCCTGTGCTGGATGGGTGTTGGGTAGTGTAAGCCACCACTCAGGGGTTGGTTGGTGCTGGCAAAGACAACAACAGTGAGCAGACAATCATCAGTACAAGGTACGTACATCATGGGTCCCTGACTTGAGCAGCACAGAGTTTGTGGCCCCGGATGCACAGCGGCCGGCACAGGCACACCGCCACAGGACGGTGACTTGCGGTGCACTGAGGTAGTGCCACGCGAGCTGAGCGTGTACTCGTAGATGTCCAAGGGGACTTTCGCGGATGGTTGCGGAAGACAGTGGCAGGTGCCCTTCCAGGGCATGATGCAGAGGGCAGAAGCAACCAGGAACAGGCAGATGGCGGAGTTGAATGCTACAGACCCCACTTTTCCACCTTGTCAGTATCAGCTACATGTAGATGAAGACAGCCTCCAGCCCATGGGCTCAGATGCCACCGACGTCCAAACAGAGATTGCCCATGGATTTCAGGGCACACACTCAGTGGCGCCAGAGCTGGAAGGGGATGCAGTCTGCGATGAGGCCTGTACAATGACATGGACTCTGCTATGTAGAGAGCAAGACTCAGTTCTAGTCGTGTGACCTACTCCACCACAGTGTGTGCCGGAGGCAGCGGTCAGCAGGGACCCACAGCCACGTGTGGTAGGCATGCGCGGCACAGAGTCAGTGTCACCAGTGCAGTTGTTGGTAGTGTCCCATCACCTCCGTAAAGGTGAGCCTTTTCTCCTCCGGACTGAAGCGCGTCTTCCTCTTACTCCTCTCCTTGCGTACTGTGACATGAACACTGCCATGAAGAAATCATGCTCAGTTCCAAGAGTGCCACCTAGTTGGCCGCAGTGTCCGCCGGAGGCAGCGGTCAGCGTGGGCCAACCGCTGTCCAGCCATCTCCTCCTGGATCTCTCACACACGACGTTGGAATGGCATTTGTATTACTTTTGTGGCTGACATTGGTAGTGGCACCAGAGCTGAGCGGGTGTGCAGCCGGCGAGGAGGCCGTATCCTGCCTGTGACGGACTGCATTGGATTGGTATGAGGCCTGCAGGACCGCAGTGCAGGCACAAGCTCGGAGTCAGCAAGGGCCCACAGACACGTTTGGTGGGAGTCCTATGCACAAACTTGGTGGCAACACATCGGAGGGAGTATGGTGACATGTACTCAGCCTTCAAACATGTACTCTGCCATGGTGTGATCAAGACTCAGTTCCATATGTGTGACCTACTTGTCCGCTGTGCATGCTGGTGGAGTACGTCAACGGGAATGGAGGTCCGCGGGCCTGTGACGCGGTGGCCGTGATGATCCGAGGAGTCTGCCAAGGTCGGGGTCCTCGGGCTTGGAGCAGGCACCGGCACGTGGTGGGCCCGCTTTGGCACACGCCGGTGTCGGCAGGTGAGCAATGATGCCTGGATGAGCAGGGGCGGGCATGACGGCTCCGGGGACCAGCGGTCCGTGGTGCAGCAGGCGCACAGGATCCCAGGCAACACCGCTCACGGCATAGGCCTCGTGGCGGGGTGAGAGGCACCGCCCTGGCAGGGATGTTGGGCATTCCGGAAGAGGTCCACACCCAGGGCTACGTGCTTTTTATTCACAACCATACGCTGACCTGGCGTACGCCGGGCCAGCCCACTCCTCTCATGCCTACAGGGGGGACGTGACAAGCTACGTTTCCTTGGTCTCCCCCACTGGCTGGGGTGATATTGTTGCGTCCACTATCCACTACACCACACACCAGCGGTGTATGTGGACATGGATATGTGTGTGGTCTGCATACTGCAGTGTGTCCGACACATCCTCGCCACACTTGGCACTGTGTGCAGTCCCATTCATCAGTAACAGTGCCTCCTTCGCACATGCCGGGTTCCCTCCTCTTCCCACATTCTGCTGATGTGTGGCTAAGGTGCCATGCCGTTGATGGCTCATGTACATGGCTAGGCCTGGATCCCATGGTGAGTTCTGGTGTTGTGTCTGGTGGGAGGGCATGTTGTTTGGCATGTTGTATGTGGGTTGTGACATGTGCATTTCCAGGATTGTGAGTTGTATGATTGTGGAGTTGAGGTGTGTGATGTGTTCATTTGGTACTTACCAACGAGCACTGCATTTCCGTAGGTGCCATCCTGGAAGCGCCGGTTGATGATGGACTGTCGGAAGATGTATGAATCATGCACACTGCCTGGATAGTTGGCGACGACATTGGTGAAGAGTAGGCCTGGGCGGAAAACTACGCTACGCTCGTGTAGTTTGCGAAGTTTGCGCTACTTCGCACTACGCGAATTGCACGTAGCACAGTGCAAACACGCGTAGCGTAGTGCAGCGGTCATTTTTTGCTTGCTCGCGGTCCTCAACGTCAAGTTGGCGACCGCGAGCAAGCAAAATGACATCCCGGCGAGACTTTTTCTCGTTCGCGATCAGCAACATCAAGTTGCCGATCGCGAGCGTGGAAAATAAACCTCCCGGCGAGATTCTCAACGCGGGGAGGTCAGGTTTCTCATTGCGAGTGGTCGCGTATGCTCGCGACCGCTCGCGATGAGAAACTACCAGTCCGCGTTGAGAAAGCTGCTGCTCGAGTAAAAATCTACTCGAGCGGCAGTAAAGACAGCTCGCACTGTGCAAGATGCCGCTTTCAATGATTGCACAGTGCGGACAAGCCTCCGGCACTGTGCAATCATTGCGAACACGCACTACGCAGTTCGCGTAGTGCTACGCGTAGCTCGCGTAGTGCGAACTGCACTTTGCGTAGCTTCGCGAAGCATTACTTCGCGAACTACGCCCAGGGTTAGTGAAGAGTCCCCGGTGGTCCACTATTGCCTGCACATTGATGGAATGCGTGTGCTTTCTGTTGCGGTAATTGTGTGCAGTGTCGGAAGGGGGCACAAGTAGGACATGTGTGCAGTCTATTGCCCCCAACATGTGCGGGAATCCAGCTATGGCGTAGATCCTTGCTTGGTCTCCAGCTGTTCCTGCGCAGTGTGGGGGAAGTATAGGTACTGGGGTACCAAGCTGATGATGGCATCCAAGACAGGTGTGAGGAACTTTGATAGGGCTGGCTGTGAGACTCCTCCGACTCTGGTGGTTGTTGGTTGGAATGTCCCAGAGGCCAACAGGTGCAGCACAGCCAGCAGCTTTGTCAGCGGAGGGATGTTGGTTGTCCGCTGTGTTGGTACCGTCAGCCTGTGGGCAATGATGTTCAGGATGCGGAGGATGGTTGTCCTTTTGAGCCTGTAGTGGGCAATGACATACTCTGGTGTCATGTCTGTGAGGCTGGTGCGTTTTCTGAAGGTCCGCGGTCTGTGTCTGCATTGCCTCTGTGGTGGTCCGGGGGGGGGGGTGCGGGGGGGTCCAGGGGGTGGTGGCAGGCCGGGGGGTGGTGGCGGTGGGTGTTGTGGCCCTGTTGGGGCTCCGAGCTGCATGATGAGTAGCTCCATGGCATCTGTTGTCCTTCAGGTGTGGCTGTGCTCCCTTTTCTGGTGCCGGCTGCCGTCCGACTTTACACCAGGTCAGAGCAGGTGTTAGTTTCCTGCTGCTAACGCGCCATATTGCAAGTTTTGTGGCCTTATCGCCGATCTGCCTGGTCGTTGTGAATGTTGCGGTGTGGTGTTGATGCGGCTTTTTGCACGGGAACGCCTACTCTGCATCTCATTAGTGATAGTTGCGGGGGTCATCTGTGGCGATGTTTTTTGCGGATGCTATCGCAGGTAAAATGGTGTTCTGGGCTGTTAACACCAGCTTGTGAATGGTGCGATGAATTTATCGCCACTATGGCTGCGATAAAGTGCCGCTAACTCGGCGATGAGTTCTTGAGAATATGCCCCAATATGCGTTGGAAAGTTAGCAAATTGTTGTGCAATGTCATATGACTTTTTAAGTTGTCTTTCACCTATACGTGCACATGCTGAAAGTGAGAACTCGTGCAGGGCACAGCTTTGCTCCTGCTCTCACACGATTGAACTTTCTAGTACATGCATTCAGCTCAGAATTTCTCCAAGTTAGTTAGTATTGCAGATGTCTTGGAAACATAGACAGAAAACCACAGCTTAATGTTTCCGAGTTGTGCTGTAGCGCATACACTATCTTAGAGAAGTTTTACTAACATTTTGCACCGTGGGTGCACCACATTTTTGGCACAGCCACGACACAGAGGGACTCATTTATGACATTTTGGCAGAGGGCAGCATAGCAAGGCAGAATGCAGCACACATGGAAAGAGAAAAAAACGTGGAGAAATCAACATAATTCTCCTTGTTACGCCTCACCTCAGGAGGCATATGGATTTGGCACTTCCCCAGGTTTATATTACTTTGTTAATCTGGGGCTGCGTCAAATTTCGTGGGTGTTGCATGAGAAAACCCACCGCAACACCCATGGAATGCCTCCCGGGCACAGAGTAAGGTGACGCAGCGATTTGAGCTTCTTCTCCTTACTCATAATTTATGAGCCACTCAAAGCCACACAGGGTGGCTTTGCATGGCTTCATAAAACTTTATGAGAGCCCTGCATCACGCATATACCACTTTACTTTCTGTGGTGCAAAAGTGATGCAGGGCTCTCATAAATAAGTCCCAAAGTGTATCTTGGGATTTACTAAGCCATGCAAAACCCGATTTTCATGACTTTGCATGGCTTTGTGAGAGAAAAGGTAAAGCAAGGCTGCACATAGAGCTGTCTTGTATTACTTTGCATCAGGTAGGTGTTACATGGGTGTAGCATGGGTGGTTGAATGCATTCACCCATGTGTTTTGATGCAAACCCAGATTTATTGAAGTCTGTAAACCTGGGTTTGTGCCAAAAAGGTGCGCCTATCCAAGGCTGGCGTAATGAGAAGAAATATCTTTATTTCTCCTTGTTACTTCCTCTTTGCAGGTGTGCTACATTCTGCATCAAACACACAAAGAGGAATGAGCCTCTTAGACTAGTTTCTGTTCCTGCACAAACAACTGTTCTCTCCTCAACACAGGCACCCTTCCATCGCAAGGGTGCCTGTGTTGGCGCTAGGTTGCCACAAGTGCACCAATGCAAAGAGAGAGCAGAAGCGTTCCATAATTTAGTAAATATGGCACATTTCTGCTCTATCACTTTCATGCATTGCAGCTCAGTAAGTTTCCCCTGTTATTCATTAGAAAATGCAGTCATAAAAAAACAGATGAACAGCTGTGCCCAAAGGGAGCACACAGGTTCATGATATGGCATATAGTCTGTTGGTGTTTTAGAATTTAGAAGTCATTTTTGAGTTGATTGGCTATATTACGCTTTTTCTCAGAATGTTTCTTTAAGTGCAATGTGTATGCCAGGCATGGGTCCCATGGCTTACTGTGCCATCGGGCACCTTACTAATGTGACTTGTGTTTCTGTTGAGACAGGACATGGCCTAGAAAGTCTGGTTGGGTTCTTTCCGATGGAAGACAGGATCAAGGGTGGTTTGCATATGGCTAGTTCTTGTCTGTACTGGCAGAGTGAGAAAAGAAAATGCTGAAAGAGAAGGATGGAAAAAGGAAAATGCCTCTTAGGATTGTTTTTGTGCAGGACAGTATTCCTTCCTGCACAAAAACAATCCTGCATTCAACACAGGCACCCTTGCACCATGGTGAAAGTGTATCTGTGTTGGCGGTAGGCAGCCAAAAGGGTGGCAGCACAGGGTAAAAGACAGGAATGCACTGTTTGGCCTTAAATACGGCACATTCCTGCCCTTTCCCTGTCACGCAGCGCAGCAAGATGACTTGCTGCGCTGCACTGTGTGACAACTTCGTAAATAGGCCCCTAAATGCAATTACGTGTGAGGTTGACTGGTCTCTTTAAGGAGGCACCTCTAGGGAAAAGTGTTGCAAATGCTGCACATCTGGGCACATTTTAGTAACAACCCTGAATGATAATTAGATAGCTTGTAAATGTACTTATAGAAACCTTGACATTTTGGCCCAGATTTATCATACTTTAACTCAGCACAACGCAGCAAGCCACCTTACTGTGTTGCGTGAAAGAGCAGGAATGTGCCGTATTTAACATTATATGGCGCATTCCTGTCCTTTCCTAGCATTGGCACACCTTTGCCTGCCTAGTGCCAATGCAGGGACCCTTGCGTCTTGTTGCAAGGGGCCTGCGTTGTAAGCAGGATTGTTTTTGTGCAGAAAGGGATACCTTCCTGCACAAAAACAATCCTAAGAGGCATTTTCCTCTTTCTATGTGGCTGCAGAATACAGCACACATAGAAAGCAGAAGAAACGAGGAGAAATAAAGATATTTATCCTCGTTACGCCTCACCTAGAGAGTTGGCGCATTCCCAGGTCTACCACTAATGGTAAATCTCAGAATGTGCCAAAATCCCTGGGTGGAAGCGTGGAGACAGCTATGCTCCACCCCTGGAACGCTTCTCTGCTGCAGAGTAATGCAAGACAGTGGTTTGGCCTGCTTTGCGTTACTCTAGATTTATCAAGCCACACAGACCCATGCAAGGTGGCCTTGCATCTCATGATAAATCTCATTTAGGTTTCACGTCGCCCTTGCACCCTTTTGAGAGCAACCCAAACCTTGATAAATCTGCCTCTTAGTTTTGAGTATACAGACATTGTATTGTAAAGCAATGTACCATGTATATACCACTTAATACCCCAATGTGGGGTGCTGAAGGCATGGTTCATACAAAGACATGGTTCCACTTTCAGTCAGCACTGCACTGGCTGTACTTGACTTATGCTGGAGACCTTGATGGAACAGTCAAAATGAAAGGTAGACTAGTTAGGCATAAAGTATTGGGAGAGCAACTGCACAACTACAGGAGTGAGTGAAGCACTTACCCCACTGCGACTAGTTATATATGCAAGAACTAGCAAGGCTGCCACCCAGTCATCGTTCCAGGTCCTTGTAACTAATGGTTAATTTGGGCAAGTGATGTGCATCAGCACTCATATTTGGGGCCCAAGCTTACCTTTATAGTCAGACTTCGACCCAGGCCTAAAGAGGGGAAGGCAGAAAAGAGAGAACAAAGAAGGAAAATAAATACATGGAAACCTTTATGATGGTGAAAAGAAGTGTTTAAATAGAACCTGCAAGACGAGGAAAAGGAGACAGGAAGTGTAAGGTGGTGGAAGAAAGAGGCATGCCATGGATTTAAAATTAGACAGGCTTGATATTCAGCACCCTCCACATGAAGCAGGCGTCTCCCAATTGAAGTCCCCCTTTTCTGTCTTTTCTGCATTCTCCCTGGGCTGAAAACTGAAACTGAAAAGATGTATTTTCAGAACTCACACTTTTATTTACCTCCTCAGTGTCGGCCAATGGCCAACAGATGCACTGGGGAAGTAGTATGGGTGTCGGCCACTGGCTGACACCCTCACTAAAGCGGTTAGGGGTGTGCCTGGATCCCCAACGGTGGCACCTACTTGAGGTCATAAATTGGGTGTAAATTTGCTGATTTGTCTGTGAATAGGGTGAAGTAAATTGGAAAAAGAAAAGAAATCTTGACACAAAAAAATGTACTATGACCACACAAGAACATGGGGCTGGATATATGTTAAGACTGGTAACAAAAAGAGACGTGTAAATTGTACACTGACTTGCAAGACATTTTGTGGCCAATGCTTGAATTTGCAATGTGGCCTATGTACTAAGAGGTTGTCTCACAAAATCTCCAGTCACAAGGGGGTGGAGTGCAAAGCTCTTGTTGAATAATACTTAGGGAGACCGCTGTGTGGAACTAACTCTCTGTAATTGTTAACAAACATAGGTATGGTGGTCTGTAAAGAACAACATATCATCATCCGTGTTTGCATTCCTAAAAGGCAAACTTTTTTAAAACAGCCATTATCCCTAAATTAAAGTTTCCAATTTTATAAAATTTAGTGAATAAGGCAGTGGTCCCTTGGATTACGACCTGCTTCCCCCAAAACTACTGACATGATTTCCCACTTTTGAGGTGGCTGTAACTGATCAATAGTTCAAACCATTGATACAGAGCGTATCAAGTCACATCCTAATTGTGCCACTAAACCAATCTATTTTGAGTGTCAGGAATGCATTTCTGACTCGCAAACTGTATTGTATTTTATAAAAAAAAAATCGCTTGTGAACCTTGTGATTTTGCAAATTACATGGTTTGCAAGTGCAAAATAGTTATTACCCCTGGCCCATAGTTCCCATTTGAAAAAGGTTACTAAATGCTGTCTCTAACAGAGGACAGTGACAATTTTTTTTTTCAATTGTTATTAGAGCTTTAAAACATAAATAGAATGACATAAAATTAAGTTCTAACATATAAACATGTAGCGGGCTTTAGGGCACAGGCAGGAAAGCCGACAGGAATAGTGGTTTTCACTAGCCTCAATGAGGCTCATTGAATAAGCAACAATAGGAGTTGCATGAGTCAGGAAGTTCATTGGAATGAAGGTGCCAGTGACTCCCTTAAAGTAAGTTTGTGCTCAATTCTCCATCCTTGATTTTCTTGTATGTGAGGAACTCAGACCTTCTAGATGGTCAATAAAATGTAGGGATCAGGCAGGGGACTAGTACACAGTGGTACAAAATGTCATAAATCATTCTCATTCTGTGAATAAACAACATAAACCGTGAACTATGGAAACGCTCTCTTCTATTCACTTACCCAGTGAACAGTCACATGCAATGCCCTATGACCAACATGCATGCCCAGATGTGGGACATGTTCTTGGTATGCCATAAGAGTCAAGCAGCACCTTAGTGACAAAGCCCAATAAAGCTGAAACTGGTCAGGGTTCCTTGTGTTGTCTTGGAGGGAGGAGGTGACCTGGAAGTTCAAGCAAGACTGTTATTTTTGGAGAGGAAACCGGGCTGGTTGGCATATGGTTAGTCCATGTCTGGAGTGGCATGGTGAGCAGACAACAATGGACTGGAAGAGCCCCAAGTATTTACCAGCGGCTGAGATTTATTGAAGCATCCGCATATTACTTTTTTGTTTTTCTTTAAGATACACGTATTGCAATAGTATGCTCAGACATGTGCCCTGTGGTCTCTGTGCCCTACAACTTAAGCTGCACTCTACTGATGAGGTCCCATATTATTGAAACTGGTCTTGATGTGCTTGTGTTCCTGTTTAGATGGGACATGGCCTTGTAGTTTAGGCTAGCCTGTTTCTTTTGGAGCAAACGAAAGGCTGATTTACATTGAGTTAGTTCCTATGTGGAACATCATGGAGAGCTCCAAATAAATGGAATGGCTGAAATTAAACATCCCACCCATTAATTTTTGTTTTAATAAAACATGCTAATTGCAGGGGTTATAAGTGTAAAGTGATTGCTGTCCCAAAGGATTCACGTTTCACCTCACTGATGAGGCCCAATGTGATTGAAATCAGTCTGGGATTGCTTGTGTTGCCATTCAGAGGGACAGAGGGAACATTCAGGATGGGCCAACAGAGAGATTGTTGCTTTTGTAGCAGCACCATGTCTCACCTAGTCCAAAACTATGCCCCTACTCGCTATCTCAGATCCTTGGACGCCAACTTGGCTACTATCCCCAAGATTAAAAAGGCATCAATGGGAGCTAAATCTTTTTCCTATATAGTGCCTAAATTATGGAACTCCCTTCCCAAGGTACTCAGAGATTCCCCATCGGAAACTGACTTCAGGAAGAACCTTAAAACCTGGCTTTTTAGTAACAACACTCACTTCTAGTCTTCTCCTTATGTCTACTGGCTTCCCCGATCTTCACCAACTATTCCTCTCCTCTTAGCTGATCCAGGGTCCAGCGCGGGGACACTCCATTGTGGTGTAACCAAGCGCTTTATAAATGCTTCTTATCTCATCTTTAAATAAATAAGTGTGGGTGGCATTATCTGGTAAAATGATATACAAATCTTTTGCACTCCACTAAGCACAACATAACACATATTTAAGATTATTCAGAATAGGAATACGTTTCACTTCTAGATTGGAACAAAGCATTAACAAATCATTTACCTCCCTGGCAATAACGTTTCACTGTGGTTTGCCCCTGTGATATGGTTGCCACTTCTCCCCATATCATCAGGATACCATACTTCTGGGCCTAGGATTTAAGGTAATGGCAGCTCAGCTCCTTTACAGGCTGGTCTGAGCAAAGGACACCCTGCATATTGTCTCATGAAGAGATGCCCTCCTAGTCCGAGTCACTCAGTCATGCCATGGTAGCTCTCTTCTGTGCTTTCAGACTAAGTGGGTTGAGTACTTGAGTGCTCTTAGGAGTAAAAAAAACACAAAAAGGCACAAAAGCAAGGTTTGAGAAGAAGCAAAGACATTGACAACAAGCCAAAGAGAGGCTGACATGAGATATGCAAGAGGGTGAGCGCCGAGATCTTGGCATCTCACAACTTCAGCATGAGTAGTTAGCTAATTTCCTTTCAAAGAAAGTGGCAGATTTCCAGGCCTCATTTTTCCCCACACTGGAACCCTACTGTCAAATCGGACACCTTGTAGGGCCCTGTTCATTGACCATTTCAGCTCTTGGATCCTCCAACTATTGTATCTCTTCTTACCATTACTAAGTCAGGTTCACCGCTCAACCCAGGTCCCCCCTTGGTGCTGGGTAAACTTGAATCCAAATCTATGGACTTGCTCACCCAACTCATAAATGCTTCACTTTTGGCAGGCAGGGTTCCAAAGGCTTGGAGACAAAAGACTGAGGTGTTACTGGTGGGCAACCATACCCACCTTTGGGGCCATCACTTCTGGCCTGTGGCTATGGGTGCAGTTCCTACCCCTGTTCCTGCAGTCAAGAATCTGGGAGTGTGGCTTGATGAAAGCTTATCCATGAGTCATCAAATTCCCAAGGTGGCTGCCACATGTTTTGGCAGTCTACCATGGCCTAAGAAAATCTTGGGATGTCTCCTTAACTCTGCACAAAGAACTGTAATCCCGGCTTTGGTTATTGCCAGGCTGGATTATGGAAATGTTCTCAATATGGGAGTCAAGAAGATCCTGCTTTGTCGACACCAGATTGCGCAAAACACGGCGGAAAGACTTCTACTACACTCCCGCAAATTCTCTACTGTACTGCTAGTATGCTTCGTGAACTTCATTTGCTTCCAATTGAACAAGGTGTTCAATTTAAAGCACTTTGCTATGTTCATAAATGTCTCTCCAACTCAGGCCCCATCTATCTCAGATCTCTGGTGTCACCATACATACCCAACCGGGCTTTGCAGTCTAGTAACTTGGACCGTGTTATAATTCCTCGAATTAGGAAATCCCAGCAAGGAGGCTGTGCCTTCTTCTTCTTAGGCCCAAAGCTATGGAACTCCTTACCCCATGATCTGAGAGCCTGTCGCTCTTTATCGCTCTTCCGTAAGAAGCTGAAATCTTGGGTGTGATGTGAACTTGGGTTCCGTACTGTAAGGCAGCGGTGGGAAACCCTTCCTGGGTAGCGATGCGCTCTACAATCTATATAATAATAATTAAAAAAATAATAATAATACCAACATCAACAACAATAATAATAATAACAAATAATAATAAATATAATATTCAAGACGCACAATGGAGGGCATAAGAGAAATGTGCATAAGAGAGGCAGGTATGAAGCTTATTTAATTGAGCATGCTTTCTAAACATTCTGAAATGTTGAAATTACCTGTGTGCAGTCTGAGGTGGTTTAATTATTTTCCATAAAATTAAGACCACCTTTCTAATAGTTTCCTTAGGTTCTTTTTCTGGAAGATTTTCACTTTTTTACTGCAGAAATCTGAAAATATTTTTTTCTGATGTGCATATAGTGTACAACTATGACTTTACCTGCAACAATATTCACTGTAGCTTTCTCAATATGCTATTATTATCAAGAAAGCCTTAGGGAAGTCTTGGAAAAGACACAATCTGATTCTACCTGATTGTGTTTCTCCTATTTCATGTGCACCTCCAGTATGACAAGAAATGACAACATTCAGCACCAAGGATGTTTAGAGCCTTGAATCTCCTTGCTGCATCTTTAATTCCACTATATACACCCATTCCCCTTTAAAGCATGCTGATGAGGATGCGAGCCGCATGGCACATTTCACAAATGATGGAGCATAGGTACTTGTCTCTCAGTCATTTAGTTTAGTCATTACCCAGGACCCTCCACTGGTCTTATGGACCTCTGATTGTCTACTTGAAGGGTAAGATAAGACCTAGCTTCAGCAATTCATTACAAGTACAGTGAAATCAATGTGGCTCCACAAGGACGACAGAGATGACCGTGTCCATATCATAAGGGTTTTTTTACCAAATTAGTCCAAGTTACTAGCAAATCAAATTTCAGCAAATTAATCAATCCATGGAATAAGCATGTATATTCGAATGATCTTGAAGTCTACATTTGTATATTATCAAGGAAAAGATGCAAAAATATAGTGACATAGAGTAGACGGAAAATTAGGTAGAAAGGTTGCATAAAGGAACTTCCCTATTTTTAATAATTATCGAAAGGGAGACAGGGAATTTATAAGAGGAAGGTGTCAGCATCAAATGAACCAAGTTTAAGGTTCAGGGGATAGGAATGAGTGCTCAAGTATGAAGCTCAACACCCCAGGCAGGAGAAATCAGCAGAATCAAGAAGAGATCTTCTCCTAGTCAAGTCAGAACAGCCATTCTATGAAATGCATAGTGATACCTGAAGGAAAGTTCTGGAAGGCTCCCCGGTAGTCCTCTGGGAGGAGGTAGACTCCCTGATTTCACAGCACTGGACAAAGAAACACACATCTGCGCAATCTTGGATGTATTACTGGTCCAGTCTGCTTGGTACAGGAGGATCACTGCAGTTTGCATATCAACAGCCAAATCCAATTACTATCTAGCTAGCTAAAAGTTTCAGTACAATAGTACAATAACAATTAGCCAATTCTAGGTAACATGCACATGGATTAGACACCTACAGAAGGAAAAAAACATGAGACTTGCAGAACATTTTATAAACGTGAAATGGATGCAACTCAGGCCTGGTTACAGGTTAGGCCAACTTTAGATTTACATGGCTTCCAAACAAGTGCAGTTAGCATGAATACGTGTGTTGATTACATTTAATATATGTGTGGCTCTCCTCTAAGTTAAATACAACCACCTACAACAATTGATTTATAATAATTGCACACAGATTAATACTGTTAAACACACATTGGGGCATATTCACAAGAACGTGTGATAACCACCGCAAGTTTAGCTTAACGCAACTTCTCACATCCAGTAGCGGTCCGTGATAGGAGTGCCGGCCGGGCGGTGACGTGGGGTGGGGGAGGGGCAGGGTGGGGGTAGTAAACCACGGATTATGGCCGAATACAGGTAAGTAAACATTTAAATAAATAAAACGAATTTCGTTGTGAGTGCTGCATTGCCAAATGCGATGCAGTGCGCGCAACGAAATTCGTTTTATTTATTTAAATGTTTACTTACCTGTATTCGGCCGTAATCCATGGTTTACTACCCCCCACCCTGCCCCTCCCCCGCCCCACGTCACCGCCCGGCCGGCACTCCTACCACGGACCGCTACTGCTCACATCGCAGTCCATCGCGGGAAAACAACGCTGTGTTAACGTAGTATTCCCAACCTGGCGGCACCATGCGATAGTCCCACGATAACGCGTCAAATGACCGCGTTAAATTCAACTCGACGCCGCAAAAATGCAATACACGAACGCGAATAAAGTTGCGATGAGGCCAACCGCGATACAAAAACCAGCGGTAACCAGCGACAGGCCTGCAATTCCCACGCGTCATGCGGGAAAATGCACCATAAAAGCTGAACAAGAAAAACACACCATAAACAAAATAAACTGCGTAGCAACATGGATGCACCCGGAACGAGTGCCCAGGTCAACGCAAACCCCACAAGCCACACAGACCACCAGCAAGGAACCTCGGGGTCGGGGAAGGCCAAGGAGAAGAGGAAGAGGTAGACGGGGTACAGTCCGCATGACAACCGGATCGTCGTCACGGAGGTGACAGAGCACTAACAACAACTGTCTGTCACCTCCACCGTGTCATTGGCAACACAGACGGAAAAGTGGCATTCCATCGTGAATGCAGCCGGAGTGTCGAGGAGGCCAAGATGCGCTGGCACGATGTGAAAAGCCAAACCAAGCAGAAACCCGCTGCCAACAGGAAGGCAACAACGGCGAATGGAGGAGGGAGTCCTGCGCCACAGGAGGAGCTGGAGCAAATGGTGGCCACAGTCATCAGTTTTGAGACGGTGCAAGGAGTCGGGAGTCCGGACACTGCTCGACATGACCTGACACAACTTCAACAGGGTGAGTAACGAACAGGGACTGTGGGGACGGGGGGACGGGCACAATGGCACACATGCACAACGGCGTGTAGCACACCCCACACCCACAATGACCCTGGGTCATGTCCCTGATTCCTGTGGCACACTGCAGCACACATACAAACATCAAGTAGGCCCCCGTCCACCATGTGCCCAAAGGGGTCCCACCCCACACATCACCAATTACACAACACACACATGCACCCGTGCGATACACAGCAAAGATGCGTATGTGAGAGCCACACTGACAATGCAAGTGACACCACATGATGAGCAGCATGGCTGGAGTACAATCACCATGACATTGTGCACACCACGAGACTGAGGTGGCTGAGTGTGGACCAC
This sequence comes from Calotriton arnoldi, assembly GCA_963921515.1. NCBI lineage: Eukaryota > Metazoa > Chordata > Amphibia > Caudata > Salamandridae > Calotriton > Calotriton arnoldi. The sequence continues at coordinate 133,851 of CAWUFW010015854.1, read as the reverse complement.
ATCCGGAAAGGAGCAGGTCACACTCTGACACATCCATGTGCACAAACAACCACTGACGTCAACAATATATCTGCAGACAAACAATGCACAAGAGTACAAAAACCGTCCAAGAGCACAAATGACCCAAGTCGCCAACATCACAGCACCTTAAAAGCACAAAAACCAAAGGCACACTGCCTCCAAGGGATAAGGGGCAGCAAAATCACAGCTGCAGGTGCGACTCTCACACAATGCAACACACACACATAGCAATGACAGCACATCCACATGGACGACAATGTGGTACACAGTGCAACACTTACACTGCAGAACAGAGGACACAACTGGGTCCGCCTGTGCGTAGAAAATGGTCAATCACATCTGACATAGCAGGAAACTGTGAGATGCAAATGTACGTGTACAACCTCACATACGTCATGTAGTCCAAATGTCCACTGTCCCGCATCAAATAGTCCGCCCCTCCCAAACAGTCACAATGTACATTGTCATGCAGTCTGTATGTAAACTTGAACAATGCGGCAATATACATGCCAACACAATGTCAACAAGCATCTCCCCTTCACATTGCAGAGGGACACACAACACATCCAGCAGGGCAGACCAGACAACTCTACAGTGATGCTGAAGAGGACCTCCACACTCCCGACACCGACGCCCTACAACAGTCCATGGACATCTTAGGCAATCGACCTCCAGGAGCAGGGCAGCACCGCTGCATCGAGGATACCCCACCCCCTGCACAGACAACACAGCTGGACGCATCCAACACCCCGGGTGGCTCCCAGCAGCCCACCAAAGCACACATCGCATTCCAAGGCCAGGTGTCAGACTGCCAGAAGGGGGTGGCCGAACATGTGCGGGTGAGGTACTACCTCATGGAATCCGAACTAGATCACATACGTGGGTGTCTAGGTCCCATCAGGGACCACCTACACTCCCCAACGGAGACCCACACTGCGACAGAGACACATGCCTTTGCACATTTCCAGTACTGAACCACACCCAGAGCCACGGGATAATCATCCACACCCCCACGCTGGACTGGCGTACGCCGGCCCAGTTCACTCCTCTTACGTATTGAGTGGGGGATGACAAAGCTACATGTGCAATGTCTCACCCGCTGCCTGCGGTGACATGACTGCGTCCTCTGTACACGGCACAATGTAATGTTGTAGGTCCCGGGGCCCTAATGCATACATCATGAGCACACGGACACACTCAGATAGTTCGTTGAACTGGCTACGGGCACGTGCGCTCGACACCTTTATTGGCATGGTCACATGTACAGTGACACATGTGCTGGATGTGTGTGGGGTGAGTGTAAGCCAGCCCACATGGGGTCGTTGGTGCTGGCAACAACTTGAACAGTGATCACAATTAAAACGGAAACAGAAAACACCAGCATAACAGAAACAACTGTGAAGCATCATGGTGGTAGCCGGAGAAAGTACAGTGTTCACCCAACATGCAAGCCGAATGGTCCATGATTTGTGGTGCACTGAGTCAGTGGCAACTGAAGAGCTGAGCAGGGTATCAAGCTAATGATGGCACCCACGACAGGTGTGAGCAACTCTGACAGTCTGGCAGTAAGACACTTCCGACTCTGGCACCTGTTGTTTGGAGTTGGTCCTGGCGGTGTTGGCGTGTGCATCCTGCGGTGATGTGACGTCCGGGCAGGTCAGGACTCGATTTGCTGTGTGAGCCCAGGTGGACCGCAGTTGAGGCCGGAGGCAGCGGACAGCACAGGGCCACAGACACATGGCCTTGATGACCCCCAGTCCATCGACCCAGAGGCCATCCAATATGCCATCAGACAGGGGCCATGACTTGAGCTGCACAGAGTTAGTGGCTCCGGATGCACTGCCGCTGGCACAGGCACACCGCCACGGGACGGTGACTTGCGGTGCAGTGAGATAGGGCCACGCGAGGTGAGCGGGTCCTCGTTGATGTCGAAGGTGAATGTAGCGGAGGTTTGCGGGGGACAGTGGAAGGTGTCCTCCATGGCATGATGCAGAGGGCAGAAGCCGGCCGGAAGCGGCAAATAGAGGAGTGGAATGCTACAGCCTCGTTTTTGCCACAAAGTCAGTATCACAGAATAGATGATGAAGACAACCCCCAGTCCATAGACTCAGTCGCCACCAAAGTTCAACCAGAAAGTGTCCATGGATGTCGGGGAACAGACTTAGTGGCACCGGAGCTGAAAGGGGATGCAGTCTGCGATGAGGCCAGTACAATGATATCAAGTCTGCCATAAATGAATCATGACTGAATTCCCAATGTGTGACCTACTCGCCCGCAGTGTAGGCTGAAGGCGTAGTCATCAAGGGCCCACAGACACGTGTGGTTGGGATGCCATGCACATACTTTGTGTCACCACATCGAAGGGAGTATAGTGATTTAAACTTTGCATTGATATGTGTACTCGGCCATTGTGTAATCAAGACTCAGTTCCAAATGTGTGGCCTACTTGACCGCAGTGTAGGCCCGAGGCAGCGGTCAGCAGGGGCCCACAGCCACGTGTCGTTGGCCCGCGATGCACAGAGTTAGTGACACCAGAGCAGTTGTCGGCAGTGTTCGATCACCTCCGTAACTATGATCCTTTTCTCCTCCGGACTGAACCGCGTCTTCCTCTTACTCGTCTCCTTGCGTACAATGATATGAACTCCGCCATGCAGAAACCAAGATTTAGTTCCACATGTGTGACCTACTCGACCGCAGTGTAGGCCGGAGGCAGTAGTCAGCAAGGGACCACAGACAGGTGTAGTTCGAATGCTATGCACAGAGTTGGTGGCACCACATCGAAGGGAGTACAGTGATATAAACTCAGCCATAAAGTGTGTACTCTGCCATTGCATAATCAAGACTCAGTTCCAAATGTGTGACCTACTTGACCATAGTGTAGGCCGGAGGCAGCGGTGGACCACGTCAACGAGAAAGGAGTAAAGCGGGCCTGTGTCGCGGAGGCCGTGATGGTCTGAGGAGGCTGCCAAGGTCGCGGGCATCAGGCTTGGAGGTTGCGCCGGCACGTGGTGGGCCCTCCTTGACACACGCCGGTGTCGGCAGGTGAGCAGTGAGGCCTGACTGCGCAGGGGCGGGCATGACGGGTTCAGGGACCAGCGGCCCGGGGTGCAGCAGGCACACAGGATCGCAGGCCACTCCGCTCACGGCGACGGCGTCGTCCTCGTGGCGGGGTGGGAGGCGCTGCCTTGGCAGACACGTTGGGCATTCCGGAAGAGAACCACGCCCAGAGCTACGTGCTTTTTATTCACACCCCTACGCTGGCCTGGCATCCTCCGGGCCAGCCCACTCCGCACATACTTACAGGGGGGACGTCACAAGCTACATTTCCGCGATCTTCCCCACTGGCTGGGGTGACATGGTTGCGTCCACTGTCCACTACACTCCAAACACCAGCAGTGCATGTAGACATGGATATGTCTGTGGCCTGCATACTGCAGTCTGTCCAGCACATCTCCGCCACACTTGGCATTGTGTACATTCTCATTCATGGGTCACTTGCCTCCTTCGCACATGCCTGGTTCCCACCTCTCCCCACATTCCGCTATTGTGTGGCTGAGGTGCCATGCCATTGATGGCTCATGTACATGGCTAACCAAGGTTGCCACTGTAAGTTGTGCTGTCGTGTCTGGTAGGTGGGCATGTTGTTTGGCATGTTGTATGTGATTTTGTGACATGTGCAGTGCCAGAGTTGTGAGTTGCATGATTGTGGAGTTGAGGTGTGTGGTGTGTTCATTTGGTACTTGCCAACGAGCAGTGCATTCCCATAGGTGACATCCTGGAAGCGCTGGTTGATGTTGGACTGACGGAAGATGAAGGGATCATGCACACTGCCTGCGTAGTTGGCTACGACATTGGTGAAGAGTCCCCTGTGGTCCACTATTGCCTGCACGTTGATGGGATGCGTGTGCTTTCTGTTGGGGTATTGTTTGCGGTGTTGGCAGGGGGAACAAGTGGGACAAGTGTGCAGTCGATTGCCCCGACACGTGCGGGGATCCAGCTATGGCGTATAGTCCTTGCTTGGTCTCCAGCTGTTCCTGCGCATTGTGGGGGACGTATGGGTGCTGGGGTCCCTAGCTGGTGAGGGCATCAAGGACAGGTGTGAGGAACTTGGATGGGGCTGGCTGTGAGACTCCTCCGACTGGGGCGGTTGTTGTTTGGGAGGATACCAGAGGCCAACAGGTGCAGCACAGCCAGTAGCTTTGTCTGCGGAGGGATGTTGGTTGTCCGCTGTGTTGGTACCGTCAGCCTGTGGGGAATGATGGCCAGGATGCGGAGGATGGTTGTCCTTTTGGGCCTGTGGTGGGCATTGGCATTGTCTGGTGTTGGGTCTGTGGGGCAGGTGCATTTCCTGAAGGTCAGCTGTCTTTGTCTGCGCTGCCTCTGTGGTGGTCCGGGGGGGGGCAGGGGGGTCCGTTGGAGGGGTGGCGGTCCTGGGGGTCGTGGCGGTGGGTGTTGTTGCCCTCTTGGGGCTCCGGGGTGCATGGTGAGTGGCTCCATGGCATCTATTGTTCTTCAGGTGTGGCTGTGGGCTGGGCTCCCTTTTCTTGTGCAGGTTGACGTCCGACTTTGCACCAGGTCAGAGCAGGTGTTAATTTCCTGCTGGTAACGCGCCGTATCGCCTGTTTTGTGTTCCTATCGCCGATGTGGCTGGTCGTTGAGAATGTTGCGTTGTGGTGTTGTCGCAGCTTTTTGCTAGGGAACGCCTACTCTGCATCTCATTAGCGTTGGTTGCCGGGGTCATCTGTGGCGATGTTTTTTGCGACTGCTTTCGCAGGAAAAGTGGTGTTATGGGCTGTTAGCACCAGCTTGTGAATGCGTTAAAGTGCCGATAACTCGGCGATAGCTCCTTGAGAATATGCCCCACTGAGTATTACTTGCATATGAATATGTGGAGTTCTAAATTACGTGGCTCAAATTCCCCTCTGATGGCTATAATAGCCATCACACAAAACAAATTAACCTTCTGGGACGAATATATATTCTTACCCCGCATTCCAACACCACGCATACCATCACAACGCATTTGTAACAACGCAAGTGATGTCATCAGTGATGTCACTGACCATGTCATGAGTGATGTAATATGTGACGTCATCAGCAGTGCATTGCGGGGACGCGAGTTATAGTTAGCTGAACTAACTATAACGGGGGAATTTCACGGGTTTTGTACGAGTGAAATGTCCAACTGACTATAACTTTCCCTAAAAACTATGGTTTTTTCAGTGAATTTCAAAGGTTTTTTAAATGCTAATTTCTAATTATAACGTGCCTAAAACCTATGGTTTTTTCAGTGAATTTCAAAGGTTTTTTAAATGCTAATTTCTAGCTATGCCTACAGAGGTAGGACATGTGAAGAAAGAAGAAAAAACGCACAGAAAGAAGCAAAAGAAATGCACAAACAAGCAACAGAAGTCCACAAAGCGAAGAAAAGTGCAGGAAGAAGCAAGACGTACAGAAAGAACCAACAGAGGAGCAGAAAATCATCCTGTGCCCACAACGTTTTCAGACGGGTACTGGAGTTAACTGGCTCTGACTAACCAGGCCTAGAGCCAGTGCTATGCTAAAAGTCACTTAGAATACAGTGAAAACACCTACATACACTTTTTTTCACCTCTCTGCAACGCAACTCTGTTGTGCTTACTGAAGGTACCTGGTGGGCTAGTTGGACCCCAGGGACCCTCAGGATTCAAGGGGACTTAATCCCCCAACTTAAAACACGCCACAGGGCGTGTTTGCACACATGTCACCTCAGGCCCCGCCCCCTCACTTCACCACTGTGCAAACGCGCCCCGTGGTGTGTTTTAAGTTGCGGGATTAGGTCACCTTGAATCCGGAGGGTCCTTGGGGCCCAACTAGCCCACCAGGTACTTCCAGTAAGCGCCACAGGCCTGAGTTGCAGAGAGGTGGTCTGAGGCCACGCCCCTTTTTACACCTCTCTGCAACGCAGCTCTGTGGTGCTTACTGGAGGTACCTGGTGGGCTAGTTGGACCCCAGGAACCCTCAGGATTCAAGGGGACTTAATCCCCCAACTTAAAACACGCCACAGGGCATGTTTGCACACATGTCACCTCAGGCCCCGCCCCCTTCCTTCACCACTGTGCAAACACGCCCCGTGGTGCGTTTTAAGTCGGGGGATTAACTCCCCTTGAATCCTGAGGGTCCCTGGGGTGCAACTAGCCCACCAGCTACCTCCATTAAGTGCCACAGAGCTGCGATGCAGAGAGGTGTAAAAAGGGGCATGGCCTCAGAACACCTCTCTGCAACGCAGCCCCCTGGCGCATACTGGAGGTTCCTGGTGGGCTAGTTGGCCCCCAGGGACCCCCAGTATTCAAGGGGAATTCGTTCCCCATCTGCAAACGCGCCAGGGTGCGCTTTTGCAGAGTGCTGCAAGAAGGGGGCGTGGCCTCCGGCACGATGCCGGTCTTTTTAAAAAAAAAAAGATTTTAAGAAGGCGGGCTGTGTGGCCCCCTTCTTTTTCTAATTTATTTGCCCTGGAGACCCCATCCCCCAGGGCCTGCCCCCTATTTTTTTTTTTTTTAAATAATTTGGAAGGGGGCCGCGTGGCCCCCCTCCCGAGGCCTTAATCAGCCCCGGGGACCCCATCCCCCGTGGCATGGCCTTTTTTTTTTAAAATTGTTTTGGAGGGGGGCTGCATTGCCCCCCTCCGCAGGCCACTTATGGCCCCGGGGACCCCATCCCCCGGGGCCGGCCTTTGTATTTTTTTTTAATTTTGGGAAAGGGGGCCGCGTGGCCCCCCTCCCGGGCCACTTGTAGCCCCGGGGACCCCATCACCCGGGGCTGGCCCTCTCCGTTGGGGACCGTGGGGGGTCCCCAATCCCCCACGGTCCCGCCGGCTCCCCGTGTCCCTCGGGAGCCGGCATTGCTTTCCACATGGGGAGCTGCTAAGATGCAGCTCCCGTGTGGAAAAGCAATTTGCTTGAATTTTGGAAGAGAGAGCAGGTTTCCTGCTCTCTCTTCCAAAATCCAAAGCAAGTTTGCTATGACAGGACGGGAGCCGCGAGGCTCCCGTCCTGTCATAGCAAACTACAGTGTCCCGGGGGTGGGCACCCCGGGACACTGCAGGAGCTGGCCCTGGGGGGTGGTGGTCCCCAGGGCCATCACAGGCTCCAGGTGGGGGGCCGAGCGGCCCCCCTCCCAACATGTTCAACGCCCCGGGGAGGTGGTGGTCCCCGGGGATCGGGGGTCCGAAACGGACCCCCACATTTAAATTCTTAGTGCCCCGGGGAGGTGGCAGTCCCTGGGGCATGTGGGGGGGCTCGAGCCACCCACACAGGTAATTTATTAAAAAAAACAGAAGCCCCGGGGGGTGGCGGTCCACGGGGCTGCGGGAGGGCCCAGTGCCCTCCCGCACCATTTGTAATTCAAAGCCCCGGGGGGTGGCGGTCCCCGGGGCTTGGGGGGGCCTTAGAGGCCCCCCTACAATTTTTCAATTAACCCCCGCATGCCCCCGGGACTTGGCCCACCCGGGGGGCCAAATCACAAAGAAGCGCGGGAGCCCGCGCTTCGTTTTTTTTTTTTTCACGGTGGGATCTGCGCACCATGCGTGCATCCAGGCGATTTTTTAAAAACAAAAATGCTTTTTTTGGCCCTGGGGGTCCTTGTGGGACCCCCTAAGCAGGCCTAGGGGGTCAGGGTGTTTCTACCCTGCCCCCTTTTTGCGTTTTGCGCACTTGTTTCTGTGCCTCGGTTCTACCGAGGAACAAGATGGCTGCCAACACTTCCTGGTTTGGAGTGTTGACAGCCAATTAGCATACAGCTCATGATCGGGAGGGTGCGCTCAGGGTGCGCGGATCCACCGCGGCCATAGATATATATGTGATTTTACTTTTGATTTTCTCAGGAACTACTGAACGGATTTACACCATTTAACCAAAAGGCACGACACTGAACCAAGGGCTACCTTTTTGCCAAATTTGGTGTAATTCGTTCAGCAGTTCGGGCTGTAGCTGCGACTAAAGGTTCCTATGGAAAATTGCATGGGGAAAACACGTTTTGGGACCCCCCTTTTTTCTCGGCCCCCACTTGACGAATCACCCCGAAGCTTTCAAGATAGGAGCAGAACGGAGCGGGCCATAAGTTGTGAAAATTTCGCGAACATTCGTCAACCGGCGCCAAAGTTATTGGGAATAGAATGTTGCGGATTTCCTATGGAAAATAGGTCCTAACTATAACTATCTACTGGTGACCGCCAGTAGATAATATATATATATGAAAAAATGAGGGGTGCCTCGGTGAAGACATCACATTGGTAGGAGTTCACACACACCACAGCCGGCAGTAGCAAGGACAGCATCCCACAATACCTCAAATGCTGCCAAACGCGTTTCGAGTGATAACTCTTCATCAGTGGCTCTACAGAAATACAAAGGCAGGGGTCAGATACTCAACGTATTTATTTAAAAGTCCCGCCCTGTGTGGTCGCTAGGCATCCTGGATAATATAGTCCAAAAAATGGCTACCAGGGCTCAGAGTCAAATATAAACCCCAGTGGGTGCCGCTTGCCAGTAAAACATCTCTCCAAGTGGAAAAATTATTGTACATATCCCCCAAGTGGGATGAGGTAAGTAGAGATAGCCGTCCTGCTACCAATATCACCCCGGTTGTCAGGCCTCCTTCCGTCCGACTAGTGCGCGAGTATCTCTACTTATCTCATCCCACTTGGGGGATATGTACAATCATTTTTCCACTTGGAGAGATGTTTACTGGCATCTCCATTGGCTTAGGATTGAAAGCCGTATTAAGTTTAAGGCTTTGAGTCTCATGTTTAAGATTAAATCTGGAAAGGTACCTCCTTACTTGAAGACTCTTGTTCAACCTTATGTTCCATCTCGTGCTCTGCGCTCAGCCGCCCAGGTAAAGTTTATTGTTCCCAGGACGAGACTGGTGCGCATGGGCGATCGTTCCTTTTCCCATTTGGGCCCTTTTTATGGAACTCCCTTCCGATCGATCTTCGAATTGAATCTTCGTATGAGAACTTTCGTAGGGGTTTAAAAACTTGGTTATTTAATATGTAGGCCCCTCTGTTTATGTTGGCCCCTTCAGGCGGCGCCGGGAAACCCTAGGGTAGCTGTGCGCCTTATAAAACTAAAATAACAATAACAATAACAAGCGGCACCCACTGGGGTTTATATTTGACTCTGAGCCCTGGCAGCCATTTTTTGGACTATATTATCCAGGATGCCTAGCACCCACATAGGGCGGGACTTTTAAATAAATACGTTGAGTATCTGACTGCTGCCTTTGTATTTCTGTAGAGCCACTGATGAAGAGTTATTACTCGAAACGCATTTGGCAGCATTTGAGGTATTGTGGGATGCTGTCCTTGCTACTGCCGACTGTGGTGTGCGTGAACTCCTCCCGGTGTGATGTCTTCACCAAGGCACCCCTCATTTTTTCCTGTTTTGCGGCTGGTCCGGCCACGGAGATGTCCCGCTGCCTAAAAAGGTGGATCCTGGGTGTGTGCAAACTCGCGCACTAGTCGGACAGAAGGAGGCCTGACAACCGGGATGATATTGGTAGCAGGACGACTATCTCTACTTACCTCATCTGACTTGGGGGATATGTACAATAGTTTTTCCACTTGGAGAGATGTTTTACTGGCAAGCGGCACCCACTGGGGTTTATATTTGACTCTGAGCCCTGGCAGCCATTTTTGGACTATATTATCCAGGATGCCTAGCGCCCACATAGGGCGGGACTTTTAAATAAATACGTTGAGTATCTGACCGCTGCCTTTGTATTTCTGTAGAGCCACTGATGAAGAGTTATTACTTGAAACGCGTTTGGCAGCATTTGAAGTATTGTGGGATGCTGTCCTTGCTACTGCCGGCTGTGGTGTGCGTGAACTCCTCCCGGTGTGATGTCTTCACTGAGGCACCCCTCATTTTTTCCTGTTTTGCGGCTGGTCCGGCCACGGAGATGTCCCGCTGCCTAAAAAAGGCGGATCCTGGGTGTGTGCAAACTCGTGCACTAGTCGAACGGAAGGAGGCCTGACAACCGGGGTGATATTGGTAGCAGGACGGCTATCTCTACTTACCTCATCCCACTTGGGGGATATGTACAATAATTTTTCCACTTGGAGAGATGTTTTACTGGCAAGCGGCACCCACTGGGGTTTATATTTGACTCTGAGCCCTGGCAGCCATTTTTTTGGACTATATTATCCAGGATGCCTAGCGCCCACATAGGGCGGGACTTTTAAATAAATATGTTGAGTATCTGACCGCTGCCTTTGTATTTCTGTAGAGCCACTGATGAAGAGTTATTACTCGAAACGCGTTTGGCAGCATTTGAGGTATTGTGGGATGCTGTCCTTGCTACTACCGGCTGTGGTGTGCGTGAACTCCTCCCGGTGTGATGTCTTCACCGAGGCACCCCTCATTTTTTCCTGTTTTGCGGCTTGTCCGGCCGCGGAGATGTCCCGCTGCCTAAAAAGGCAGATCCTGGGTGTGTGCAAACTCGCGCACTAGTCGGACGGAAGGAGGCCTGAAAACCGGGGTGATATTGGTAGCAGGACGGCTATCTCTACTTACCTCATCCCACTTGGGGGATATGTACAATAATTTTTCCACTTGGAGAGATGTTTTACTGGCAAGCGGCACCCACTGGGGTTTATATTTGACCCTGAGCCCTGGCAGCCATTTTTTGGACTATATTATCCAGGATGGGTAGCGCCCACATAGGGCGGGACTTTTAAATAAATACGTTGAGTATCTGACCGCTGCCTTTGTATTTCTGTAGAGCCACTGATGAAGAGTTATTACTCGAAACACGTTTGGCAGCATTTGAGGTATTGTGGGATGCTGTCCTTGCTACTGCCGGCTGTGGTGTGCGTGAACTCCTCCCGGTGTGATGTCTTCACCGAGGCACCCCTCATTTTTTCCTGTTTTGCGGCTGGTCCGGCCGCGGAGATGTCCCGCTGCCTAAAAAGGCGGATCCTGGGTGTGTGCAAACTCGCGCACTAGTCGGACGGAAGGAGGCCTGACAACCGGGGTGATATTGGTAGCAGGACGGCTATCTCTACTTACCTCATCCCACTTGGGGGATATGTACAATCATTTTTCCACTTGGAGAGATGTTTTACTGGCAAGCGGCACCCACTGGGGTTTATATTTGACTCTGAGCCCTGGCAGCCATTTTTTGGACTATATATTCCAGGATGCCTAGCGCCCACATAGGGCGGGACTTTTAAATAAATACGTTGAGTATCTGACCGCTGCATTTGTATTTCTGTAGAGCCACTGATGAAGAGTTATTACTCGAAACGCGTTTGGCAGCATTTGAGGTATTGTGGGATGCTGTCCTTGCTACTGCCGGCTGTGGTGTGCGTGAACTCCTCCCGGTGTGATGTCTTCACCGAGGCACCCCTCATTTTTTCCTGTTTTGTGGCTGGTCCGGCCACGGAGATGTCCCGCTGCCTAAAAAGGCGGATCCTGGGTGTGTGCAAACTCGCGCACTAGTCGGACGGAAGGAGGCCTGACAACCGGGGTGATATTGGTAGCAGGACGGCTATCTCTACTTACCTCATCCCACTTGGGGGATATGTACAATAATTTTTCCACTTGGAGAGATGTTTTACTGGCAAGCGGCACCCACTGGGGTTTATATTTGACTCTGAGCCCTGGCAGCCATTTTTTGGACTATATTATCCAGGATGCCTAGCGCCCACATAGGGCGGGACTTTTAAATAAATACGTTGAGTATCTGACTGCTGCCTTTGTATTTCTGTAGAGCCACTGATGAAGAGTTATTACTCGAAACGCGTTTGGCAGCATTTGAGGTATTGTGGGATGCTCTCCTTGCTACTGCCGGCTGTGGTGTGCGTGAACTCCTCCCGGTGTGATGTCTTCACCGAGGCACCCCTCATTTTTTCCTGTTTTGCGGCTGGTCCGGCCGCGGAGATGTCCCGCTGCCTAAAAAGGCAGATCCTGGGTGTGTGCAAACTCGCGCACTAGTCGGACGGAAGGAGGCCTGACAACCGGGGTGATATTGGTAGCAGGACGGCTATCTCTACTTACCTCATCCCACTTGGGGGATATGTACAATAATTTTTCCACTTGGAGAGATGTTTTACTGGCAAGCGGCACCCACTGGGGTTTATATTTGACTCTGAGCCCTGGCAGCCATTTTTTGGACTATATTATCCAGGATGCCTAGCGCCCACATAGGGCGGGACTTTTAAATAAATACGTTGAGTATCTGACCGCTGCCTTTGTATTTCTGTAGAGTCACTGATGAAGAGTTATTACTCGAAACGCGTTTGGCAGCATTTGAAGTATTGTGGGATTCTGTCCTTGCTACTGCCAGCTGTGGTGTGCGTGAACTCCTCCCGGTGTGATGTCTTCACCAAGCCACCCCTCATTTTTTCCTGTTTTGCGGCTGGTCCGGCCACGGAGATGTCCCGCTGCCTAAAAAGGCGGATCCTGGGTGTGTGCAAACTCGCGCACTAGTCGAACGGAAGGAGGCCTGACAACCGGGGTGATATTGGTAGCAGGACGGCTATCTCTACTTACCTCATCCCACTTGGGGGATATGTACAATAATTTTTCCACTTGGAGAGATGTTTTACTGGCAAGCGGCACCCACTGGGGTTTATATTTGACTCTGAGCCCTGGCAGCCATTTTTTGGACTATATTATCCAGGATGCCTAGCGCCCACATAGGGCGGGACATTTAAATAAATACGTTGAGTATCTGACCGCTGCCTTTGTATTTCTGTAGAGCCACTGATGAAGAGTTATTACTCGAAACGCGTTTGGCAGCATTTGAGGTATTGTGGGATGCTGTCCTTGCTACTACCGGCTGTGGTGTGCGTGAACTCCTCCCGGTGTGATGTCTTCACCGAGGCACCCCTCATTTTTCCTGTTTTGCGGCTGGTCCGGCCACGGAGATGTCCCGCTGCCTAAAAGGCGGATCCTGGGTGTGTGCAAACTCGCGCACTAGTCGAACGGAAGGAGGCCTGACAACCGGGGTGATATTGGTAGCAGGACGGCTATCTCTACTTACCTCATCCCACTTGGGGGATATGTACAATCATTTTTCCACTTGGAGAGATGTTTTACTGGCAAGCAGGACCCACTGGGGTTTATATTTGACTCTGAGCCCTGGCAGCCATTTTTTGGACTATATTATCCAGGATGCCTAGCGCCCACATAGGGCGGGACTTTTAAATAAATATGTTGAGTATCTGACCACTGCCTTTGTATTTCTGTAGAGCCACTGATGAAGAGTTATTACTCAAAACGCGTTTGGCAGCATTTGAGGTATTGTGGGATGCTGTCCTTGCTACTGCCGGCTGTGGTGTGCGTGAACTCCTCCCGGTGTGATGTCTTCACCGATGCACCCCTCATTTTTTCCTGTTTTGCGGCTGGTCCGGCCGCGGAGATGTCCCGCTGCCTAAAAAGGCGGATCCTGGGTGTGTGCAAACTCGCGCACTAGTCGGACGGAAGGAGGCCTGACAACCAGGGTGATATTGGTAGCAGGACGGCTATCTCTACTTACATCATCCCACTTGGGGGATATGTACAATAATTTTTCCACTTGGAGAGATGTTTTACTGGCAAGCGGCACCCACTGGGGTTTATATTTGACTCTGAGCCCTGGCAGCCATTTTTGGACTATATTATCCAGGATGCCTAGCGCCCACATAGGGCGGGACTTTTAAATAAATACGTTGAGTATCTGACCGCTGCCTTTGTATTTCTGTAGAGCCACTGATGAAGAGTTATTACTCGAAACGCGTTTGGCAGCATTTGAAGTATTGTGGGATTCTGTCCTTGCTACTGCCGGCTGTGGTGTGCGTGAACTCCTCCCGGTGTGATGTCTTCACTGAGGCACCCCTCATTTTTTCCTGTTTTGCGGCTGGTCCGGCCACGGAGATGTCCCGCTGCCTAAAAAGGCGGATCCTGGGTGTGTGCAAACTCGCGCACTAGTCGAACGGAAGGAGGCCTGACAACCGGGGTGATATTGGTAGCAGGACGGCTATCTCTACTTACCTCATCCCACTTGGGGGATATGTACAATCATTTTTCCACTTGGAGAGATGTTTTACTGGCAAGCGGCACCCACTGAGGTTTATATTTGACTCTGAGCCCTGGCAGCCATTTTTTGGACTATATTATCCAGGATGCCTAGCGCCCACATAGGGCGGGACATTTAAATAAATACGTTGAGTATCTGACCGCTGCCTTTGTATTTCTGTAGAGCCACTGATGAAGAGTTATTACTTGAAACGCGTTTGGCAGCATTTGAAGTATTGTGGGATGCTGTCCTTGCTACTGCCGGCTGTGGTGTGCATGAACTCCTCCCAGTGTGATGTCTTCACCGAGGCACCCCTCATTTTTTCCTGTTTTGCGGCTGGTCCGGCCACGGAGATGTCCCGCTGCCTAAAAGGCGGATCCTGGGTGTGTGCAAACTCGCGCACTAGTCGAACGGAAGGAGGCCTGACAACCGGGGTGATATTGGTAGCAGGACGGCTATCTCTACTTACTTCATCCCACTTGGGGGATATGTACAATAATTTTTCCACTTGGAGAGATGTTTTACTGGCAAGCAGGACCCACCGGGGTTTATATTTGACTCTGAGCCCTGGCAGCCATTTTTTGGACTATATTATCCAGGATGCCTAGCTCCCACATAGGGCGGGACTTTTAAATAAATATGTTGAGTATCTACCGCTGCCTTTGTATTTCTGTAGAGCCACTGATGAAGAGTTATTACTCAAAACGCGTTTGGCAGCATTTGAGGTATTGTGGGATGCTGTCCTTGCTACTGCCGGCTGTGGTGTGCGTGAACTCCTCCCGGTGTGATGTCTTCACCGAGGCACCCCTCATTTTTCCTGTTTTGCGGCTGGTCCGGCCGCGGAGATGTCCCGCTGCCTAAAAGGCGGATCCTGGGTGTGTGCAAACTCGCGCACTAGTCGGACGGAAGGAGGCCTGACAACCAGGGTGATATTGGTAGCAGGACGGCTATCTCTACTTACCTCATCCCACTTGGGGAATATGTACAATAATTTTTCCACTTGGAGAGATGTTTTACTGGCAAGCGGCACCCACTGGGGTTTATATTTGACTCTGAGCCCTGGTAGCCATTTTTTGGACTATATTATCCAGGATGCCTAGCGCCCACATAGGGCGGGACTTTTAAATAAATACGTTGAGTATCTGACTGCTGCCTTTGTATTTCTGTAGAGCCACTGATGAAGAGTTATTATTCGAAACGCGTTTGGCAGCATTTGAGGTATAGTGGGATGCTGTCCTTGCTACTGCCGGCTGTGGTGTGCGTGAACTCCTCCCGGTGTGATGTCTTCACCGAGGCACCCCTCATTTTTTACTGTTTTGCGGCTGGTCCGGCCGCGGAGATGTCCCGCTGCCTAAAAAGGCGGATCCTGGGTGTGTGCAAACTCGCGCACTAGTCAGACGGAAGGAGGCCTGACAACCAGGGTGATATTGGTAGCAGGACGGCTATCTCTACTTACCTCATCCCACTTGGGGAATATGTACAATAATTTTTCCACTTGGAGAGATGTTTTACTGGCAAGCGGCACCCACTGGGGTTTATATTTGACTCTGAGCCCTGGTAGCCATTTTTTGGACTATATTATCCAGGATGCCTAGCGCCCACATAGGGCGGGACTTTTAAATAAATACGTTGAGTATCTGACTGCTGCCTTTGTATTTCTGTAGAGCCACTGATGAAGAGTTATTATTCGAAACGCGTTTGGCAGCATTTGAGGTATAGTGGGATGCTGTCCTTGCTACTGCCGGCTGTGGTGTGCGTGAACTCCTCCCGGTGTGATGTCTTCACCGAGGCACCCCTCATTTTTTACTGTTTTGCGGCTGGTCCGGCCGCGGAGATGTCCCGCTGCCTAAAAAGGCGGATCCTGGGTGTGTGCAAACTCGCGCACTAGTCAGACGGAAGGAGGCCTGACAACCAGGGTGATATTGGTAGCAGGACGGCTATCTCTACTTACCTCATCCCACTTGGGGGATATGTACAATAATTTTTCCACTTGGAGAGATGTTTTACTGGCAAGCGGCACCCACTGGGGTTTATATTTGACTCTGAGCCCTGGCAGCCATTTTTTGGACTATATTATCCAGGATGCCTAGCGCCCACATAGGACGGGACTTTTAAATAAATACGTTGAGTATCTGACCGCTGCCTTTGTATTTCTGTAGAGCCACTGATGAAGAGTTATTACTCGAAACGCGTTTGGCAGCATTTGAAGTATTGTGGGATTCTGTCCTTGCTACTGCTGGCTGTGGTGTGCGTGAACTCCTCCCGGTGTGATGTCTTCACTAAGCACCCCTCATTATTTCCTGTTTTGCGGCTGGTCCGGCCACGGAGATGTCCCGCTGCCTAAAAAGGCGGATCCTGGGTGTGTGCAAACTCGCGCACTAGTCGAACGGAAGGAGGCCTGACAACCGGGGTGATATTGGTAGCAGGACGGCTATCTCTACTTACCTCATCCCACTTGGGGGATATGTACAATAATTTTTCCACTTGGAGAGATGTTTTACTGGCAAGCGGCACCCACTGGGGTTTATATTTGACTCTGAGCCCTGGCAGCCATTTTTTGGACTATATTATCCAGGATGCCTAGCGCCCACATAGGGCGGGACATTTAAATAAATACGTTGAGTATCTGACCGCTGCCTTTGTATTTCTGTAGAGCCACTGATGAAGAGTTATTACTTGAAACGCGTTTGGCAGCATTTGAAGTATTGTGGGATGCTGTCCTTGCTACTGCCGGCTGTGGTGTGCATGAACTCCTCCCGGTGTGATGTCTTCACCGAGGCACCCCTCATTTTTTCCTGTTTTGCGGCTGGTCCGGCCACGGAGATGTCCCGCTGCCTAAAAAGGCGGATCCTGGGTGTGTGCAAACTCGCGCACTAGTCGAACGGAAGGAGGCCTGACAACCGGGGTGATATTGGTAGCAGGACGGCTATCTCTACTTACCTCATCCCACTTGGGGGATATGTACAATAATTTTTCTACTTGGAGAGATGTTTTACTGGCAAGCAGGACCCACCGGGGTTTATATTTGACTCTGAGCCCTGGCAGCCATTTTTTGGACTATATTATCCAGGATGCCTAGCGCCCACATAGGGCGGGACTTTTAAATAAATATGTTGAGTATCTGACCGCTGCCTTTGTATTTCTGTAGAGCCACTGATGAAGAGTTATTACTCAAAACGCGTTTGGCAGCATTTGAGGTATTGTGGGATGCTGTCCTTGCTACTGCCGGTTGTGGTGTGCGTGAACTCCTCCCGGTGTGATGTCTTCACCGAGGCACCCCTCATTTTTTCCTGTTTTGCGGCTGGTCCGGCAGCGGAGATGTCCCGCTGCCTAAAAAGGCGGATCCTGGGTGTGTGCAAACTCGCGCACTAGTCGGACGGAAGGAGGCCTGACAACCAGGGTGATATTGGTAGCAGGACGGCTATCTCTACTTACCTCATCCCACTTGGGGAATATGTACAATAATTTTTCCACTTGGAGAGATGTTTTACTGGCAAGCGGCACCCTCTGGGGTTTATATTTGACTCTGAGCACTGGCTGCCATTTTTTGGACTATATTATCCAGGATGCCTAGCGCCCACATAGGGCGGGACTTTTAAATAAATACGTTGAGTATCTGACTGCTGCCTTTGTATTTCTGTAGAGCCACTGATGAAGAGTTATTACTCGAAACGCGTTTGGCAGCATTTGAGGTATTGTGGGATGCTGTCCTTGCTACTTCCGGCTGTGGTGTGCGTGAACTCCTCCCGGTGTGATGTCTTCAGCGAGGCACCCCTCATTTTTTACTGTTTTGCGGCTGGTCCGGCCGCGGAGATGTCCCGCTGCCTAAAAGGCGGATCCTGGGTGTGTGCAAACTCGCGCACTAGTCGGACGGAAGGAGGCCTGACAACCGGGGTGATATTGGTAGCAGGACGGCTATCTCTACTTACCTCATCCCACTTGGGGGATATGTACAATCATTTTTCCACTTGGAGAGATGTTTTACTGGCAAGCGGCACCCACTGGGGTTTATATTTGACTCTGAGCCCTGGCAGCCATTTTTTGGACTATATTATCCAGGATGCCTAGCGCCCACATAGGGCGGGACTTTTAAATAAATATGTTGAGTATCTGACCGCTGCCTTTGTATTTCTGTAGAGCCACTGATGAAGAGTTATTACTCAAAACGCGTTTGGCAGCATTTGAGGTATTGTGGGATGCTGTCCTTGCTACTGTCGGCTGTGGTGTGCGTGAACTCCTCCCGGTGTGATGTCTTCACCGAGGCACCCCTAATTTTTTCCTGTTTTGCGGCTGGTCCGGCCGCGGAGATGTCCCGCTGCCTAAAAAAGGCGGATCCTGGGTGTGTGCAAACTCGCGCACTAGTCGAACGGAAGGAGGCCTGACAACCGGTGTGATATTGGTAGCAGGACGGCTATCTCTACTTACCTCATCCCACTTGGGGGATATGTACAATAATTTTTCCACTTGGAGAGATGTTTTACTGGCAAGCGGCACCCACTGGGGTTTATATTTGACTCTGAGCCCTGGCAGCCATTTTTTGGACTATATTATCCAGGATGCCTAGCGCCCACATAGGGCGGGACTTTTAAATAAATATGTTGAGTATCTGACCGCTGCCTTTGTATTTCTGTAGAGCCACTGATGAAGAGTTATTACTCAAAACGCGTTTGGCAGCTTTTGAGGTATTGTGGGATGCTGTCCTTGCTACTGCCGGCTGTGGTGTGCATGAACTCCTCCCGGTGTGATGTCTTCACCGAGGCACCCCTCATTTTTTCCTGTTTTGCGGCTGGTCCGGCCGTGGACATGTCCCGCTGCCTAAAAAGGCGGATCCTGGGTGTGTGCAAACTCGCGCACTAGTCGGACGGAAGGAGGCCTGACAACCGGGGTGATATTGGTAGCAGGACGGCTATCTCTACTTACCTCATCCCACTTGGGGGATATGTACAATAATTTTTCCACTTGGAGAGATGTTTTACTGGCAAGCGGCACCCACTGGGGTTTATATTTGACTCTGAGCCCTGGTAGCCATTTTTTGGACTATATTATCCAGGATGCCTAGCGCCCACATAGGGCGGGACTTTTAAATAAATACGTTGAGTATCTGACTGCTGCCTTTGTATTTCTGTAGAGCCACTGATGAAGAGTTATTACTCGAAACGCGTTTGGCAGCATTTGAGGTATAGTGGGATGCTGTCCTTGCTACTGCCGGCTGTGGTGTGCGTGAACTCCTCCCGGTGTGATGTCTTCACCGAGGCACCCCTCATTTTTTCCTGTTTTGCGGCTGGTCCGGCCGCGGAGATGTCCCGCTGCCTAAAAAGGCGGATCCTGGGTGTGTGCAAACTCGCGCACTAGTCGGACGGAAGGAGGCCTGACAACCAGGGTGATATTGGTAGCAGGACGGCTATCTCTACTTACCTCATCCCACTTGGGGGATATGTACAATAATTTTTCCACTTGGAGAGATGTTTTACTGGCAAGCGGCACCCACTGGGGTTTATATTTGACTCTGAGCCCTGGCAGCCATTTTTTGGACTATATTATCCAGGATGCCTAGCGCCCACATAGGGCGGGACTTTTAAATAAATACGTTGAGTATCTGACCGCTGCCTTTGTATTTCTGTAGAGCCACTGATGAAGAGTTATTACTCGAAACGCGTTTGGCAGCATTTGAAGTATTGTGGGATTCTGTCCTTGCTACTGCCGGCTGTGGTGTGCGTGAACTCCTCCCGGTGTGATGTCTTCACTGAGGCACCCCTAATTTTTTCCTGTTTTGCGGCTGGTCCGGCCACGGAGATGTCCCGCTGCCTAAAAAGGCGGATCCTGGGTGTGTGCAAACTCGCGCACTAGTCGAACGGAAGGAGGCCTGACAACCGGGGTGATATTGGTAGCAGGACGGCTATCTCTACTTACCTCATCCCACTTGGGGGATATGTATAATAATTTTTCCACTTGGAGAGATGTTTTACTGGCAAGCGGCACCCACTGGGGTTTATATTTGACTCTGAGCCCTGGCAGCCATTTTTTGGACTATATTATCCAGGATGCCTAGCGCCCACATAGGGCGGGACATTTAAATAAATACGTTGAGTATCTGACCGCTGCCTTTGTATTTCTGTAGAGCCACTGATGAAGAGTTATTACTTGAAACGCGTTTGGCAGCATTTGAAGTATTGTGGGATGCTGTCCTTGCTACTGCCGGCTGTGGTGTGCATGAACTCCTCCCGGTGTGATGTCTTCACCGAGGCACCCCTCATTTTTCCTGTTTTGCGGCTGGTCCAGCCACGGAGATGTCCCGCTGCCTAAAAGGCGGATCCTGGGTGTGTGCAAACTCGCGCACTAGTCGAACGGAAGGAGGCCTGACAACCGGGGTGATATTGGTAGCAGGACGGCTATCTCTACTTACCTCATCCCACTTGGGGGATATGTACAATAATTTTTCCACTTGGAGAGATGTTTTACTGGCAAGCAGGACCCACCGGGGTTTATATTTGACTCTGAGACCTGGCAGCCATTTTTTGGACTATATTATCCAGGATGCCTAGCGCCCACATAGGGCGGGACTTTTAAATAAATATGTTGAGTATCTACCGCTGCCTTTGTATTTCTGTAGAGCCACTGATGAAGAGTTATTACTCAAAACGCGTTTGGCAGCATTTGAGGTATTGTGGGATGCTGTCCTTGCTACTGCCGGCTGTGGTGTGCGTGAACTCCTCCCGGTGTGATGTCTTCACCGAGGCACCCCTCATTTTTTCCTGTTTTGCGGCTGGTCCGGCCGCGGAGATGTCCCGCTGCCTAAAAAGGCGGATCCTGGGTGTGTGCAAACTCGCGCACTAGTCGGACGGAAGGAGGCCTGACAACCAGGGTGATATTGGTAGCAGGACGGCTATCTCTACTTACCTCACCCCACTTGGGGAATATGTACAATAATTTTTCCACTTGGAGAGATGTTTTACTGGCAAGCGGCACCCACTGGGGTTTATATTTGACTCTGAGCCCTGGCATCCATTTTTTGGACTATATATTCCAGGATGCCTAGCGCCCACATAGGGCGGGACTTTTAAATAAATACGTTGAGTATCTGACCGCTGCCTTTGTATTTCTGTAGAGCCACTGATGAAGAGTTATTACTCGAAACGCGTTTGGCAGCTTTTGAGGTATTGTGGGATGCTGTCCTTGCTACTGCCGGCTGTGGTGTGCATGAACTCCTCCCGGTGTGATGTCTTCACCGAGGCACCCCTCATTTTTTCCTGTTTTGCGGCTGGTCCGGCCACGGAGATGTCCCGCTGCCTAAAAGGCGGATCCTGGGTGTGTGCAAACTCGCGCACTAGTCGAACGGAAGGAGGCCTGACAACCGGGGTGATATTGGTAGCAGGACGGCTATCTCTACTTACCTCATCCCACTTGGGGGATATGTACAATAATTTTTCCACTTGGAGAGATGTTTTACTGGCAAGCAGGACCCACCGGGGTTTATATTTGACTCTGAGACCTGGCAGCCATTTTTTGGACTATATTATCCAGGATGCCTAGCGCCCACATAGGGCGGGACTTTTAAATAAATATGTTGAGTATCTGACCGCTGCCTTTGTATTTCTGTAGAGCCACTGATGAAGAGTTATTACTCAAAACGCGTTTGGCAGCATTTGAGGTATTGTGGGATGCTGTCCTTGCTACTGCCGGCTGTGGTGTGCGTGAACTCCTCCCGGTGTGATGTCTTCACCGAGGCACCCCTCATTTTTTCCTGTTTTGCGGCTGGTCCGGCCGCGGAGATGTCCCGCTGCCTAAAAAGGCAGATCCTGGGTGTGTGCAAACTCGCGCACTAGTCGGACGGAAGGAGGCCTGACAACCAGGGTGATATTGGTAGCAGGACGGCTATCTCTACTTACCTCATCCCACTTGGGGAATATGTACAATAATTTTTCCACTTGGAGAGATGTTTTACTGGCAAGCGGCACCCACTGGGGTTTATATTCGACTCTGAGCCCTGGCATCCATTTTTTGGACTATATATTCCAGGATGCCTAGCGCCCACATAGGGCGGGACTTTTAAATAAATACGTTGAGTATCTGACCGCTGCCTTTGTATTTCTGTAGAGCCACTGATGAAGAGTTATTACTCGAAACGCGTTTGGCAGCTTTTGAGGTATTGTGGGATGCTGTCCTTGCTACTGCCGGCTGTGGTGTGCGTGAACTCCTCCCGGTGTGATGTCTTCACCGAGGCACCCCTCATTTTTTCCTGTTTTGCGGCTGGTCCGGCCGCGGAGATGTCCCGCTGCCTAAAAAGGCGGATCCTGGGTGTGTGCAAACTCGCGCACTAGTCGGACGGAAGGAGGCCTGACAACCGGGGTGATATTGGTAGCAGGACGGCTATCTCTACTTACCTCATCCCACTTGGGGGATATGTACAATAATTTTTCCACTTGGAGAGATGTTTTACTGGCAAGCGGCACCCACTGGGGTTTATATTTGACTCTGAGCCCTGGCATCCATTTTTTGGACTATATATTCCAGGATGCCTAGCGCCCACATAGGGCGGGACTTTTAAATAAATACGTTGAGTATCTGACCGCTGCCTTTGTATTTCTGTAGAGCCACTGATGAAGAGTTATTACTCGAAACGCGTTTGGCAGCTTTTGAGGTATTGTGGGATGCTGTCCTTGCTACTGCCGGCTGTGGTGTGCGTGAACTCCTCCCGGTGTGATGTCTTCACCGAGGCACCCCTCATTTTTCCTGTTTTGCGGCTGGTCCGGCCGCGGACATGTCCCGCTGCCTAAAAAGGCGGATCCTGGGTGTGTGCAAACTCGTGCACTAGTCGGACGGAAGGAGGCCTGACAACCGGGGTGATATTGGTAGCAGGACGGCTATCTCTACTTACCTCATCCCACTTGGGGGATATGTACAATAATTTTTCCACTTGGAGAGATGTTTTACTGGCAAGCGGCACCCACTGGGGTTTATATTTGACTCTGAGCCCTGGCTGCCATTTTTGGACTATATTATCCAGGATGCCTAGCGCCCACATAGGGCGGGACTTTTAAATAAATACGTTGAGTATCTGACTGCTGCCTTTGTATTTCTGTAGAGCCACTGATGAAGAGTTATTACTCGAAATGCGTTTGGCAGCATTTGAGGTATTGTGGGATGCTGTCCTTGCTACTGCCGGCTGTGGTGTGCGTGAACTCCTCCCGGTGTGATGTCTTCACCGAGGCACCCCTCATTTTTTACTGTTTTGCGGCTGGTCCGGCCGCGGAGATGTCCCGCTGCCTAAAAAGGTGGATCCTGGGTGTGTGCAAACTCGCGCACTAGTCGGACGGAAGGATGCCTGACAACCGGGGTGATATTGGTAGCAGGACGGCTATCTCTACTTACCTCATCCCACTTGGGGGATATGTACAATAATTTTTCCACTTGGAGAGATGTTTTACTGGCAAGCGGCACCCACTGGGGTTTATATTTGACTCTGAGCCCTGGCAGCCATTTTTTGGACTATATTATCCAGGATGCCTAGCGCCCACATAGGGCGGGACTTTTAAATAAATACGTTGAGTATCTGACCGCTGCCTTTGTATTTCTGTAGAGCCACTGATGAAGAGTTATTACTCGAAACGCGTTTGGCAGCATTTGAAGTATTGTGGGATGCTGTCCTTGCTACTGCCGGCTGTGGTGTGCGTGAACTCCTCCCGGTGTGATGTCTTCACCGAGGCACCCCTCATTTTTTCCTGTTTTGCGGCTGGTCCGGCCACGGAGATGTCCCGCTGCCTAAAAAGGCGGATCCTGGGTGTGTGCAAACTCGCGCACTAGTCGAATGGAAGGAGGCCTGACAACCGGGGTCATATTGGTAGCAGGACGGCTATCTCTACTTACCTCATCCCACTTGGGGGATATGTACAATAATTTTTCCACTTGGAGAGATGTTTTACTGGCAAGCGGCACCCACTGGGGTTTATATTTGACTCTGAGCCCTGGCAGCCATTTTTTGGACTATATTATCCAGGATGCCTCGCGCCCACATAGGGCGGGACTTTTAAATAAATACGTTGAGTATCTGACCGCTGCCTTTGTATTTCTGTAGAGCCACTGATGAAGAGTTATTACTCGAAACGCGTTTGGCAGCATTTGAGGTATTGTGGGATGCTGTCCTTGCTACTGCCGGCTGTGGTGTGCGTGAACTCCTCCCGGTGTGATGTCTTCACCGAGGCACCCCTCATTTTTTCCTGTTTTGCGGCTGGTCCGGCCGCGGAGATGTCCCGCTGCCTATAAAGGCGGATCCTGGGTGTGTGCAAACTCGTGCACTAGTCGGACGGAACGAGGCCTGACAACCGGGGTGATATTGGTAGCAGGACGGCTATCTCTACTTACCTCATCCCACTTGGGGGATATGTACAATAATTTTTCCACTTGGAGAGATGTTTTACTGGCAAGCGGCACCACTGGGGTTTATATTTGACTCTGAGCCCTGGCAGCCATTTTTGGACTATATTATCCAGGATGCCTAGCGCCCACATAGGGCGGGACTTTTAAATAAATATGTTGAGTATCTGACCGCTGCCTTTGTATTTCTGTAGAGCCACTGATGAAGAGTTATTACTCGAAATGCGTTTGGCAGCATTTGAGGTATTGTGGGATGCTGTCCTTGCTACTGCCGGCTGTGGAGTGCATGAACTCCTCCCGGTGTGATGTCTTCACCGAGGCACCCCTCATTTTTTCCCATATATATATATATATATATATATATATATATATATATATATATATATATATATATATATATATATAACTAAAAACGCCCAGAAGGTTGAGGCCGCACACAGCTGCAGGTGAGTTACAAACTCCATTTGAACCAAGCAGGCAGCTTAACATCCCTTTGAAGTCCATGGCCTGACGAGTTTCGATGCCGCTGTTTGCATCTCCTCAGAGGCTGTGTCAGTGGAGGTGATTTATGGCTGCCGCATTTCCCCTGCGTGTTTGGTGTTAGTGAGCTATCAGTGCTCCTCCCTTGGTGGAAGTTCATTTTCAAATGCACACTGGGATATGAGGTCTCATTTTGCCAAATAACGCCCTCTGGTGGGTTACCTCTGCTGCAGCTAATTATGGACGATTATTCTCGGCCCTCCGTTGAGCCTTGGATGATACTCTGCCGGCTTCATTAAAGGTACCCTGCAGCTTCGGAAAGAGGAATCTTCCTCTCCTCTAGTCCCGTTGGTTGCGGGCAGTGCGATCCCTCTGCGGCCTGGAACCGCCGCATAATATGTAACCAAAAACGCCCAGAAGCTTGAGGCCGCACACAGCTGCAGGTGAGTTACAAACTCCATTTGAACCAAGCAGGCAGCTTAACATCCCTTTGAAGTCCATGGCCTGACGCGTTTCGATGCCGCTGTTTGCATCTCCTCAGAGGCCGTGTCAGTGGAGGTGATTTATGGCTGCCGAATTTCCCCTGCGTGTTTGGGGTTAGTGAGCTATCAGTGCTCCTCCCTTGGTGGAAGTTCATTTTCAAATGCACGCTGGGATATGAGGTCTCATTTTGCCAAATAACGCCCTCTGGTGGGTTACCTCCGCTGCAGCTAATTATGGACGATTATTCTCGGCCCTCCATTGAGCCTTGGATGATACTCTGCCGGCTTCATTAAA
This sequence comes from Calotriton arnoldi, assembly GCA_963921515.1. Lineage (NCBI taxonomy): Eukaryota > Metazoa > Chordata > Amphibia > Caudata > Salamandridae > Calotriton > Calotriton arnoldi. Next base: position 108,162 of record CAWUFW010015854.1, on the reverse strand, counting down.
GGTACCCTGCAGCTTCGGAAAGAGGAATCTTCCTCTCCCCTAGTCCCGTTGGTTGCGGGCAGTGCGATCCCTCTGCGGCCTGGAACCGCCGCATAATATGTAACCAAAAATGCCCAGAAGCTTGAGGTCGCACACAGCTGCAGGTGAGTTACAAACTCCATTTGAACCAAGCAGGCAGCTTAACATCCCTTTGAAGTCCATGGCCTGATGCGTTTCGATGCCGCTGTTTGCATCTCCTCAGAGGCCGTGTCAGTGGAGGTGATTTATGGCTGCCGCATTTCCCCTGCGTGTTTGGGGTTAGTGAGCTATCAGTGCTCCTCCCTTGGTGGAAGTTCATTTTCAAATGCACGCTGGGATATGAGGTCTCATTTTGCCAAATAACGCCCTCTGGTGGGTTACCTCCGCTGAAGCTAATTATGGACGCTTATTCTCGGCCCTCCATTGAGCCTTGGATGATACTCTGCCGGCTTCATTAAAGGTACCCTGCAGCTTCGGAAAGAGGAATCTTCCTCTCCCCTAGTCCCGTTGGTTGCGGGCAGTGCGATCCCTCTGCGGCCTGGAACCGCCGCATAATATGTAACCAAAAACGCCCAGAAGCTTGAGGCCGCACACAGCTGCAGGTGAGTTACAAACTCCATTTGAACCAAGCAGGCAACTTAACATCCCTTTGAAGTCCATGGCCTGACGCGTTTCGATGCCGCTGTTTGCATCTCCTCAGAGGCCGTGTCAGTGGAGGTGATTTATGGCTGCCGCATTTCCCCTGCATGTTTGGGGTTAGTGAGCTATCAGTGCTCCTCCCGTGGTGGAAGTTCATTTTCAAATGCACGCTGGGATATGAGGTCTCATTTTGCCAAATAACGCCCTCTGGTGGGTTACCTCCGCTGCAGCTAATTATGGACGATTATTCTCGGCCCTCCATTGAGCCTTGGATGATACTCTGCCGGCTTCATTAAAGGTACCCTGCAGCTTCGGAAAGAGGAATCTTCCTCTCCCCTAGTCCCGTTGGTTGCGGGCAGTGCGATCCCTGCAGCTGTGTGCGGCCTCAAGCTTCTGGGCGTTTTTGGTTACATATTATGCGGCGGTTCCAGGCCGCAGAGGGATCGCACTGCCCGCAACCAACGGGACTAGGGGAGAGGAAGATTCCTCTTTCCGAAGCTGCAGGGTACCTTTAATGAAGCCGGCAGAGTATCATCCAAGGCTCAATGGAGGGCCGAGAATAATCGTCCATAATTAGCTGCAGCGGAGGTAACCCACCAGAGGGCGTTATTTGGCAAAATGAGACCTCATATCCCAGCGTGCATTTGAAAATGAACTTCCACCAAGGGAGGAGCACTGATAGCTCACTAACCACAAACACGCAGGGGAAATGCGGCAGCCATAAATCACCTCCGCTGACACGGCCTCTGAGGAGATGCAAACAGCGGCATCGAAACGCGTCAGGCCATGGACTTCAAAGGGATGTTAAGCTGCCTGCTTGGTTCAAATGGAGTTTGTAACTCACCTGCAGCTGTGTGCGGCCTCAAGCTTCTGGACGTTTTTGGTTACATATTATGCAGTGGTTCCAGGCCGCAGAGGGATCGCACTGCCCGCAACCAACGGGACTAGGGGAGAGGAAGATTCCTCTTTCCGAAGCTGCAGGGTACCTTTAATGAAGCCGGCAGAGTATCATCCAAGGCTCAATGGAGGGCCGAGAATAATCGTCCATAATTAGCTGCAGCGGAGGTAACCCACCAGAGGGCGTTATTTGGCAAAATGAGACCTCATATCCCAGCGTGCATTTGAAAATGAACTTCCACCAAGGGAGGAGCACTGATAGCTCACTAACCACAAACACGCAGGGAAATGCGGCAGCCATAAATCACCTCCGCTGACACGGCCTCTGAGGAGATGCAAACAGCGGCATCGAAACGCGTCAGGCCATGGACTTCAAAGGAATGTTAAGCTGCCTGCTTGGTTCAAATGGAGTTTGTAACTCACCTGCAGCTGTGTGCGGCCTCAAGCTTCTGGGCGTTTTTGGTTACATATTATGCGGCGGTTCCAAGCCGCAGAGGGATCGCACTTCCCGCAACCAACGGGACTAGGGAGAGGAAGATTCCTCTTTCCGAAGCTGCAGGGTACCTTTAATGAAGCCGGCAGAGTATCATCCAAGGCTCAATGGAGGGCCGAGAATAATCGTCCATAATTAGCTGCAGCGGAGGTAACCCACCAGAGGGCGTTATTTGGCAAAATGAGACCTCATATCCCAGCGTGCATTTGAAAATGAACTTCCACCAAGGGAGGAGCACTGATAGCTCACTAACCACAAACACGCAGGGGAAATGCGGCAGCCATAAATCACCTCCGCTGACACGGCCTCTGAGGAGATGCAAACAGCGGCATCGAAACGCGTCAGGCCATGGACTTCAAAGGGATGTTAAGCTGCCTGCTTGGTTCAAATGGAGTTTGTAACTCACCTGCAGCTGTGTGCGGCCTCAAGCTTCTGGGCGTTTTTGGTTACATATTATGCGGCGGTTCCAAGCCGCAGAGGGATCGCACTGCCCGCAACCAACGGGACTAGGGAGAGGAAGATTCCTCTTTCCGAAGCTGCAGGGTACCTTTAATGAAGCCGGCAGAGTATCATCCAAGGCTCAATGGAGGGCCGAGAATAATCGTCCATAATTAGCTGCAGCGGAGGTAACCCACCAGAGGGCGTTATTTGGCAAAATGAGACCTCATATCCCAGCGTGCATTTGAAAATGAACTTCCACCAAGGGAGGAGCACTGATAGCTCACTAACCACAAACACGCAGGGGAAATGCGGCAGCCATAAATCACCTCCGCTGACACGGCCTCTGAGGAGATGCAAACAGCGGCATCGAAACGCGTCAGGCCATGGACTTCAAAGGGATGTTAAGCTGCCTGCTTGGTTCAAATGGAGTTTGTAACTCACCTGCAGCTGTGTGCGGCCTCAAGCTTCTGGACGTTTTTGGTTACATATTATGCAGTGGTTCCAGGCCGCAGAGGGATCGCACTGCCCGCAACCAACGGGACTAGGGGAGAGGAAGATTCCTCTTTCCGAAGCTGCAGGGTACCTTTAATGAAGCCGGCAGAGTATCATCCAAGGCTCAATGGAGGGCCGAGAATAATCGTCCATAATTAGCTGCAGCGGAGGTAACCCACCAGAGGGCGTTATTTGGCAAAATGAGACCTCATATCCCAGCGTGCATTTGAAAATGAACTTCCACCAAGGGAGGAGCACTGATAGCTCACTAACCACAAACACGCAGGGGAAATGCGGCAGCCATAAATCACCTCCGCTGACACGGCCTCTGAGGAGATGCAAACAGCGGCATCGAAACGCGTCAGGCCATGGACTTCAAAGGGATGTTAAGCTGCCTGCTTGGTTCAAATGGAGTTTGTAACTCACCTGCAGCTGTGTGCGGCCTCAAGCTTCTGGGCGTTTTTGGTTACATATTATGCGGCGGTTCCAAGCCGCAGAGGGATCGCACTTCCCGCAACCAACGGGACTAGGGGAGAGGAAGATTCCTCTTTCCGAAGCTGCAGGGTACCTTTAATGAAGCCGGCAGAGTATCATCCAAGGCTCAATGGAGGGCCGAGAATAATCGTCCATAATTAGCTGCAGCGGAGGTAACCCACCAGAGGGCGTTATTTGGCAAAATGAGACCTCATATCCCAGCGTGCATTTGAAAATGAACTTCCACCAAGGGAGGAGCACTGATAGCTCACTAACCACAAACACGCAGGGAAATGCGGCAGCCATAAATCACCTCCGCTGACACGGCCTCTGAGGAGATGCAAACAGCGGCATCGAAACGCGTCAGGCCATGGACTTCAAAGGGATGTTAAGCTGCCTGCTTGGTTCAAATGGAGTTTGTAACTCACCTGCAGCTGTGTGCGGCCTCAAGCTTCTGGGCGTTTTTGGTTACATATTATGCGGCGGTTCCAAGCCGCAGAGGGATCGCACTGCCCGCAACCAACGGGACTAGGGGAGAGGAAGATTCCTCTTTCCGAAGCTGCAGGGTACCTTTAATGAAGCCGGCAGAGTATCATCCAAGGCTCAATGGAGGGCCGAGAATAATCGTCCATAATTAGCTGCAGCGGAGGTAACCCACCAGAGGGCGTTATTTGGCAAAATGAGACCTCATATCCCAGCGTGCATTTGAAAATGAACTTCCACCAAGGGAGGAGCACTGATAGCTCACTAACCACAAACACGCAGGGGAAATGCGGCAGCCATAAATCACCTCCGCTGACACGGCCTCTGAGGAGATGCAAACAGCAGCATCGAAACGCGTCAGGCCATGGACTTCAAAGGGATGTTAAGCTGCCTGCTTGGTTCAAATGGAGTTTGTAACTCACCTGCAGCTGTGTGCGGCCTCAAGCTTCTGGGCGTTTTTGGTTACATATATATATATATTCACTGAAAAAACCATAGGTTTCAGGCACGTTATAGTTAGAAATTAGCATTTAAAAAACCTTAGAAATTCACTGAAAAAACCATAAGGTTTTAGGGACAGTTATAGTTAGTTGGACATTGCACTCATACAAAACCCGTGAAATTCCCCCGTTATAGTTAGTTCAGGTAACTATAACTCGCGCCCCCGCAATACACTGCTGATGACGTCATATATTACATCACTCATGACATGGTCAGTGACATCACTGATGACATCACTGATGACATCTCAAATGACATCACTGATGACATCTTCCAGTGACTGTGTGTTTCTGTAAAGTTTAAATATTTTTAATATATATAGGGAAAGGCGTATTGAAGAATGAGTGGGTGTAAAAGTGTCTGTATGGATGATTTAGTAGGTGTGTGACTAACTCGATAAGTGAGTGATTAAACGTATCTTACTGAATGCATGGGTTAGTGACTAAACTGGGTGAATGTCTGTATCCATCTGTCTGTTGCTGTGTAAGTGGTGCATGGGTTTGTGAATAGCTACATGAGTGTCTATATGAGTTATTGATTGGTTGTCTGAGTATCTGTATGGGTGCCTGAGTGTTTGTGTGGGTGGGGTGTGTGCGACTCTGTGCATAGATGTGTGAGTGGGTGATTCACTGGGTGGATGGTTTCAAGAGTGCATCTGTGATAGACTGTATGGGTGGGTAAGTGTGTGTAAGAGTGTGTTAGTGAGTAAATGTATGTCCCAGTGGTACATGTGTGAGTAACTACATATGTGAAAGGCAGTATATATGTGTGTTGGAGTATATAAATAGCTATAAGCGAGAGTGTGTGATTGTGAGAGTGACTGTATGGATGAGTGTGTGCTTGTATCAGTGATTGTATAAGAGCGTAAGAATGTGCTAGTATTTGTATGAGTAAGTGAGCTGGTGTGTGTATAACTGTATAGGTGAGTAAATGGCAGTGTGTTTAATTATTTGCATGACTGACTAGGTGTGTGAGTACCTCTATGGATGAGTGGCGGTGTTTGAGTGTCTATATAGGAGTATGAGTGCATATGATAGTCCTGTACTGAGTGACCATAAGAATGAGTGACTGTACGGGTGAGTGAGTGGATGTGTGTGTGTAGACCTAAGAATCAGTGAGTGGGTATGTAGTTATTGGTGTTGGAGTGTCTATGGTTTTGAGAATGGCAGTCTGTAATTTAGAGTGGGTGTATCAAAGGTTATATTAGGGTGTGAGGAGGTGCATTAAATTCTCACATGGATGATGTCATCAGTGATGTCATTTGAGATTTCATCAGTGATGTCATCAGTGGTGTCACTGACCATGTCATGAGTGATGTAATATGTGACGTCATCAGCAGTGCATTGCGGGGGCGCGAGTTATAGTTACCTGAACTAACTATAACGGGGGAATTTCACGGGTTTTGTACGAGTGCAATGTCCAACTAACTATAACTGTCCCTAAAACCTTATGGTTTTTTCAGTGAATTTCTAAGGTTTTTAAATGCTAATTTCTAACTATAACGTGCCTGAAACCTATGGTTTTTTCAGTGAATTTCAAAGGTTTTTTAAATGCTAATTCCTAACTATAACGTGTCTGAAACCTATGGTTTTTTCAGTGAATTTCAAAGGTTTTTTAAATGCTAATTCCTAACTATAACGTGTCTGAAACCTATGGTTTTTTAAGTGAATTTCAAAGGTTTTGTAAATGACAATTTTTAAATGTATTAATTGTTATATTTATTTTTTTGATACTGATTTACAACATTTTTTTAAACTATTTATTTTTAGATATTTTATTTTTTAAATTACATTGTAATTACATTATACATTACATTACAAAATATACTTTCTCAGAATGAATTACTTTAGTTTAAATACTTTGCAAATAGGCAATAGACTTTTAAGTACAGTAGTTACAGTTGTTGCAATGGGCAACACAATTTCAAAAACAAAGCAACATTGAGCTCAATGTGAATTTCTAGCAAAATGCAATTAGTTACTTTATGGATTACTTTTCTAACCACAGGACTGGATCCTAGATTCAGTCCTGGGACATCTCCTGTAAACAGTTGAGTAAAAGCGTTTTGGTTACAGTAGTGATTTTTAAGGAATATTATTGTATTTTAAAAGTTGACACTTAGAAACTTTTTCATATAGAATCACCAATGTTATCCTATGGGAGGTAATTCACTTAGCAGGTAAGTAGTGTTATCGTTACTTTTTCTTACTCAGTGGTGGATCCTGGAACCAGCACTGGTGCATCTCCTGTAAACAATTGAAAGAATGCGTTTAAGTCACACATGCGATTTTTAAGGAATATTTGTAGTTTGTGAAAATCGACACTTTGAAACTTTTCTGCTGAAAACCAGACAATGGATTCCTATGGAAGGAAATTCAAGTTACTGGTAAGTACGGTTAGAATTACTTTTCAGGGTCAGTGCTGGGCTAAAGATGCAGCACTGGGTTCTCTCCTGATAACAGGTGAGTAAATCGGAATTCATAGTTCGGCTGATTTTAGAGAAATATTATAAAGTTCCAAAACTCCACACTTAGAAGAATTTCCAAGTGAAACCAGTCAATGTTAGCCTATGGAAGGAAATTCAAGTTACTGTTAAGTACGGTTAGAATTACTTTTCAGGGTCAGTGCTGGGCTAAAGATGCAGCACTGGGTTCTCTCCTGATAACAGGTGAGTAAATCGGAATTCGTATTTCGTCTGATTTTAGAGGAATATTTGTATGTTTCAAAAATCGACACTTAGAAACTTTTTCAGCAAAAAGCAGGCAATGATATCCTATGGAAGGAAATTCAAGTTACTGGTAAGTACGGTTAAAATTACTTTTCAGGATCAGTACTGGGCTGAAAGATGCAGCACTGAGGTCTCTCCTGATAACAGGTGAGTAAATCGGAATTCGTATTTCGGCTGATTTTAGAGGAATATTATAAAGTTCCAAAACTCCACACTTAGAAGAATTTCCAAGTGAAACCAGTCAATGTTAGCCTATGGAAGAAAATTCAAGTTACTGGTAAGTACGGTTAAAATTACTTTTCAGGACCAGTACTGGGCTGAAAGATGCAGCAATGAGGTCTCTCCTGATAACAGGTGAGTAAATCGAAAATCGTATTTCGGCTGATTTTAGAGGAATATTTGTATGTTTCAAAAATCGACACTTAGAAACTTTTTCAGCAAAAAGCAGGCAATGATATCCTATGGAAGGAAATTCAAGTTACTGGTAAGTACGGTTAGAATTACTTTTCAGGATCAGTACTGGGCTCAAAGATGCAGCACTGAGGTCTCTCCTGATAACAGGTGAGTAAATCGGAATTCGTAGTTTGGCTGATTTTAGAGGAATATTTGCACAATGGTGAAGGAAGGGGGTGGGGCCTAAGGGGACATGTCTGCAAACACGCCCTGTGGCGCGTTTTAAGTTGGACAATTAATTCCTCCTCGATCCCGAGGGTCCCTAGGGGCCAACTAGCCCACCAGGTACCTCCAGTATGCGCCAGGGGGCTGCGTTGCAGAGAGGTGTTCAGAGGCCACGCCCCTTTTTACAACACTCTGCAACGCAGCTCCGTGGCGCTTACTGGAGGTACCTGGTGGGCTAGTTGGCTCCTAGGGACCCTCAGGATTGAAAAGGAATTTATTCCCCATCTTAAAACGCGCCACGGGGCCTGTTTGCACACATGTCACCTGAAGCCCCGCCCCCTCCCTTCACAACTGTGCAAACGCGCCCCGTGGCGCATTTTAAGTTGGGGGATTAAGTCCCCTTGAATCCTGAGGGTCCCTGGAGTCCAACTAGCCCACCATATACCTCCAAAAAGCGCCACAGAGCTGCGTTGCAGAGAGGTGTAAAAGGGGCGTGGCCTCTCTACACGTCTCTGCGATGCAGCCCCTGGCGCATACTGGAGGTTCCTGGTGGGCTAGTTGGCCCCCAGGGACCCCCAGTATTCAAGGGGAATTCGTTCCCCTCTGCAAACGCGCCAGGGGCGCGTTTGCAGAGTACTGCAGGGAGGGGCGGGGCCTCCTGCACGATGCCGGTCGTTTATTTTTTTTATTTTTATTTTTTAATGGGAGGGGGCTGCGTGTCCCCCCTTCCCTTGCCCACTTTTGGCCCCGGGGACCCCATCCCCCGGGGCCTGAGCATTTTTTTTTTTTTAAATTAAAAAAAAAAAAAAACGGGAAGGGGGCCGCGTGGCCCCCCTTCCCTGGGCCTGTATTGGCCCCAGGGACCCCATCCCCCGGGGCATGGCCTCGAATTTTTTATTTTTTTATTTGGAGGGGGGCTGCGTGGCCCCCCTCCTCAGGCCATTTAAGGCCCCGGGGACCCCATCCCCCGGGGCCGGCCTTGCACTTATTTTTTTTTCTTTTTTTAAAATTTGGGGAGGGGGCTGCGTGGCCCCCTCCCTGGCCACTTATGGCCCCGGGGACCCCATCCCCCGGTGCCTGGCCTCTGGTTGGGGACTGTGGGGGTCCCCAATCCCCCCACAGTCCCAGCCGGCTCCCCGCCTCCTGCGCGAGCCGGCATTGCTTTTCCACATGGGGAGCAGCTAACATGCTGCTCCCCATGTGGAAAGCAATCAGCTTTGGATATTGGAAGCGAGAGCAGGTTTCCTGCTCTCTCTTCCAATATCCAAAGCAAGTTTGCAATGACAGGACGGGGGCTGCGAGGCTCCCGTCCTGTCATTGCAAACAGCAGTGTCCCGGGGGTAGGCATCCCGGGACACTGCAGGAGCCGGCCCTGGGGGGTGGCGGTTCCCAGGGCCATCACTGGCTCCAGGAGGGGGGCCGCGCGGCCCCCTCCCCACATTTTCAAAGCCCCGGGGAGGTGGTGGTCCCCGGGGCTTCGGAGGTCCAAACGGACCCCCATTTTTAATTTTTAGTGCCCCGGGAGGTGGCGGTCCCCGGGCGTGTGGGGGGCTGGAGCCCCCCACAAAGGTTAAATAAAAATAAAACAGAAGCCCCGGGAGGTGGCGGTCCCCGGGGCAGCGGGAGGGCAAAGAGCCCTCCCGCACCATTTTTTGTTAAAGCCCCGGGGGGTGGTGGTCCCCGGGGCATGGGGGGCCTCTCCCCCCATACATAAATTTAACCCCCCCCCACCATGCCCCCGGGACTTGGCCCACCCGGGGGCAAATTAACATCGAAGCGCAGGAGACCGCGCTTCGATTTTTTTTTTTTTCGGCAGGATCCGCGCACCCTGAGCGCATCCTGCCGATTTTTTTTTTTTTTTTAAATGCTTTTTTTTGCCCATGGGGTCCTTGTGGGACCCCCTGAGCAGGCCTAGGGGGTTAGGGTGTTTCTACCCTGTCCCCTTTGTGCGCTTTGCGCACTTGTTTCTGTCCCTCGGTTCTACCGAGGGACAAAATAACTGCCAACACTTCCTGAATTGGAATGTTGATAGCCAGCTGACAGCCAATTAGCATGCAGCTCGTGATCGGGAGGGTACGCGGACCCTACTCGGCCATAGATATATATGTGACTTTACTTGTGAATTTCTCAGGAACTACTGAACGGATTTACACCATTTAAGGAAAAGGCACCAGTCTGAACCAAGGGCTACCTCTTTGCCAAATTTGGTGTAATTCCGTTCAGCAGTTCGGGCTGTAGCTGCGACTAAAGGTTCCTATGGAAAAATGAATGGGGAAAATGCGTTTTGGGACCCCCTTTTTCTCGGCCCCCGCTTGACGAATCAACCCGAGACTTTCAGGGTAGGAGCGGAGCGCCCCAACAAGTTGGAAACTTTCGCGAACATTCGTCAACCGGCGCCAACGTTATTTCAAATAGAATGTCGCGGATTTCCTATGGATAATAGGTCCTAACTATAACTATCTACTGGCGACCGCCAGTAGATAATATATTATAATATATTATAATATAATATAATATATTATCTACTGGCGGTCGCCAGTAGATAGTTATAGTTAGGACCTATTATCCATAGGAAATCCGCGACATTCTATTTGAAATAACGTTGGCGCCGGTTGACGAATCTTCGCGAAAGTTTCGATGTTAATTTGCCCCCGGGTGGGCCAAGTCCCGGGAGCATGGTGGGGGGGTTAAATTTATGTATGGGGGGCCTCTAAGGGCCCCCAAGCCCCGGGGACCGCCACCCCCGGGGCTTTAACAAAAATGGTGCGGGAGGGCTCTTTGCCCTCCCGCTGCCCCGGGACCGCCACCTCTCCGGGGCTTCTGTTTTATTTTTTTAACCTTTGTGGGGGCTCCAGCCCCCCACACGCCCGGGTCCGCCACCTCCCCGGGGCACTAAAAAATTAAAAATGGGGGTCCGTTTTGGACCCCGAAGCCACGGGGACCACCACCTCCCGGGGCTTTGAAAATGTGGGGAGGGGGCCGAGCGGCCCCCTCCTGGAGCCAGTGATGGCCCTGGGGACCGCCACCCCCAGGGCCGGCTCCTGCAGTGTCCCGGGGTGCCTACCCCCGGGACACTGCTGTTTGCAATGACAGGACGGGAGCCTTGCGGCTCCCGTCCTGTCATTGCAAACTTGCTTTGGATATTGGAAGAGAGAGCAGGAAACCTGCTCTCGCTTCCAATATCCAAAGCTGATTGCTTTTCCACATGGGGAGCAGCATGTTAGCTGCTCCCCATGTGGAAAAGCAATGCCGGCTCGCGCAGGAGGCGGGGAGCCGGCTGGGACTGTGGGGAGATTGGGGACCCCCCCACAGTCCCCAACCAGAGGCCAGGCCCCGGGGGATGGGGTCCCCGGGGCCATAAGTGGCCAGTGAGGGGGCCACACAGCCCCCTCCCCAAATTTTAAAAAAGAAAAAAAAAGTGCAAGGCCGGCCTTGGGGGATGGGGTCCCCGGGGCCTTAAATGGCCTGAGGAGGGGGCCACGCAGCCCCCTCCAAATAAAAATAAAAAAATCGAGGCCATGCCCTGGGGATGGGGTCCCGGGGCCAATACAGGCCCAGGGAAGGGGGCCACGTGGCCCCTTCCCGTTTTTTTTTTTTTTTTAAATTGAAAAAAAAAAAATGCTCAGGCCCCGGGGGATGGGGTCCCCGGGGCCAAAAGTGGGCAAGGGAAGGGGGCCACGCAGCCCCCTCCCATTAAAAAAAATAGAAAAAAAAAACGACCGGCATCGTGCCGGAGGCCCCGCCCCCTCCCTGCAGTACTATGCAAACGCGCCCCTGGCGCGTTTGCAGAGGGGAACGAATTCCCCTTGAATACTGGGGGTCCCTGGGGACCAACTAGCCCACCAGGAACCTCCAGTATGCGCCAGGGGCTGCATTGCAGAGACGTGTACAGAGGCCACGCCCTTTCACACCTCTCTGCAACGCAGCTCTGTGGCGCTTTTGGAGGTATATGGTGGGCTAGTTGGACTCCAGGGACCCTCAGGATTCAAGGGGACTTAATCCCCCAACTTAAAACGCGCCACGGGGCGCGTTTGCACAGTGGTGAAGGGAGGGGCGGGGCTTCAGGTGACATGTGTGCAAACAGGCCCCGTGGTGCGTTTTAAGATGGGGAATAAATTCCTTTTCAATCCTGAGGGTCCCTAGGGGCCAACTAGCCCACCAGGTACCTCCAGTAAGCGCCACGGAGCTGCGTTGCAGAGTGTTGTAAAAGGGGCGTGGCCTCTGAACACCTCTCTGCAACGCAGCCCCTGGCGCATACTGGAGGTACCTGGTGGGCTAGTTGGCCCCTAGGGACCCTCGGGATAGAGGAGGAATTAATTGTCCAACTTAAAACGCGCCACAGGGCGTGTTTGCAGACATGTCACCTTAGGCCCCACCCCCTTCCTTCACCATTGTGCAAATATTCCTCTAAAATCAGCCAAACTACGAATTCCGATTTACTCACCTGTTATCAGGAGAGACCTCAGTGCTGCATCTTTGATCCCAGTACTGATCCTGAAAAGTAATTCTAACCGTACTTACCAGTAACTTGAATTTCCTTCCATAGGATATCATTGCCTGCTTTTGCTGAAAAAGTTTCTAAGTGTCGATTTTTGAAACATACAAATATTCCTCTAAAATCAGCCGAAATACGATTTTCGATTTACTCACCTGTTATCAGGAGAGACCTCATTGCTGCATCTTTCAGCCCAGTACTGGTCCTGAAAAGTAATTTTAACCGTACTTACCAGTAACTTGAATTTTCTTCCATAGGCTAACATTGACTGGTTTCACTTGGAAATTCTTCTAAGTGTGGAGTTTTGGAACTTTATAATATTCCTCTAAAATCAGCCGAAATACGAATTCCGATTTACTCACCTGTTATCAGGAGAGACCTCAGTGCTGCATCTTTCAGCCCACTACTGATCCTGAAAAGTAATTTTAACCGTACTTACCAGTAACTTGAATTTCCTTCCATAGGATATCATTGCCTGCTTTTTGCTGAAAAAGTTTCTAAGTGTCGATTTTTGAAACATACAAATATTCCTCTAAAATCAGACGAAATACGAATTCCGATTTACTCACCTGTTATCAGGAGAGAACCCAGTGCTGCATCTTTTAGCCCAGCACTGACCCTGAAAAGTAATTCTAACCGTACTTAACAGTAACTTGAATTTCCTTCCATAGGCTAACATTGACTGGTTTCACTTGGAAATTCTTCTAAGTGTGGAGTTTTGGAACTTTATAATATTCCTCTAAAATCAGCCGAAATACGAATTCCGATTTACTCACCTGTTATCAGGAGAGACCTCAGTGCTGCATCTTTCAGCCCACTACTGATCCTGAAAAGTAATTTTAACCGTACTTACCAGTAACTTGAATTTCCTTCCATAGGATATCATTGCCTGCTTTTTGCTGAAAAAGTTTCTAAGTGTCGATTTTTGAAACATACAAATATTCCTCTAAAATCAGACGAAATACGAATTCCGATTTACTCACCTGTTATCAGGAGAGAACCCAGTGCTGCATCTTTTAGCCCAGCACTGACCTTGAAAAGTAATTCTAACCGTACTTACCAGCAACTTGAATTTCCTTCCATAGGAATCCATTGTCTGGTTTTCAGCAGAAAAGTTTCAAAGTGTCGATTTTCACAAACTACAAATATTCCTTAAAAATCGCATGTGTGACTTAAACGCATTCTTTCAACTGTTTACAGGAGATGCACCAGTGCTGGTTCCAGGATCCACCACTGAGTAAGAAAAAGTAACGATAACACTACTTACCTGCTAAGTGAATTTCCTCCCATAGGATAACATTGGTGATTCTATATGAAAAAGTTTCTAAGTGTCAACTTTTAAAATACAATAATATTCCTTAAAAATCACTACTGTAACCAAAACGCTTTTACTCAACTGTTTACAGGAGATGTCCCAGGACTGAATCTAGGATCCAGTCCTGTGGTTAGAAAAGTAATCCATAAAGTAACTAATTGCATTTAGCTAGAAATTCACATTGAGCTCAATGTTGCTTTGTTTTTTAAATTGTGTTGCCCATTGCAACAACTGTAACTACTGTACTTAAAAGTCTATTGCCTATTTGCAAAGTATTTAAACTAAAGTAATTCATTCTGAGAAAGTATATTTTGTAATGTAATGTATAATGTAATTACAATGTAATTTAAAAAATAAAATATCTAAAAATAAATAGTTTAAAAAAATGTTGTAAATCAGTAGCAAAAAAATAAATATAACAATTAATACATTTAAAAATTGTCATTTACAAAACCTTTGAAATTCACTGAAAAAACCATAGGTTTCAGACACGTTATAGTTAGGAATTAGCATTTAAAAAACCTTTGAAATTCACTGAAAAAACCATAGGTTTCAGACACGTTATAGTTAGGAATTAGCATTTAAAAAACCTTTGAAATTCACTGAAAAAACCATAGGTTTCAGGCACGTTATAGTTAGAAATTAGCATTTAAAAAACCTTAGAAATTCACTGAAAAAACCATAAGGTTTTAGGGACAGTTATAGTTAATTGGACATTGCACTCGTACAAAACCCGTGAAATTCCCCGTTATAGTTAGTTCAGGTAACTATAACTCGCGCCCCGCAATGCACTGCTGATGACGTCACATATTACATCACTCATGACATGGTCAGTGACATCACTGATGACATCACTGATGACATCTCAAATGACATCCTATGGTTTTTTCAGTGAATATATATATATATGTATATTCACTGAAAAAACCATAGGTTTCAGGCACGTTATAGTTAGAAATTAGCATTTAAAAAACCTTAGAAATTCACTGAAAAAACCTTAGGTTTCAGGGACGTTATAGTTAGTTGGACATTTCACTCGTACAAAACCATAGAAATTCCGCCGTTATAGTTAGTTCAGCTAACTATAACTCGCGCCCCCGCAATGCACTGCTGATGACGTCACATATTACATCATTCATGACATGGTCAGTGACATCACTGATGACATCACTGATGACATCTCAAATGACATCACTGATGACATCATCCAGTGACTGTGTGTTTCTTTAAAGTATAAATATGTATTATATATATGCCAAGGTGTATTGATGAATGAGTGGGTGTATAAGTGTCTGGATGGAGGATTTAGTAGGTGCGTGACTGACTGTTTAAGTGAGTGATCACATGTGCCTTACTGAATGCATGGGTTAGTGACTAAACTGTGAGAATGTCTGTATCAGTCTGTCTGTTGTTGTATAAGCTGCTGCATGGGTTGGTCAGTAGCTACATGAGTGTCTATATGGGTTATCGATTCATTGCCTGAGTATTTTTATGGGTGCCTGAGTGTGTGTGTGGGTGGGTGGGAGGTGTGTGACTCTGTGCATAGATGTTTGAGTGGTTGATTCACTGGGTGTATGGGTTCAAGAGTACATGTGGAAGCAGCTGTATGGGTGGGTGAGTGTGTGTATGGGTGTGTTGGTGAGTGAATGGATGTCTCAGTGGTACATGTCCAAGTAACTACATATGTAAAAGGCAGTGTATGTGAGAGTTGGAATATATAAATGACTGTACGTGAGAGTCAGTGATTGTGAGAGTGGCTGTATGGATGAGTGTGTACTTGTATCAGTGATTGTATAAGAGAGTAAGTATGCGTTTGTTTCTGTTTGAATAAGTGATGTGGTGTGTGTATAACTGTATAGGTTAGTAAATGGAAGTGTGATTGATTCTTTGCATGACTGACTAGGTGTGTGAGTAACTCTGGATGAGTGGTGGTGTGTGAGTGTCTGTATAGGTGTATGAGTGCTTATGATAGTGTTGTATTGATGAGTGACTGCATGTATGAGTGATTGTATGGGTGAATGAGTGGATGTGTGTGTAGACCTAAGAATCAGTGAGTACGTATGTAGTAACTGGTATTGGTGTGTCGATGGTTTCGAAAATGGTAGTCTGTATTTTACAGTGGGTGTATCAAAGGTTACATTAGAGTGTGAGGAGGTGCATCAGATTTTCACATGGATGATGTCATCAGTGATGTCATCAGTGATATCATTTGAGATGTCATCAGTGATGTCATCAGTGATGTCACTGACCATGTCATGAATGATGTAATATGTGACGTCATCAGCTGTGCATTGCGGGGGCGCGAGTTATAGTTAGCTGAACTAACTATAACGGCGGAATTTCTCTGGTTTTGTACGAGTGAAATGTCCAACTAACTATAAAGTCCCTGAAAACTAAGATATTTTCAGTGAATTTCTAAGGTTTTTTAAATGCTAATTTCTAACTATAACGTCCCTGAAACCTATGGTTTTTTCAGTGAATTTCAAAGGTTTTTTAAATGCTAATTTCTAACTATAACATAGCAGTCGCGTTTGCAGAGTGGTGGAGAAAGGTGAGCGTGGCCTTCAAACACCTTTTAGCAATCCCACTGTGTGGGATTTAGCGGAAGTAACAGGAGGGATAGTCAGCCCGCAACGTCAACCTTGGGTGCCAACTACCCCTTTTATTACTTCCAGTAAGTCCCACACAGCAGGATTGCTAACTTGTTATATCAGGCCCCACCCCCTCCCTGCAGCACTCTGCAAATGCGCCCCCTGGCGTGTTCTAAGTTGGGGGATTAAGTCCCCTTGAATCCTGAGGGTCCCTGGGGGCCAACTAGGCCACCAGGTACCTCCATTAAGCGCCACTGAGCTGCGTTGCAGAGAGGTGTAAAAAGAGGCGTGGCCTCAGACCACCTCTCTGCAACACAGCTCTGTGGCACTTACTGGAGGTACATGGTGCACTAGTTGGCCCCCAGGGACCCTCAGGATTGAAGAGGACTTAATCCCCCAATTTACAACGCGCCAGGGAGCGCGTTAGCACACTTGTTATGTCAGGCCCTGCCCCCTCCCTGCACCACTGTGCAAACGCGCCCCCTGGCGCATTGTAAATTGGGGGATTAAGTCCCCTTGAATCCTGAGGGTCCTTGGGGGCCAACTAGCCCACCAGGTACCTCCAGTAAGCGCCACAGGGCTGCGTTGCAGAGAGGTGTAAAAAGGGGCGTGGCCTCAGACCACCTCTCCGCAACGCAGCTCTGTGGTGCTTACTGGAGGTACCCGGTGGGCTAGTTGGCCCCCAGGGACCCTCAGGATTGAAGGGGACTTAATCCCCCAATTTACAATGTGCCAGGGGGTGTGTTTGCACACTTGCTATGTCAGGCCCTGCCCTCTCCCTGCACCACTATGCAAACGCGCCCCCTGGCACGTTGTAAATTGGGGGATTAATTCCCCTTGAGTCCTGAGGGTCCCTGGGGGCCAACTAGCCCACCAGGTACCTCCAGTATGCGCCACAGAGCTGCGTTGCAGAGAGGTGTTCCGAGGCCACACCCCTTTTTACACCTCTCTGCAATGCAGCTCTGTGGCGCTTACTGGAGGTACCTGGTGGGCTAGTTGGCCCCCAGTATTCAAGGGGAATTAATTCCCCAACTTACAACACGCCAGGGGGCGCGTTTGCTGACTGCTGCAGGGAAGGGGCGGGGCCTCCGGCACGATGCCAGCTTTTTCTTTTTTTTTTACAAGGGGGGCTGTGTGGCCCCCCTTATTTTACATTATTTGGGGCCCTGGGGACCCCATACCCCAGGGCCTGCTCTTTTTTTTACATTTAAAAAAAAAACAGGAAGGGGGCCGCGCGCCCCCCTCCCGAGGCCAATTTCGGCACCGGGGACCCCATTCCCCGGGGCATGGCCACATTTTTATTTTTTATTTTTTAAGGAGTGGGGCTGCATGGCCCCCCTCCTTAGGCCTCTATTGGGCCCGGGGACCCCATCCCCCGGGGTTGTGCCTCTTTATTTTATTTTATTTTTTTAATTTTAATATTGAAGGGGGGCCGCGTGGCCCCCCTCCTGGGCCACTTCTGGCCCCGGGGACCCCATCCCCCGGGGCTGGCCCTTTGTGTTGGGGACCGTGGGGGGAGCCCCAATGCCCCCACGGTCCCACCGGCTTCCTGCCTCCTGCGGGAGCTGGCATTGCTTTTGAGCAAGGGGAGCTGCTGACATGCAATCCTGCTTTGCTTCATTCTAGCGAGAGCAGGTTTTCATCTTTCTCTGTCAGTCAGTCAGTATCTCTCTCAGTCAGTCAGTCTCTCTCTCTGTCAGTTAGTCTCTCTCTCAGTCAGTCAGTCTCTCTCTCTCTCAGTCAGTCAGTCTCTCTCTGTAAGTCAGTCTCTCTCTCAGTCAGTCAGTCTCTCTCTCAGTCAGTCAGTCTCTCTGTCAGTCAGTCTCTCTCTCAGTCAGTCAGTCTCTCTGAGTCAGTCAGTCTCTCTCTCTGTCTGTCAGTCAGTCTCTCTCAGTCAGTCAGTCTCTCTCTCTGTCAGTCAGTCTCTCTCTCTGTCAGTCAGTCTCTCTCTCTCAGTCAGTCTCTCTCAGTCAGTCAGTCTCTCTCAGTCAGTCAGTCTCTCAGTCAGTCAGTCTCTCTCTCAGTCAGTCAGTCTCTCTCTCACTCAGTCAGTCTCTCTCACTCAGTCAGTCTCTCTCAGTCAGTCTCTCTCTCTGTCAGTCAGTCTCTCTCTGTCAGTCAGTCTCTCTCTCAGTCAGTCAGTCTCTCTCAGTCAGTCAGTCTCTCTCTCAGTCAGTCAGTCTCTCTCAGTCAGTCAGTCTCTCTCAGTCAGTCAGTCTCTCTCTCTGTCAATCAGTCTCTCTCTCAGTCAGTCAGTCTCTCTCTGTCAGTCAGTCTCTCTCTGTCAGTCAGTCTCTCTCTCTCTCTGTCAGTCTCAGTCAGTCAGTCTCTCTCTCAGTCAGTCTCTCTCTCTCTGTCAGTCAGTCTCTGTCAGTCAGTCTCTCTCTGTCAGTCAGTCTCTCTCTCAGTCAGTCAGTTTCTCTCTCTGTCAGTCAGTTTCTCTCTCTCTCTGTCAGTCTCTCTCGGTCATTCAGTCTCTCTCAGTCAGTCAGTCTCTCTCAGTCAATCAGTCTCTCTCTCTCTGTCAGTCTCTCTCTCTGTCAGTCAGTCTCTGTCAGTCTCTCTCTCTCTCTCAGTCAGTCTCTCTCTGTCAGTCAGTCTCTCTCTCTCTCTCAGTCAGTGTCTCTCTGTCAGTCAGTCTCTCTCTCAGTCAGTCTCTCTGTCAGTCAGTCAGTCTCTCTGTCAGTCAGTCAGTCTCTCTCTCTGTCTGTCAGTGTCTCTCTGTCAGTCAGTCTCTCTCTCAGTCAGTCAGTCTCTCTGTCAGTCAGTCACTCTCTCGGTCTGTCAGTCTCTCTCTCAGTCAGTCAGTCTCTCTGTCAGTCAGTCAGTCACTCTCTTGGTCAGTCAGTCTCACTCTCTGTCAGTCAGTCTCTCTCAGTCAGTCAGTCTCTCTCTCAGTCAGGCAGTCTCTCTTAGTCAGTCAGTCTCTCTCAGTCAGTCAGTCTCTCTGTCAGTCAGTCTCTCTCTGTCAGTCAGTCTCTCTCTCTCTCTGTCAGTCTCTCTCTCTCTGTCAGTCTCTCTCTGTCAGTCAGTCTCTCTCTCTCTGTCAGTCTCTCTCTCTGTCAGTCTCTCTCTATCTCTCTCTCTCAGTCAGTCTCTCTGTCAGGTAGTCTCTCTCTGTCAGTCAGTCTCTCTCTCAGTCAGTCAGTCTCTCTCAGTCTCTCTCTCTGTCAGTCTCTCTCTCTCTCTCTCTCTCTCTCTGTCAGTCTCTCTGTCAGTCAGTCTCTCTCTGTCAGTCAGTCTCTCTCAGTCTCTTTCTCTGTCAGTCTCTCTCTCTCTCTCTGTCAGTCAGTCTCTATGTCAGTCAGTCTCTCTCAGTCAGTCAGTCTCTCTCTCTGTCAGTCAGTCTCTCTCTCAGTCAGTCAGTCTCCCTCTCTGTCAGTCTGTCTCTCTCTCAGTCAGTCAGTCTCTCTCTCAGTCAGTCAGTCTCTCTCTGTCAGTCAGTCTCTCTCAGTCAGTCAGTCTCTCTCTCTGTCAATCAGTCTCTCTGTCAGTCTCTCTCTGTCAGTCAGTCTCTCTCTGTCAGACAGTCTCGCTCTCTCTCTGTCAGTCTCAGTCAGTCAGTCTCTCCCTCAGTCAGTCTCTCTCTCTGTCAGTCAGTCTCTGTCAGTCAGTCTCTCTCTGTCAGTCAGTCTCTCTCTCAGTCAGCCAGTCTCTCTCTCTGTCAGACAGTTTCTCTCTCTCTCTGTCAGTCTCTCTCAGTCATTCAGTCTCTCTCTGTCAGTCAGTCTCTCTCAGTCAGTCAGTCTCTCTCTCAGTCAGTCAGTCTCTCTGTCAGTTAGTCTCTCTCTGAGTCAGTTAGTCTCTCTGAGTCAGTCAGTCTCTCTGAGTCAGTCAGTCTCTCTTAGTCAGTCATTCTCTCTTAGTCAGTCAGTCTCTCTCTCATTCAGTCAGTCTCTCTCTTAGTCACTCTCTCTCTCAGTCAGTCAGTCTCTCAGTCAGTCTCTCTCTCTCTGTCAGTCAGTGTCTCTCTCTCTCTCTGTCAGTCTCAGTCAGTCAGTCTCTCTCAGTCAGTCAGTCTCTCTGTCAGTCAGTCTCTCTGACAGTCAGTCTCTCTGTCAGTCAGTCAGTCTCTCTCTCAGTCAGTCAGTCTCTCTCTCAGTAAGTCAGTCTCTCTCTCAGTCAGTCAGTCTCTCTCTCTGTCAGTCTCAGTCAGTCAGTCTCTCTCTCTGTCAGTCAGTCTCTCTCTCTGTCAGTCTCTCTCAGTCAGTCTCTCTCAGTCAGTCTCTCTTAGTCAGTCTCTCTCAGTCAGTCTCTCTCTCAGTCATTCTCTCTCTCAGTCAGTCTCTCTCTCTCTCAGTCAGTCTCTCTCTCTCTCAGTCAGTCTCTCTCTGTCAGTCAGTCTCTCTCTCATTCAGTCAGTCTCTCTGTCAGTCAGTCTCTCTCTCTCTCTCTCTGTCAGTCTCAGTCAGTCTCTCTCAGTCAGTCTCTCTCTCAGTCAGTCTCTCTCAGTCAGTCACTCTCTCAGTCAGTCTCTCTCTCTGTCAGTCAGTCTCTCTCTCAGTCAGTCAGTCTCTCTCAGTCAGTCAGTCTCTCTCAGTCAGTCAGTCTCTCTCTCTGTCAGTCTCTCTCTCTCTGTCAGTCAGTCTCTCTCTGTCAGTCAGTCTCTCTCTCTCAGTCAGTCTCTCTCTCAGTCAGTCAGTCTCTCTCTCAGTCAGTCTCTCTGTCAGTCAGTCTCTCTCTCTCAGTCAGTCTCTCTCTCTCTCAGTCAGTCAGTCTCTCTGTCAGTCAGTCTCTCTGTCAGTCAGTCTCTCAGTCAGTCAGCCTCTCTCAGTCAGTCAGTCTCTCTCAGTCAGTCTCTCTCTACCTTAGTCAGTCAGTATCTCTCTCTCAGTCAGTCAGTCTCTCTCTGTCTGTCAGTCTCTCTCTCTCTTTCAGTCTCTCTCTGTCAGTCAGTCTCTCTCTCAGTCAGTCAGTCTCTCTCTCTCAGTCAGTCTCTCTCTCTGTCAGTCTCTCTCTCTCTGTCAGTCTCTCTCTCAGTCAGTCAGTCTCTCTGTTAGTCAGTCTCTCTCTGTTGTTCAGTCTCTCTCTCTCTCAGTCAGTCTCTCTCTCAGTCAGTCTCTCTCTCTCAGTCTCTCTCTCTCTCTCAGTCTCTCTCTGTCAGTCAGTCTCTCTCTGTCAGTCAGTCTCTCTCTCAGTCAGTCAGTCTCTCTCTCAGTCAGTCAGTCTCTCTCTCTCTCTCTCTCTACAACATACCTTAGAAACATTGCCAATATCTCTGGCTAAACACTTATAAGGTCCCAACGGCGAGACCTATTGGCGATGCCAATGCTTGTTTTTTATTTTTTCTTCCGGATTCGCGCACCCAGCGCGAATTTGGACATTTCTTAAAATGTTTTTGGGCTCTGGGTCCTTGTGGGACCCCCTGAGCAGGCCTAGGGGGTCAGGGTGTTCCCACCCTGCCCCCTTTTCTTGTTTTTCATCTTTGTTCAACTGTTTTCTTATGACTCTGGTTCAACCTAGTCCCAAGATGGCTGCCAGCATTTCCTGGATGAAGTGCTGACAGCCAAACAGATTTCACGATGACATGTGTGGTTAGGCTCCGCCCAGATATTGATATTTCTTTTTCCTTTCTTTTTCCTTTAATATTTCAAAAACTACTGAACGGATTTACACCATTTAACAAAAAGGACTCTTTCTGATCCAAGACCTACCTTTTTGCCAAATTTGGTGTAATTCCGTTCAGCAGTTCGGGCTGTAGCTTTGTCTAATGTTTCCTATGGAAAATAACATGGGGAAAACGCGATTTGGGACCCCCCTTTTTTCTCGGCCCCCACTTGGCAAATCACCCTGAAACTTTCAAGACAGGAGCTGACCGGAGCTGATCACTAGTTTTGAAAATTTCGCGAAGATTCGTCAACCAGCGCCAAAGTTATTGAGAAAACAAAAAAATGCTTTTCCTATGGAAACTAGGTCCTAACTATAACTACCTACTGACGACCGCCAGTAGGTAATATATATATATATATATATATATATTATCTACTGGCGGTCGCCAGTAGATAGTTATAGTTAGGACCTATTATCCATAGGAAATTCGTAACATTCTTTTCCCAATAACTTTGGCGCCAGTTGACGAATCGTCGCAAAATTTTCAAAACTTATAGCCCACTCCGGTCAGCTCCTATCTTGAAAGTTTCGGGGTGATTCGGTAAGCGGGGGCTGAGAAAAAAGGGGGGTCCCAAAACGTGTTTTCTCCATGTTATTTTCCATAGGAAACTTTAGACACGGCTACAGCCCGAACTGCTAAACGGAATTACACCAAATTTCTCAAAAAGGTAGTGCTTGGTTCAGAAAGCGCCCTTTTTTTAAAATGGTGTAAATCCGTTCAGTAATTCCAGAGAAATTCAAAAAATAAGAGTCAGAAAATCAATTTCCCATAGGAAACTTTATGCAAGGCTACAGCCGAAACTACTGAACGGATTTACCCCAAATTTGGCAAAAAGGTAGTGCATGGTTCAGAAAGCGACCTTTTCAAAAATGGTGTAAATCCGTTCAGTAGTTGCGGAGAAAATCCAAAAATAAACGTATCGATATCTATGGCCGCGGTGGATCCGCGCACCCTCCCGACGCGAGTAGAACCGAGTCACAAGAAAAGAGAAAAAGAAACGAGAAAAAAAAGAAAAGGGGGCAGGGTAGAAACACCCTGACCCCCTAGGCCTGCTTAGGGGGTCCCACAAGGACCCCCAGGGCCCAAAAAAGCATTTTTATTTTTAAAAAATCGGCAAAATGCGTGCCGGATTCGCGGATCCGGCTGCGAAACAAAAAAAAAACAAAGCGCGGGCTCCCGCGCTGCGTTAATAATTAGCCCCCGGGTGGGCCAAGTCCCGGGGGCAGTGAAAAAAAAATTATGGGGGGGCCCCAATACCCCCACACTGCCCCGGGGACCGCCACCTCCCCGGGGCTTGATTAATGAGTTGAGGGGGGGCACGCAGCCCCCCCGCAGCCCCGGGGACCGCCACACCCGGGGCTTTCATTAATTATAATAGCGGGGGCACACTGCCCCCATGCAGCCCCGGGGACCGCCACCCCCCGGGGCTTCATTTTTTTCTTTAAATATACCTGTGTGGGGGGGCTTGAGCCCCCCCACACGCCCCGGGGACCACCACCTTCCCGGGGCACTAATATTTAAATTTGCGGGTCCGTGACGGACCCCGGAGCCCCGGGGACCACCACCTCCCCGGGGCTTTGCAATTGTTGGGAGGGGGGCTGCGTGGCCCCCCTCCTGGAGCCCTTCATGGCCCTGGTGACTGCCACCCCCCAGGGCCGGCTCCTGCAGTGTCCCGGGTGCCCACCCCGGGACACTGCTGTTTGCATTGACAGGGGCGGGAGCCTCGCGGCTCCCGCCCTGTCATTGCAAACTGCTTTTCTTCATTGAAGCGAGAGCAGAGAACCTGCTCTCGCTCAGTGAAGCAAAGCAGATTGCTTTTCCACAAGGGGAGCTGCATGTCAGCAGCTCCCCATGTGGAAAAGCAATGCCGGCTCCCGCAGGACGCGGGAGCCGAGGCGGGACCGTGGGGGATAGGGGACCCCCACGGTCCCCAATGAGAGGCCAGGCCCGGGGGATGGGGTCCCCGGGGCTGGAAGTGGCCCGGGAGGGGGCCACACGGCCCCCTCCCGTGTATTAAATTATTATTCTTTTTAAAAGGAGAGGCCAGGCCCCGGGGGATGAGGTCCCCGTGGCCATATTTGGCCTGAGGGAGGGAGCACGCGGCCCCCTCCCCAACAAAAAAATTATTAAATAAAGGTGGGCCCGGGGGATGGGGTCCCCGGGGCCGGAGTTGGCCACAGGAGGGGGCCCACGCACCCCTCCATTAACATAAAAAAAAAAAAAAAAGAGGAGCAGGCCCTGGGGGATGGGGTCCCCAGGGCACAAAGAAAGAGAGAGGGGGCCACACAGCCCCCTTCTTAAAAAAAAGCCGGCATCGCGGCTAGGCCCTGCCCCCTCCCTGCAACACTCAGCAAACGCGCCCCCTGGCGCGTTTAAAGTTGGGGAACTAATTCCCTTGAATACTGGGGGTCCCTGGGGGCCAACTAGCCCACCAGGTACCTCCAGTATGCGTCAGGGAGCTGTGTTGCAGAGAGGTGTTCAGAGGCCACGCTCCTTTTACACCTCTCTGCAACGCAGCTCTGTAGCGCTTACTGGAGGTACCTGGTGGGCTAGTTCGACCCCAGGGACCCTCAGGATTCAAAGGGACTTAATCCCCCAACTTAAAAACGCGTCACAGGGCGCGTTTGCATAGTGGTGAAGGGAGGGCGGGGCCTGAGGTGACTATGTGTGCAAACACGCCCTGTGGCGCATTTTAAGTTGGGGAATTAATTCCTCTTCAATCCTGAGGGTCCCTGGGGTCCAACTAGCCCACCACATACCTCCAGTAAGCACCACAGAGCTGCGTTGCAGAGTGGTGTAAAGGGGCGTGGCCTGGGCCACCTCTCTGCAACGCAGCCCTGTGGCGCTTACTGGAGGTACGTGGTGGGCTAGTTGGACCCCAGGGACCCTCAGGATTGAAGAGGAATTAATTCCCCAAATTAAAACGCGCCACAGGGCGTGTTTGCACACATGTCACATCAGGCCCCCTCCCTTCACCACTGTGCAAACGCGCCCGAGGCGCGTTTTAAGAGGAAGTTTTAATCCCCTGCCCTATTATGTACCAGGGCCTTACAGAGGAGGTCATGCTAATCACAGGGTACCCCAACGCATAGTGTTCCCTAGTGTATGTAGGTGTTTTCACTGTATTCTAAGTGTCTTTTAGCATAGCACTGGCTCTAGGCCTGGTTAGTCTGAGTCAGTTACCACCAGTACCCGTCTGAAAAAGTTGTGGGCACAGGATGATTTTGCAACAAGGCCTCTTTGTGCTCCTCTGTTGGTTCTTTCTGCACATGTCTTGCTTCTTCCTGCTCTTTTCTTCGTCTTTGTGGACTTCTGTTGCTTCTTTCTGCATTTCTTTTGCTTCTTTCTGTGCGTTTTTTCTTCTTTCTTCACATGTCCTACCTCTGTAGGCATATCACTGAAAAAAACCATAGGTTTCAGACACGTTATAGTTAGAAATTAGCATTTAAAAACCTTTGAAATTCACTGAAAAAACCATAGGTTTCAGGCACGTTATAGTTAGAAATTAGCATTTAAAAAACCTTAGAAATTCACTGAAAAAACCATAGGTTTTAGGGACAGTTATAGTTAGTTGGACATTTCACTCGTACAAAACCCGTGAAATTCCCCCGTTATAGTTAGTTCAGCTAACTATAACTCGCGCCCACAATGCACTGCTGATGACGTCACATATTACATCACTCATGACATGGTCAGTGACATCACTGATGACATCACTGATGACATCATCCATGTGATAATTTCATGCATCTTCTCACACCCTAATATAACTTTTGATACACCCACTCTAAATTACAGACTGCCATTCTCAAAACCATAGACACTCCAACACCAATAACTACATACACACTCACTGATTCTTAGGTCTACACACACATCCACTCACTCACCCGTACAGTCACTCATACTTACGGTCACTCAGTACAGGACTATCATATGCACTCATACACTTATATAGACACTCACACACCGCCACTCCTCCATAGAGGTACTCACACACCTAGTCAGTCATGCAAATAATTAATCACACTGCCATTTACTCACCTATACAGTTATACACACACCAGCTCACTTACTCATACAAATACTAGCACATTCTTACGCTCTTATACAATCACTGATACAAGTACACACTCATCCATACAGCCACTCTCACAATCACACACTCTCACTTATAGCCATTTATATACTCCAACACACATATATACTGCCTTTCACATATGTAGTTACTCACACATGTACCACTGAGATATACATTCACTCACTAACACACCCATACACACACTCACCCACCCATATAGTCTATCACAGATGCACTCTTGAAACCATGCACCCAGTGAATCACCCACTCACACATCTATGCACAGAGTCACACACACCCCACCCACACAAACACTCAGGCACCCATACAGATACTTAGACAACCAGTCAGTAACCCACGTAGACACTCATGTAGCTATTCGCAAACCCATGCAGCCGCTTACACACCAACAGACAGACGGATACTGACATTCACACAGTTTAGTCACTAACCCATGCATTCAGTAAGATACGTTTAATCACTCACTTATAGAGTCAGTCACGCACCTACTAAATCATCCATTCAGACACTTATACACCCACTCATTCTTTAATACACCTTTCCCTATATATATTAAACATATTTAAACTTTACAGAAACACACAGTCACTGGATGATGTCCTCAGTGATGTCATTTGAGATGTCATCAGTGATTTCATCAGTGATGTCACTGACCATGTCATGAGTGATGTAATATGTGACGTCATCAGCAGTGCATTGCGGGGCGCGAGTTATAGTTAGCTGAACTAACTATAACGGGGGAATTTCACGGGTTTTGTACGAGTGAAATGTCCAACTAACTATAACTGTCCCTAAAACCTATGGTTTTTTCAGTGAATTTCTAAGGTTTTTTAAATGCTAATTTCTAACTATAACGTGCCTGAAACCTATGGTTTTTTCAGTGAATATATATATATATATATATATATATATATATATATATATATATGTATATATATATCATAACACATGGTACCTCACTTGAGACGCACACAAGTTTCCACAAGGTTACCAGCCTTTATTAAGGGTATGGACACACGTCGTGAGCAGGCTGGATCAGCAGCTTTCCGAAACGCCGACGCGTTTTGAGTTTCCTCTTTTTCACAGGCTGTCGGAAAGATCGTGCAGTGGTGGGCAGCTCCCTTAATATATATATAGTTCCGCCCCAATGGGCTAAGTGAAGACTTGTGGGAGTTGTAGTCCCAAATATTCCATCAAAAGTGTAGGTGCACTAATAACTGCCAGATGAAGCCCAAGGTGGGCCCCCGCATATTCCGGTGTCCTCAATCCTACCTGCAAACTCCACATAATGGACGGTGAATCCCCTCCACGTGGCGCCCTTGAAATCCTGGGCTGGTGCTGTCTCGGCGGATGAGCCTCCGCCTAAATGTCATAACACATGGTACCTCACTTGAGACGCACACGAGTTCGCACAAGGTTACCAGCCTTTATTAAAGGTATGGACACACGTCGTCAGCAGGCTGGATCAGCAGCTTTCCAAAACGCCAACGCGTTTCGAGTTTTCTCTTTTTCACAGGCTGTCGGAAAGATCATGCAGTGGTGGGCAGCTCCTTTAATATATACATAGTCCCGCCCCAATGGGCTAAGTGAAGACTTGTGGGAGTTGTAGTCCCAAATATTCCATCAAAAGTGTAGGTGCACTAATAACTGCCAGATGAAGCCCAAGGTGGGCCCCCGCATATTCCGGTGTCCTCAATCCTACGTGCAAACTCCACATAATGGACGGTGAATCCCCTCCACGTGGCACCCTTGAAATCCTGGGCTGGTGCTGTCTCGGCGGATGAGCCTCCGCCTAAATGTCATAACACAGGTTACCTCACTTGAGACGCACACGAGTTCGCACAAGGTTACCAGCCTTTATTAAAGGTATGGACACACGTCGTGAGCAGGCTGGATCAGCAGCTTTCCGAAACGCCGACGCGTTTCGAGTTTCCTCTTTTTCACAGGCTGTCGGAAAGATCGTGCAAAGGTGGGCAGCTCCCTTAATATATACATAGTCCCGCCCAAATGGGCTAAGTGAAGACTTGTGGGAGTTGTAGTCCCAAATATTCCATCAATAGTGTAGGTGCACTAATAACTGCCAGATGAAGCCCAAGGTGGGCCCTCGCATATTCCGGTGTCCTCAATCCTACGTGCAAACTCCGCATAATGGACGGTGAATCCCCTCCACGTGGCGCCCTTGAAATCCTGGGCTGGTGCTGTCTCGGCGGATGAGCCTCCGCCTAAATGTCATAACACATGGTACCTCACTTGAGATGCACACAAGTTCGCACAAGGTTACCAGCCTTTATTAAAGGTATGGACACACGTCGTGAGCAGGCTGGATCAGCAGCTTTCCGAAACGCCGACGCGTTTCGAGTTTCCTCTTTTTCACAGGCTGTCGGAAAGATCGTGCAGTGGTGGGCAGCTCCCTTAATATATACATAGTCCCGCCCCAATGGGCTAAGTGAAGACTTGTGGGAGTTGTAGTCCCAAATATTCCATCAAAAGTGTAGGTGCACTAATAACTGCCAGATGGAGCCCAAGGTGGGCCCCCGCATATTCCGGTGTCCTCAATCCTACGTGCAAACTCCACATAATGGACGGTGAATCCCCTCCACGTGGCGCCCTTGAAATCCTGGGCTGGTGCTGTCTCGGCGGATGAGCCTCCGCCTAAATGTCATAACACATGGTACCTCACTTGAGACGCACACGAGTTCGCACAAGGTTACCAGCCTTTATTAAAGGTATGGACACACATCATCAGCAGGCTGGATCATCAGCTTTCCAAAACGCCGACGCGTTTCGAGTTTTCTCTTATTCACAGGCTGTTGGAAAGATCATGCAGTGGTGGGCAGCTCCCTTATTATATACATAGTCCCGCCCCAATGGGCTAAGTGTAGACTTGTGGGAGTTGTAGTCCCAAATATTCCATCAAAAGTGTAGGTGCACTAATAACTGCCAGATGAAGCCCAAGGTGATCCCCCGCATATTCCGGTGTCCTCAATCCTACGTGCAAACTCCACATAATGAACGGTGAATCCCCTCCACGTGGCGCCCTTGAAATCCTGGGCTGGTGCTGTCTCGGCGGATGAGCCTCCGCCTAAATGTCATAACACATGGTATCTCTCTTGAGACGCACACAAGTTCGCACAAGGTTACCAGCCTTTATTAAAGGTATGGACACACGTCGTGAGCAGGCTGGATCAGCAGCTTTCCGAAACGCCGACGCGTTTCGAGTTTCCTCTTTTTCACAGGCTGTCGGAAAGATCGTGCAAAGGTGGGCAGCTCCCTTAATATATACATAGTCCCGCCCCAATGGGCTAAGTGAAGACTTGTGGGAGTTGTAGTCCCAAATATTCCATCAAAAGTGTAGGTGCACTAATAACTGCCAGATGAAGCCCAAGGTGGGCCCTCGCATATTCCGGTGTCCTCAATCCTACGTGCAAACTCCGCATAATGGACAGTGAATCCCCTCCACGTGGCGCCCTTGAAATCCTGGGCTGGTGCTGTCTCAGCAGATGAGCCTCCGCCTAAATCTCATAACACATGGTACCTCACTTGAGACGCACACGAGTTCGCACAAGGTTACCAGCCTTTATTAAAGGTATGGACACACGTCGTGAGCAGGCTGGATCAGCAGCTTTCCGAAACGCCGACGCGTTTCGAGTTTCCTCTTTTTCACAGGCTGTCAGAAAGATCGTGCAGTGGTGGGCAGCTCCCTTAATATATACATAGTCCCGCCCCAATGGGCTAAGCGAAGACTTGTGGGAGTTGTAGTCCCAAATATTCCATCAAAAGTGTAGGTGCACTAATAACTGCCAGATGAAGCCCAAGGTGGGCCCCCGCATATTCCGGTGTCCTCAATCCTACGTGCAAACTCCACATAATGGATGGTGAATCCCCTCCACGTGGCGCCCTTGAAATCCTGGGCTGGTGCTGTCTCGGCGGATGAGCCTCCGCCTAAATGTCATAACACATGGTACCTCACTTGAGACACACACGAGTTCGCAGAAGTGAAAACCGAGAGGTTTATTAAAACAAAGGAACCAGCTTTAGTTTTCCAGTCTAAATTAATAGCGCCTGACGCGTTTCAAGGCTCCTAACAGGATGCAGCTGGGTTTAAAATCAAAGCTCTCTGGAAACATTCACAATCTGTAAGTCGCCTATGAGGAAAAGGCAGGAGCCTTGAAACGCGTCAGGCGCTATTAATTTAGACTGGAAAACTAAAGCTGGTTCCTTTGTTTTAATAAACCTCTCGGTTTTCACTAGCTGTCGAGTGTATCCTTGAAAGCTCTTGGGTTTTGAAATGCATATATTTATATATATATATATTATTTGTAAATACCCTCTTAAACCCCAAAATTATCCTTTGTACCCCAATAACTATACACCCCCAAAATTCTAAAATTACCCTTACCACCCCAAAACCCAAACCCACCCTGAACCTTAAAAATACCCTTGCACCCCAAAACCCAAACCCACCCTGAACCCTAAAATTACCCTGGGCACCCCAAAAAACAAACCCACCCTTAACCCTAAAAAAACCCTTGCACCCCAAAACCCACACCCACCCTGAACCCTAAAATTATCCTGGGCACCCCAAAACCCAAACAAACCCTAAACCCTAAAAATACCCCTACAACCCAAACAAACCCTAAAATTACCCTGGGCACCCCAAAACCCAAACTCACCCTTAACCCTAAAAATACCCTTGCACCCCAAACCCAAACCAACCCTGAACCCTAAAATTTCCCTGGGCACCCCAAAACCCAAACCCACCCTGAACCCCAAAATTACCCTGGGCACCCCAAAAAACAAACCCACCCTTAACCCTAAAAATACCCTTGCACCCCAAAACCCCAACTCACCCTGAACCCTAAAATTACCCTGGGCACCCCAGAACCCCAACCCACCCTGAACCCTAAAATTACCCTTGGCACCCCAAAACCCAAACCCACCCTGAATCCAAAAAATACCCTTGCACCCCAAAAAACAAACCCATCCTTAACTCTAAAAATACCCTTGCACCCCAAAACCCAAACCCACCCTGAACCCTAAAATTACCCTGGGCACCCCAAAACCCCATCCCACCCTGAACCCTAAAATTACCCTGGGCACCCCAAAACCCAAACCCACCCGGAACCCTAAAAATACCCTTGCACCCCCAAAACCCAAACCCACCCTGAACCCTAAAATTGCCCTGGGCACCCCAAAAAACAAACCCACCCTTAACCCTAAAAATACCCTTGCACCCCAATACCCAAACCCACCCTTAACCCTAAAAATACCCTGGCACCCCAAAAGCCAAACCCACCCTGAACCCTAAAATTACCCTGGGAATCCCAAAATCCCAACCTACCCTGAACCCTAAAATTACCCTGGGCACCCCAAAACCCAATCCGACCCTGAACCCTAAAAATACCCTTGCACCCCAAAAAACAAACCCACCCTTAACCCTAAAAATACAGTGTGCACCCCAAAACCCAAAGCCACCCTCAACCATAAAAATACCCCTAAAACCTATACCCCTACACCCCAAAACCCAAACCCACCCTAAACCCTATACTTACCTTATACTTACATGTAAAATACATATGGGCCTCATTTATGAGACTCCTTGCGCCTCCGGAACGCCACTTTTTGTGACGTTCCGTGGCGCAGAAGCCTGCATGATATTTATCAGGCAGCACTAAGCCATTTTTTTTGGCTTAATTCTGCCTGAAAAATGTCAGTCCCTTTAACACAGTTTTCAGCGTTAAAGGGGAGTGCAATGGGTGTTGCTGGGGGCGTTCCCAGCAACATCCATGGCCTTTTGACACTGCCCCAGATTTACGAGAAATCGTAAATCTGAGGCAGTGCCAAAAGCTTACGCCTCCCCAGGGGAGGCGTAAGGGAGGCACAATGAGGAGAAATATCTTTATTTCTCCTCGTTTTTCCTTTTTCTATGTGTGCTGCATTTTGCAGCACACATAGAAAGAGGAAAAAGCCTCTTGTGATTATTTTTGTGCAGGAAGGTTTCCCTTCCTGTACAAAAATAATCATCCCCGCAACGCAGGCACCCTTGCACCATGGTGCAAAGGTGCCTGTGTTGGCGCACGGCAGCCCATTGTGCGCCGGCGCAGGGAAAAAGGACAGGAATGTGCCATATGTTATAGATACGGCCCATTCCTGCCCTTTTCTTTTGCCGTAGTGAAGCGCAGCAGGAAGGCCTGCTGCGCTGCCCTACGTCAAAACCTCATAAATGAGGCCCATATGCCTTTACCATTCATGCCTTTACAACGAAATTCATTGTAAAGGCATGCGTGGTAAATGCATATGCATTGTAATGCCATGCGTTGTAATGGCATTGCGGAGTAATGGTAGATGCGTTGTGTTGGAATGCGGGGTAATGGTATTCGTTGTGAAAATTTCGTTGTTATGGCTGTTTACCTTCTGGGACTACCTCAAAATGTTGTTGTTTCCAACATCTAACGTCTTCACTTCTCCAAATCCCTCATTTCGTTATAAGCCTTGCACTGCTCCTCTTCTAATTCTACTTCATTTCCTTTCCTTTTGATTTCCTTTCCTTAACTCATTTAGGGGCATATTATCAATAACGGCGTTAAAATTATCGCCGCTTTAGCGGCAGAAAACTGCTGCTAAAGCGGCGATAATGGGCTTGATAATATGCCCTTGAGAATTCCAATAGAAGCCCATGTTGACACCAGAACATGGGCTTCTATTGGAATTCTCAAGGGCATATTATCAAGCCCATTATCGCCGCTTTAGCAGCAGTTTTCTGCCGCTAAAGCGGCGATAATTTTAACGCCGTTTCTTGATAATATGCCCCCAATTTCTTTGATCTCATGTATTTAAATCTCTTAATCATAGCAAATAGACTAATGAAGCATATGCCAATTATCAAAAAAGGCTTAAATATGGTGCCTAAAAGTCCACTACCAATATTGCGAAGCCAACTACCTGTGGCAAAGAATCCCTTTCCAACTGCTTCTCAGGTACCTGTCGTTTCCAACTCCTTAAACTACACTTCCAAACCAGTTATGTTCTTGATATACCCTCATCTCTCCTTGGGGCAGATTTACAAGAAAGTGACGCATCTGTTAGATGCGTCACTTTCCCTGCGCCACCCTCAGAAACCCTTGCGCCACCATAGATGCGCCGTATTTACAATACGGCGCATTATGGCGCAAGGATTGACAGATGCGTCAGAAATTCTGACGCATCTGTTGGTGGAAAAGTCACGCATTGCTGGAGTCGTGTCGCAAGCACGACGCAACTCCAGCAATGCGTGTTGAGGCCTATTCCCACTACACTGCGTCACTACTTATGCCTGCTTCAAGCAGGCGTAAGGTTTTGACGCAGTGGCGTCCTAAAAGTGGCGCAGTGAAATCTTGTAGATTTCACTGCGTCACTTTTACGAGGCCTTCCTGCGTGGGAACGCCCACCCTGCATACATTATACCTGACGCAGGTATAATGTGACGCAGGGCTTTACAACGTGACGCATCTCCCTAGATGCGTCACGTTGTAAATAGGCCGCATTTTTTACGCTGCCGATGCGTCACAAAAGTGACGCAACGGCAGCGTAAAAGTGACGCAAGGGACTTGTAAATCTGCCCACTTGTTCTTATCTGGTATAAGACTCCTCATTGTTGAACTTTCAACATTTTACCTGCTACACCCTCCTTTGCAAGCAAAATGTCTAAGCAGCTAGGTTCTGAAGAACTACAGACCTTGGGGCAGATTTACGAGCCCCTTGCGCCACTTTTGCGCCGCCGTTGCGTCACTTCTGTGATGCAGTGGCGGTGTAAACCATGCGCCACGTTGCGCCCTATTTACAACGTGACGCATCTAGGGATTTGCGTCACGTTGTAAAGGGGGGGGCGTTCCGGCGCAATAAAGCCTCGGAAAAGTGCCTGAGTGAAATCTACAAGATTCCACTCAGTCACTTTTCCGACGCCGCTGCGTCAAAACCTTGCGCCTGCTTGAAGCAGGCATAAGGCATGACCCACCACGTTATGTATGGGCAGGCCACGAGCATTGCTGGAGTTGCGTCGCGCTTGCGACACTACTCCAGCAATGCGCCACCCTTCCGAAGGGAGATGCGTCACGCATCTGTTTATCCTTGCTCCACGATGCGCCGCATTGTAAATGCGGCGCATCTGTGGTGGCGCAAGGGTAAACTTGCGTGACGCATCTTACCTGGCGCATCCCTGCTGATTTCCAGGGATGCGCCAGTCGTCATAAATCTGCCCCACAATATCAATCAGTTTAGTATCAATGCCCCATACAGATCCAGCTGTGTTAGTCACAGTTTAATCCATTACGGTAGAAAGTTTTCTAATCTTCAAATTGTTAAAAACAACTCCTACAGAAGGAGTCATAGCTCAAAAAATTACTGCTGCTATCTGTGATGCACTATTACTGCACTTAGATCTAGCAGGTAGTCCAGCTTCTTAAGCTTCTAATCTATCTACATGATAAATCTTGAGGAAGATTCCAGCTAAGTAACTTGTAACTGCCCAAATAGCAGACAGCTTAAAATGCCCTTGTTGTCCACAGATATAATAAACTCCAGGAATAACAGGATCCTTTCCTAAAAGTACTTGATCAGCATTACCTAGGACCTCAAACATATGCTCACACTGACTCACTCACATAAACTGGTTATAAACTTTATCTTCACTCTATAAATATACAGCTTCCCTAGATGTTGCCAATCTAAATTCATTTTAGAGTAAACTCCCTTTGCCTTATACTTCTCCTCTTCTTCTTCCATACATCCTTCTTCCGTCCCTTTCATGGCTCTATGGTGCATCATTGCTCTCCTGTTTTCCAAATCATCAGTACATTTATTTTCAAAGGAACTCAATAAACAGGCCAAATTATATCTATGAGCTCAAACAGTGTCTAGTTTAGTCAGGGATCTAAAGAAATGCCAAACTGTCTCCCTTTTCCTAGCATTAGCATGAGGATTTAGGTATTTGTTCATGGGAACTTCGGAACAACTAAATCATAATTCAAAAAGTAATATTCAAGGTGACCCTGACAATACAAAAGGCTAAGCAATATACAGGGGACAGTGGTGATATATAATGCCTTCGGCAACTGAAGCACACACGTGTGCACATATATTGCATTCTTAGCTTACATTATGTGTGGGTACTCATAAAGCAATTTAAACAATGCGTTTGTTGAAAAATCTTACCCAGAAGTATATTTAAATAGAATCCTAAGCTCAAAACTACATCTATCTTCTACTGAAGAAGCATGTGTAACAGGCCTAGGTGTGGAATCATATTTCATGCCTGTATTCCCTCAGCTGTGAGAGTTCGGCACAAAAACAGTGTGCAGGTAATGCACTTCCTTGCCAAAGTTAGATAGCACTGTGCTTCAAACTAGTAATGGGTCACCCAATGGCCTGTGTCCTGACTCCTGACTGAGAGCGCATAGAGGAGCCAAACCAGTCAATGGAGCTGCCCCACTGAACCCATGGGGGGGGCAGGATGCTAAATGCAGACCAGAGGGTACCACGAGGAGTTCCAAGGTGCTTGTCCCAAATCTGAATCCAATTTTTAAACTCCTGGAAGAGGTACTCCTGGAGAACTGCCTCATTCATTATTCATGCAAATTCCAGCAGTGTTGTATGAGGTGCTCGCAGTGTCCTGTAGTCTGTTTGTTTGTTTAAGGATTAGCTCGAACCTAGTATCTACACTAATTAGATACTCTGCCCGCTTGCGGAACTCTGTGTGATTTGGCTGAGTTGTTGGGTGCCACTGCGGAATTCCACAGAGTAAAACTCCACGAGCTCCGCCCAAGCCCAATCATATCATCTGAGATATTCACAAGTGCATTTGCAGGCACAGCAGGCAATCTCATGGCTCTCCCCATGAGGATCTCATGGGACGACAGTCCTGTTCGCGGATCAGGAGTACTTTGGAGACTCATCAGCACCAAATGCAGGGCATCCAGCCACTTCAGTGAGGTAGGCGCATACACTTTTGCCAGCCAGAACCTCAGCATCCCATTCACCTGTTCCACTATGCCGAACGCTTCAGGTCAGTAGCTACCGGTGCTGTTCCAGTTGTAGAGCAACACACAGCATTCTCAGGACCTCATTATTGAAATGAGTTCCTCAGTCTATGT
The DNA here is from genome assembly GCA_963921515.1 of Calotriton arnoldi. Taxonomy (NCBI): domain Eukaryota; kingdom Metazoa; phylum Chordata; class Amphibia; order Caudata; family Salamandridae; genus Calotriton; species Calotriton arnoldi. Next base: position 72,137 of record CAWUFW010015854.1, on the reverse strand, counting down.
GTGTGAGTCCATGACAGTGTCTAGCCATCCATGATAATAAACTATCTGGCAACTCAGGTCTTCCTTCTACTGAAACTCAAATCTCATTCTCATCATTCACACAACCTGCTCTGACACAAGCTTGCTGTTTAATCTCAGGTGTGTCTTCCTGCAATCTTTTAACTTCCTCCCATGTTTCAGCCAAGATCACGGGAGACTGCAATAGGTTACAGCGGGTTTTCATCTTGACGAAAGTGTGACTGCAGATGAAACCCCTCCTGGGCCCCGAATCTCTGCCTAACACCATAGTTTAGTGTTTTTCATTTGTGTGTCCGTGAGTATACCGACACCACCTAGCACCACAACACACCTTAGCGCGTGTGTTGGATATTCACATTCACGTGGCGTGATTTTTTCCACTCACGCACTATTCACCCGGTCCTGACGAAAGCCCACTCACATTTTTTTCTGGGCTGAAACATGTAGACCATTTTTTGACAACTAAGAGTAAATCTCTCCATCAGTTGCGCCATTTGATTTTAACAGTATCCTGGGCCGCCACCAATAAATTTATCAGGCAAGGATTCCCAGAGATATTTTTAATCCACACTATTTCACACAAATACACTACACCCGCTCCGCTGTAATCAGGCGTCGTAGCACAACCGGGGGGCATTCGGCCACCCGGTTGGGACCCCAATGATGAAGCATGACACCAACCAGGTTGGTGTGTGAGGGGTCTTTTAACAAAACCTAATGGTCCCCTGACATTGTTTATCACAACAGTGAGTCTTGCTAATTTTCTTCACAGTGGGTTCGTCCACATTGTTTTGCTAATTTGTGCATTCTCCATTAAATGCACAGGACCCATGAGCGCGGTACCAGGCAATCTCATCAGCATACAGGTTATCAGCTGTCACATTTTCATTTCCATTCCTGTGGGCTGTGTACTTAACAATGGCAATTTCTCGAACCATCTGCAATGCCTCAAGCAACTCTTAAACATAGTCCCCATTTCTGATGGGGGATCTTGATGATGTCATAAATCCCCTTTGTGACCACAACTGTCTGAAATTGTGGATGACACCAAAGTCATACTGGCTATCTGTGAAGATGGTAACTTCAATTGATGTGAAACACAGCAAATCTTAGTAAAAGGGACCAATTCAGCTACTTGGGCAGAGGTTACATCACGGAGACAAGGAGTCTCCACTACACCCTCTATGGTGCAAACAGAATAAGCTGTTCTCAAATTTCCCATCATCTCTCAGGCACAAGCTGTCCACAAATAATAAATAATCAGCTCTGCAAGGGTCTCATCCTTGATATCGGGTCTAGCATTGGTGCACAATTCCTTGACATCAAGACAGTCATGCTCAACTTCTCCTCCATCAATTACAGATTCCGGAAGAAGAAACAATGGGGCATATTATCAACAACCGGTGATAAATATCGCTAAGCGCACTTAGCGCTAGGATATTTATCGCCGGCTATCGATGAATTTTATCGCTGAGATAGCGTGCTATTAGCAACGCTTATCTCAGAATCGATAAAATTCCTGGCGCAAGCTGCCAAATGTCCGAATATCGCTGGAAATCCAGCGATAATCGCTCGACATTTGGCGATAGCTTGTTGATAGGGCTGGGCATACTTAACCATGATATCCACCTTCCATTGGATATCATGGCTAAGTCAAACTAAAAGCATGCGTAAGGAAAGTAGCGTTAACCAAGGTTAGCGCTACTTTTCTCATCGCTATGCTTGTTGGGGATTCCCTTGATAATTGGAGAAATGTCGGTTAACGACATTTCTCCAGTTATTTTGGGACGGAACGCTCACTTGGCATCTCATTAGAGATGCAAGGGTGGGCGTTATGGAAAAGGGCGATAGGGCAAGGATTCACGCGATAGCGTGACCTTGCTAATACAGCGATAAAATTATCGCCGCTTTTCGTCTGAAAACAGACGCTAAAGCGGCGATAATTTCTTATCGCCGGCTTGATAATATGCCCCAATGTGAGTTGGATTAAGGCTACCACAGAACTTCAGGGTAATGTTGTCAGCAGCAAGAATGTCCTGCTCATACTGCATGATGCTACTACTGGTCAAATGTTGGGTCTTTATACAAGGGAGAAGCACTTCAACTGGGTGCAGCAGCATCACTATACGAGTATTGCACATAACTATGTTCTCACTTTGTTTAGTGCTAATGCCTACTGCTGCAATAGCTTTAGGCAGGCAGTCCTGTAGCTAGGGGTTCAAGTGTAGCCCAAAAATAAGTATCGGGTCTCCAGGTATCACCATGTGTCTGGGTAAGCAGTGAGAGAGCACAATCTTTCTTCTCACTGCAAAACAGTACAACTTTTTTGTTGTGATCTGGCATTCGTAGGGCCACGGCTCGGCAGAGATGTTTTTCTCAACTCTAGGAAGGCGTTCATTCTTTCATTGTCCCATGGTTTCAGATCAGACATATCCTTGTGTGTCAACCTCCATAGAGGCTTTGCCTCTAGGGAAAAGCTGGGTATCCTGGACCCTGGTCCTGGATCTCCCTATATGGGGCTGCATCACCCCCTACCTCAGGGAAATGCACTGGTTCCTTGTACAGAAAAGATGGCAGTTGAAGCTCCTGAGCCATGCATACAAGGCCCTACACAACTGCGGACCTGCCTACTTGAACCACTGCCTGAACTTCCATCAGCCCAACGGACACCTCTGCTCTGCCTTCCTTTCTCTAACCCTCACTCCCTCTTCTGACAAAGCAGATACAGAGGTCACGCCTTCTCCAACCTAGCAGCAAAGACATTCAATGAGCTACCATTTCATCTACGCACCTCCCCATCTCTTACAGAGTTCTGAAAGTTCCTGAAGACCTGGCTATTACGCTAATCAACTGGACCCTGCCAGTGCCTGGATACCCTCACGGGTGACAAGTAGCACTATACAAATCTATTGATTGATAACAACTGACTACATTAGCCCACCATTCCCAGAAACATTCTAACTTCTCCCTGCATAGTTAGAGGGTTCATTTTCAAAGTGACTGAAATTCTCTCTCTTGAAACCTTCACTACTCCTTTCTTGATGTGATGTTTCAGATACAGGACCTCTTTCTGACAATACTGCAACTTGCTTGGGGAGATCTGTGTGTCCATTTTTTGCCAAATGATACAGCAGGGCAATAGTATCTTGTCTGCATGCCTTTTGTGGCATTGACACTACCAGCAGGTCATCAAATATTGCACAAGTGCTGAATTACGAGATCATTTTAGAGCCTTCAAATACTTTTTCAAAATAGAGGGGCTTTCTGAATACCCTTTTGCAACTCTGCACCATGCCAAAATTCTAATCTGCAATTGGAACGCAAAAAGAAACTGCCTTTCTTCGTGCAATGAAATTGAAAAGAATACTTGACACAAATCAACAACTGTGAACCATTCAGCTTCACAGGGAATCTGAAACAATATCCCACAATATCATCTGCGAAAGCTAATATTTTAGTTTCATGTCCATTCACCCTGACTGGTTGCACCTTCTGATTGTTTACTATCTTTCTTTTTAAGGGTTCGATATACAAAGCGAACAATATCTGGGAGCAGGAACAGCCTTGCCTTGTGCCCAGCATAATCTGAATCCTTGTTGATTCTTAGCCCATATTTTGAAGTTGAGCATAGGGATAATAATATAAAGCCTTCAGAGCCTCCATCATACAAAACCTAAATTCCTTCTGCTCAAGAACCTTCCAGAGATACCCCCAGGCCACGCGATCAAACGCCTTCTCATCATCAAGAAGAATCATGGCCAAGGGGGTACAGATGGTTGCAGCTATATCAAATAAAGCTATACCACGCCTTACGTGATCTGCTGTACCCTAACCTGGAATGAACCCATGCTGCCAGGGTGAAACTAACCATCTGATAACCTTCCTCAGACATGACGCTAAAATCTTTGAATATATCTTAGAATCTGCATAAATCAGGGAAATTGGTCAGTAAGACCACGGTTTCTGTGGGGATTTCCTTTCTTCCTAAAAACAATAATATCAGTCCCTTGCCAGGAGCTAGGTAGAACCCCTTCTTGTTGAATCTTTTGAACCAAGTCCAGCAGGTCAATAGCAAGAACTGAAAAAACGTTCTATAGAATACTAGCGGAATTTGATCCGGGCCTGCCGCTTTACCTGGGGCCAATGCCTTTAAGGCGTCCCCTACCTCCTCTATTGTGATACCAGAGTCTAATATCTCTGCTTTCCCATCTTTTAAGTTATCGCTCTCTCCCTCCCCAAAAAATTCATCTATTTGCCCTTCCAAGGGATATCTATCATTGGTGTACAGCTTTGTATAATATTCCACAAAGATCTTAACAATACTATCTGGGGTATTATCCCCTATCCCATCACTCCCCTCAGTCATTTCAATTACTCGATCCACCTTGTGCTGTTGAGTATGGAGAGGCAGCATCTTCCCAACCACCTCACTATACTCGTATGCTTTGGATTTATAAGCCTGGAATTTCTTTGCAAGAATTCTTGAATGGTGGCTATTGATCATAGCCTTATTTATAACAATTGCCTCTTGAATCTCATGCCTATACTGTCTGGCTTGTATCAAGCCCACATGCTGCATTTCTAGATAAGTCCACTCCGCGGTTAATTCCCTGATCTCTTTCTCCTGCTGCCTGCGGGTATGAGCAACAAAGCTAATTGTCTCACATCAGCCTTTAGTGAATCCCATACCACACCTTTAGTAGCATTATTCCTATTAATATTCATAAACTCCACTATCCACTTTCTCATATACTCTACATAATTCTTTTGGAGGTTGAAAAACTGGCGCAGGAGTTTGTAGTACTCTCAGGGTACCACATTAATAGGAGAAAAACTCAGTTGATTTGTACCAGCAATATTGATTCAGATAACACCACATATTTGGGAGTGAAGATTATGGCACAAGTGGACTCCATTTACAGATTAAACATGGAGCAGTTGCTCGGGAAGATCCGTCAGGATCATTTAATCAGGATTGACAGATTGCATTTGTCCTTTGTTGGCAGGTATAATTTTTTTTAAATTATGGTCTTACCTAAAATCTTATAACTGTTTAGGACTATACCTTTGGAGCTTGAAGAGCAGTGGCTCAAAAAGTTGGAATCAATGTGTAGTAACTTTTATTTTTTTTGGATATGTCTTTATTAGATATTCTGAGGTATGCATCCACCACAAATACATTTTCATAGTATATAGCAACAAGGCATAGTGTTTCCGCATGTCATTACACATGTACCCCTATGGAAGAATTTAGTACCTGGAACATATGATGTAGAATTACATAAAGCAAATATACATTAGTGTTTGCAATGTTGGGTGTGGGCTGCGCACGTTTTACAATTTTGCAAGATATATCCAACATAACATCAACAACGATAAACTACGTTCTAATAAAGGTAAATATTGGGGGAAGAGCGATACATGCATGGTCTCCATATTATTATAACTCACATTTCACCCCTGTCCTTACATGTTCCCCACTTTCCGTTGGGCTGGTGTCGGGTGCCACAGAATGCCCTGTGGTCACTATTGCGTAGCATGATTATCTTAGAAGCGACAGAAGTGTCATTAATGTATTCAGATAGTCTGGGGGTCAGGTACATCGGGTGGGGGGAGAGTACGGCCTCCCATCCTACTTGTGTGGTGCTGGAAGCATTACCCAATCATTTCTATGTTGGTTCTAGACGGGATGTCGATTGAGGCATAAGGGGATACATTCAATTTGGTCTCTATGGCAGTATGATATGTCCTCCAGTCGGGAGTGTTCGTTGTGCTTGATTTGCTCAGGGACCTATAATGGTCGATTTGTATTTCTGCCATTAGGGCTCTGCTCAGGTCTTGCAGCCAGTCTGGAATGGGGGGGTAAGCATGCCTTCCAGCACATAGCCAATACACACTTGGCAACCACCATATCTAGGTCTAAAAATGTATTCAGTGGTTTAAGTTTAGTTGAGCGCTTGGTGACCCCCTAATATAAGATGTTGCCCTCTTATCAGTACCAGTGTATCTGTGGTCTCTGACAATATTTCCGATATCTTAGTCCAGAACTCAACCATATTCGGGCACGACCATACAATATGAACAAAGGTGGCCTCCGAGCCATTGCACCGTCGGCAGTTGTCTGCTGTTCCTGGGTACATTTTGGCTATTCTATGAGGGGTTAAATAAGTATGATGTAGATAATTAAATTGGGTGTATTTAAATCTTCCATTTATTGAGATTACTTTTGGGGATCCTATGCATTTCTCCCATTGTTTATCTGTCAGTGTAATAGATAGTTCTTCAACCCAATAGGCCCTCAAAGGCGCCAATGAAGGAGTTTCATCTTGGAGCAATGAGCTATCTAACACTGTGATGGCCCGACGGGCTGTACCGTGTATTAGGAGTGTTTGGAGGTGTAGGGATATCTTTGGCTCTGTGTGCGTTGTTTTCCATATCACTCTCAATTGGTTTGCTAAGGAGGCATACAACAGGAAGGAACCTGGAGGTATTCCGTAATCGTTAAGTAGTGCATCAAATGTATAAAAGATGGAGTCTGTGAATATATCACCCCTTTTGTCCAATCCTACGTTGGACCAACTCAATGCCTCCGTTCTATGGCCTCGTGTTACATGTCCTGGTGACACCTTCAGTGACAGTGCAGGAGCATAAGGGGGAAGGGTTTTTTTCCTGTATAAGTAGTGGTGACAGCACGATATAGCGGTATTCATCAAGAGGTTACTTATTTTTTTTGGTATGACTGAGTCTATACTCATCAACCATTCCAAGAGCGCGGTTGAGAGAGTTGATGTTGCCCATTATCCCAGTTCCGATATATTTTGACCAGCTATCCACCTGGTCGGCCATTTTAGCTAGGCAGCTGCGTAATAGTATTCATAATTCAGGGCTCCTAAAGGGCTCCTAAAACCCCTTCAGACAATGGTGGATACAATTTCTTTAAGGAGACCCGCTTCCAATTTTCACCCCATATTAGTGCCACCAACAATGATCTCAAGTCCTTAAATATTTTCTGAGGAACTTGTAGTGGAATGGCTGCGAAAAAATGCAATAGTCTCGGTAGTAAGAGCATTTCGGAGATGGTGATGCGACCCATGGGTGGGAGGGGTAGTTCTGTCCAAAATAGAAGAGCGGATCTGGCCCTAGTTACCGCCCTACCCAGATTCCCATTTAATATATCCGCAGGTGAGTGATATCCCTGAGCCCTTAAATATTTAAAGGAGTCATAAGTCCATGGAAGCGGTGTGGTCAGGAGCGTGCCTCTCTGTTCAGGCGTTGAGGGAGTCATAGGAAACAATAATGATTTTTTCCAGTTCACCTTGAGTCCAGAAACCTTTCCAAACTGCTTTAGTAGTGACATTAGTTCAGGCAGGATCGTTGCGCTACCACATAGGTATATTAGTGTGTCATCCATGTATAATGAAACCACATGCCATCTATCAGATGCCCTTATTCCCCAGTTCAAGGCTTGCTTGCACAGTGCACATGCCAGCGGTTCCAGTGCCACTGCAAAAATTATCGGTGATAGGGGGCATCCTTGTTGTGTGCCTCTTTCAATGTTGAATGGATCTGAAATAATGGAGCCAGTCCAGACTCTTGCCTTAGGGGCATTATACAGTAGGCACATACACTTCATGAAGTATGGACCCATACCATAACCAATTAGTACTTCTCGTAGGTAGTAGGTAGTGCCAGCTGAGGGTATCAAATGTCTTCTCTATGTCTAGAGATGCTACCCAACAGAGTGATTCACTTGTTTTTGCCAAATCCATCAACATGAACAGTCTACGTAAATTTTAAAAAGTGCTCCTATTCGGTATGAAGCAATTTTGGTCTGTGTGCACCAACAATTGGACCGCCTCATCAATGTGTACTAACTTCATGTGGCAATATTCGAGGGCCAGGCGAGCACTGAAATACATGGTTCTTCCAAAACACCGGGGAGGGTGGGTCATGCCTTGTTTTAGGATATACTATTGGGCTGCACTGCTGCAGCATGTGGGAATTTTATTCAAGGCCAAAGGACAGGTTAGCCTACATTGCTTGTCAAGCGACCCTCCAAGTACATATGAGATGGCGTTGGGTGAAGCAGCAGCCGGGTGTTTTTTTAGGCAGATTGAGCCCAGTTACTATAAAAAGGTAAAATTTAAGGTAATTGGGGTAGTCGGGAAGATTTGGCACAACATTAACAGGGTGATAACAATTGCCAAATTTAATTGCTACACCCCACAGTGGTAGTCTCCATTATTTCCAACAGTTTTTTATGATGGAACTTGCAGGAGGTGGGAAAAGGCAGGAATAGTCCAGATGGGCGATCTGTATTTTTGAGGCAATCTGTGCTCTTTTTCAGATTTGCAGCAGGATTTTGGCTTGGAAAAAGGATCCTTTATTAAGTGTATGAAGATTTTTAAGTTGCCGGATGATCAGGTGTCATTGGGGAAAATACCTCTTGTGGATCTACTGTTATGCCCTACTATTAAGAATGCCCAGAACTATACATTCTTGAAAAAAATGGCAGAGGATGATTTCGATCAACAAGGGGACAAGTAGACTGAGAAATTGGGGATTCAGAATTTTGATCTGCAGATCTCACTAGAGGTCGCAATGAAAATGCTGTTGAGTCAAGTCTGAAAGCCCAGCATTATAAAACAATATTTAGGCTATATTATACTCCTGTCAAGTTATTCAATTGGGGCCGAAGAGAAGATGATAATTGCTCTCGGTGCGGGACTTGCCCTGCCGATTTGGGACATTTGATTTATGACTGCGTTAAGCTGATTCCACTAAGAGTGGGTATCGAGGAATATTGGTATAATATGTTTAAGAAGAAGGTTCATTTAAGTTAATCTTTGATGATATGTGGGATTGATTCCTCTCTTATGGCTGATATGGGGCAGCTGTATTTCATGTTTATATCTGTGGTGTTGGCACTTCTATTAATAGCAACTGCTTGGAAAGATTCTGAGCCACCTACTGAACATCAATGGTTTTTCTGGCTAATTAATATGTATAATATGGAGAAAGCTTTATACAACTGCAAAGGGAAAAAAGCCAGGAAATTGGTTGCTCAGATCTGGTCCCATTTGACAGACTGGACTGCCGAAAATTAAGGTTGTAGGGATTGGTTCTCTTCGAAGGTTTAAATTCATCACAAATGTGAGCTGTTAAAAGATATTAATGGAGTAATGCTCACAATTGGTAACTTTTCTAAGAATGAGATGTATAGGGGGTAAAAAATATGTATGGAAGTTATTAATGAATTATTGCTGATTTGATTATTATCTATTGTGGGGGATGATGGCAAGAGGCTGAATGAATTATTGGACATTTGTTTTTTTGCTTCTTGTGAAACTTTACATAATTTTGGTTATGCTCAATATATATTTTTTTAAAAAGGAATCTGAAACAATATCATGGCAGGATTTGGTGTCATGAGACAACAAGGGACAACAATAGAATTAATCTTTCTAAGGCTCTGCTCTACACAGTACTTTCTGCTAGGCTTCTGCAAGTCCATAAGGAGAATTGCATGGACGTCTCATGATCTCTTTTAGTATTCCTTGCTGTATCATGGACTCAATCATTGGAGAATATCCAGCTATAGTCTCTGGTGTGAGATTTTACTGTGGCATTCAGGAATATTCAGCACTAGGCCTGGTAGTGATTCGAAAAGGTTCTATTCCTTTAATGAGTCCAATATCTTGGCCTGAAAATCCCAGATCTCGGACCTTACAGTGTCTTTCAGGTCAGGTGGTAACTCGTCAATAGTCATCAAGGGGAACAGCCCGATTGCCATCCTTTGCTTAGCTAATTGACATCTTTATCTTTTCAGTTTGAAACTCAACACTCTACGGTGTACAATGAATTGGGCAATGTAACTTGCATAACAGGTCACGTCCCAATAGATTGACTGGACTAGAATCACATATCACAAATTGGTGGTTGTCTTCACAAAAGTATATATCGACTGGAACCTTCTCTCACACAGGGTTTGTAATCTGTTTATTTGCAACACCTACAACCTGGATCTGTTTTCCCAATAGGGGTAGGTTGGGAACTTCCGCTGTTCTAACAGTGGTACGGGTAGCACCAGTGTCAACCAAAAAGGATACCTGGTGGCCATTTACCTCTCTTTCCACAAATGGACCACTCTGGTCTACCTCCAAGACTGCACCAAGTACGTAATCTTCCTCCCCCCTCAGGCACAGTCATTGAGATTTATCAGCACCGTAACCATCAGAGGCATCAAAGACTGGAAATTCTTGGAACATAGCTTGATTCTCAAAAGGGTTCAGATTAGCTTTTGGAACCTGGATCACATTGAACATATGATTCAACATATTCCGTGGAGCCAGCGAGGCTTGGGAAACTAGCATAATTTGGGCACGTGACATATTGGGATTCTGTGGTCTCTGCATCTGTACATTTTGCATCTGCATAGAATTAACATTCTGCAGTTGGCCCTCCCAGATACTTGGTTAGAAATCAAATGACAGTCCCACTTCCAGTGACCCAGCTTGTTACAATAATGACTGGGATTAGACCTCCTCAACATCGCCACATCTATCCCTGTGCTTGGATCAATCGGGACTCTGTGACCTCCACCTTGTGAGGTATCATTTCCACCCTGCATCATCTGTCTCCACCTTGAAACCCACCACCTTACATTCCATCACCATTTTGTATGTATGGACCATTCTGGACACTCAATCAGCAATGCAGCCAACCAAGTCAGCCCCACCAGAACCCCCAAGGCTAACAGATCGGAAAAACAAGCCACATGGTACACACCGGAACTACACACGGCAAAACAGGAATACAAGCGACTGGAAAGAAAGTGCAGAACCAGCAAAAACAACACCGACCACAACGCATACAAAATGACCCTTATCAACTACCACTGCCACCTCAGAACCACAAAACAATAAGCCCTCACTCAGCGCATCGTAGACAGCTCTAACCGAACCAAAGAACTCTTCACCATAGTTTGAGAATTATCCTGCCTGCTTGGCCACAAAGAACATGATTCCTCCCTCTCAACAGCTCTGCGATGAACTCCCCAACCACATCCCCAACAAGATTGCAGCTATCTAAAAAAACTTCAGCCCCCAGCCAGCCGCCTCCCACAACCGTACACCCAACACAGATGACAACCAACAACTCTCCACATGGGATCAACTCATCAAGCCCACCACCACCGCCCTGATGAAATCCATCCACTCAGGAGCACCCGATGACCCCTGCCCGCACTGAATCTTCAACCTCGGAAACAGCGAAATCAGCCCCCAGCTCACCACCATACTGAATACGATCAACAGCAGCCCTTTCCCAGAAACTTGAACGCACGCAGAGATCAGGCCCCTCCTCAAGATGCCATCAGCAGATCCCACCGATCTCCAGACTATCATCCGATCTCCCTCTTTCCCTACCCAGCCAAAGTCCTGGAGAAATCCATCAACACTCAACTGGTCAGCCACCAGGATAGACACAACCTACTCGACGCTTCCCAATCGGGCTTCAGAGCCAATCAAAGCACCAAGACATCCTTGATCGCAGCCACAGACGGCATTCTAGCACTACTCGACAGAGGCAAGACGACTGCCCTCATCCTCCTAACCTCACTACAGCCTTCAACACCATCTCCCACCACACCCTCACCAAAAGACTCCCCCAGATCGGAATCAGGGGCAACGCACTTAAGTGGATAGAGTAATTCCTCACAGGACATACCCAGAAAGTTCACCTCCCCCGTTCACTTCACCCCACAAACACATCATCTGTGGAGTACCACAAGGCTCTTCCCTGAGCCTCACCATCTTCAACATCTACATGACTCGTGGACATCGTCAGAACACACCACATCAACATCGTCTCCTACGCCGACGACAACCAGCTCATCCTCTCACTACCAGCAAACCCCACTCAGACAAAAGACAACTTCCACAAATGCATGCAGAACATCACAACATGGATGAAAGACAGCTGCGTCAAATTAAACACCGACAAAAGGAAGTGCTGATCTTCGGCAGAGAAAACACCATTTGGAATGACTCCTGGTGGCCCTTGGACCTTGAACCCACCCCCCACCCAAAGACCACGCACGCAACCTTAGCATCATACTGGACAACAAACTCACAATGAAATGCCAGATAAACACAGTCGCCTCAGCCTGCTTCCATACAATCTGCTTACTATGTAAGATTTTCAGATGGCTCCCCACAAGCACAAGAAAAACAGTTGTACAAGCCCTCATCACCAGCTGACTTGACTATGGCAAAGCACTCTATGCAGGCACCTCTACCTAACTCATGCAGAGACTCCAAACCATTCAGAACACAGCGGCCAGAGTCATCCTTGACATTCACAAAAGGTCGCACATCTCAACCCATCTGAAAGACCTCCACTGGCTACCCGTACAGACGAGTTGCCAGTTAAAACTCCTCACCCACGCTTACAAGGCACTCTACAACATCGGACCCCACTACTTGAACCACCGTCTGAGCTTCCACCAACCCACGAGAAACTTCCACTCCGCACACCTCGCTCTTGCACCAGAGGACACTACTTCTCCTATCTCGCCGCCAGATCCTGGAACTCTCTCCCTGTCCCCCTATGCACCACCCCATCACTGACCACCTTCAGGAAGCAGCTCAAGATCTGGTTTTTTGATCGACACAGCTCACCAGCGCCTGGATACCCCCTGGGGTAAATATCAGCGCTCTATAAGTACTGATTGATTGATTGATTGATTCTAAAATCCCTCTGTGCAAGCTTAGTTTGAGCTAGCATGAACTTTTCCTTGAGCCTTTTCTGTTTCATCTCCTGCTCATCACTGCAATACTTTCCATATCCAAGTATCTGATTTTACTTTGCCAGCAAATCACATTCTGCTGAATGTGCAAACTAACCCTTGGGCGCAACCAAAGAATAAACTGTGACGCAAAATTACTGATGGCTCCCTTTTCTGGGTTATCAACACCCCCCATGCTGTTAAAACACCTGCAACAACCACTCATAATAAGCATGAACTGATTCTTTGGCCTCCTGCTTAGTCTAATTTATCTTTAACCAATCGGTTTCTTCTGTGGAACCTTTTCCTTTAGAAGAGTAACGACTTCATTGCACTTCTGCATCAGTATGGGAGATTGCCACATTCGTCGGAGCTACCCTTGGCGGCTCAGCATTGGGCCACTGTACTGACACCATAAATCTCTGGGGTCCACAATGTTTAAAACAGTATTCAAATCTTCCCACAAAACTTTTGAAATTGATCTACCTGAGTATACTACAGGTCGGGATTCCCCCTTCAATATTGGGAACGGTTTGTGAATGTCACAATATCACCTTGACTCCAGGGCATATGTGCATTTTCCCCTCCATGCACCTCCCTTAATATTCTATGCAGTGGCACCATCTGCGGGTGCTCGGGTTATCTTTTTGTTTCCCTCAGGATCTTCTTTTTTCTTCCTTTTCTCCTCTTTCTTAGCCCATCTGTCCCTTAGCCTAACTAGGTTACTGCATGTCTGGTCGGTACCAAGCAACTCCTTAATATGTTTCTTCACCCAGAAGTCCTCATATTTGTAATCTTCTCCTCATTCACATGTGCCCTAAAACTCTTTTACAACGCAGTGCTCCTGGAAATATTCACATTATACTCATTTGCCAACTCTGCCAATTTCTTGTGTGCCTATAAAGCGCAAAAAGTGATTTCTTTACTCATATATTTAAGTCCGTTCTCCTGATACCTGTCTATGCATTTTGGATCCAAATTTCTCTTGAGTTAATCTATTTGTACTGAGAGTAACATATTTTTCTATAATTCCCAATTTAAATATTTTGGAGCCCATTCATAAAGTCATGCAAGAGAAAGTGAACGAGGACTACAGGAGTACTACTTTATTTCTGACTAGGAGCTTTAACATTTATGTTGACTTCACTTGGTTGAGAGATGGGGCTGGAGTGAAATGATCACACCTCATTCTATGCTAAAGAATCGTTTATGATTGACAGACACTCATCCTTCAGTACGCCTGTGACGTGGTATGATTCCACAGGTTAAGAAAAAAGAAAGGAAATATGACATGAAATTGTTGATGTGGCTCAGACTCCAGCCGTGTCTGAGTATCAAATTAATTTCAGAGTTTCAGAGTAACTAATTAAGGAGTTCAGAAGTTGCACATAATTAAAAGTTCCAGATTAATTAGAGTGCTTTGCATCCATTTTTTTAAACATCTTGATTAAGCAAATTATAAACAGTAACACTATAATAAAGACAAAAAGCAAATAGATCCAATGTTTAAACGGCCCTACATAGACCAAAGGTTCTGAAATCATTAAAACATGGTTACCTACTGCCTACTGTGTTCTTCTTTTATGTACTGTTACTATGTCCTTTTATTTACTCCATATGTAACTTGTGTAATTGCTGCTGTGCTAACTCTGTAAAGCGCTCTGATTCCTTCGGGTCAAGTTTGTGCTATACAAAACTCAATCAATATATAAATAAATACATTAATTAATCCCTTTATCTTCAGTGGCATGAACACACTGCAGCACATTCAGTTAACATAAGCCTTGGTTTATCAAGAGTCAACTCCCCTTTCCTGTTTCTACCATGCAGGGTCAACAGCCTGTACAGCTCACTGAAGGTGAGAGTAGTGCTACAGTGCCAGCATCTAGCTGCTGCACCTTGGGGTCTGCGTTGTCAAACTGTGGACGTCTTGCAGAGCTGTGATGGCGAGCAAGATTTTGCTGGGTTTTGAAAAGCACTAAACACCTTAATGTTTGGAAAATATTCCTTTTACTCTGACAGGTATGGACAGTGATGGAGAGGGTCTCCTTCCCCTGGCTTTGATGGGCACCAAGGAGGCGGGGCAACTCATCAGCGGTGCAGCGAACAATACTATAACACTGCATGTAGGAAAGAAAGTTTATTTAGCTTTGATTTGACAATTCTTTAAAATGTTAAATAGGAAATTATCTCATTATCTAATTTGCACATCAAGAAGTCATCTGGCAGAATGATCGTCATATCCTGGCTCGCCCGCATAAATCAAATATCCCATTGTATTAAGGTCGCGTCAGATGTCTGTATCTTGTACCTAATGGTGTCAGATATCTGACTGTGTGCCTTACTGCTACAAGTTCCACGCTAGTCTCATTCCTAAGATTTCTTTACATACAAAGGAGCATTCTAATCTTGGCAAGAAAATTTGTAAGATCAGTGAAACTTTATCCAGCCAAGCATTTGATGCCTTTTTGTTGCTGTTGAAGATATATGGGTTTTACCAGGAACTGTGCTGTCAGTTCAGGGTCCAGGTACGAAGGCGGGATCATGAAGGAGTGTATGAAGTTTCAAAGTTTTTCCACCCTAACTTTGGGACGTTTTCTTTAAAAAAATGCAAGCTTCACAAGATGTACAAAGAATGATAAGTGTAAAATAGAAACAAAAAACTTGTAGAAGTAGTCTGCAGAAACAAATCACAGCATAACCCACTTTAAATGGGTAAACAATTTTACAAAAAGGTTTTAGTTGAAAAATTGTTCCACAAAATTGTTTTTGGAAGAACATCACTCAGAGTCAAAGTTTGCAACGATTGTGCAGCTTGTTATCTTTGCTGCTAAAAATGTAGCTTCACCTAGTTCCAGTTTTATTTGATCTGCCAGAGGATACAAATAACTAACATGTGTGAGTGGACCTCACACAAAGAGCGCTACCGGAGGCATGGAGAGTGATACCGGCTGCTCCAGATGGGACGGTAGTGCCCTGCCTGACATTAACATGGCGCCCACTGCCCGACATCGTTTAATAGAAGAACGGGGAGAACGCTGCGGGATTCTTCTTCAGCCTTGTGCATAAACCTCTTGCGTACTTCTGAGTGATTTTGGTTGGCCCTACAAACTTAGCCGATCTCTGTCAGCCAAAATTATCCATTTCACCATGCCTGACCCCCCAGGCGGAAACCTTAATTGTCTGTACCTACTGCGGTGCCCGAGCAACCTTGGCCGATGCCCGGTGGAGCTGTCCTATGCAGCTATAGAGGAGTTTGGCTCTGGTTCACCCCTCGGCCGTCACCTACCCAGCCGGACTTCGGACATTGTTTTCCTCGTCTCCCCGTTGTGTCTCTTTTTCCCTCCTCTGCCTCCTCCCGCCGTCATTCTTTATCTGCCTCCCCTTTCCAGCCTGACCTTTCTGTGTCCCCTGAAGTACTTTATGCTCTATAATCTTGTGTAACTATGTTATACTGTTTTCCCTTTCTATGTTATGCGACGCTACAGAAACTGATGTAACTATGTAACAATGTTCTGAAACAATGTCCTACCTCATGTAAAGCGCTCTGATACCTCCGGGTCTAGCCAGCGCTATATAAAACTTTTCAAATAAATAAAAATAAATAAAATAGCTACACAAGGAATCTGGGGCACTTCGGGGGTCTTAAATCTAACCAAATCATCGTATCATCACCCATCGCCTCGATATTTCTAATTTCTGGGGACTCTCCAAGCATTCAGGGTATTGCTGCTAGATTCAGAAATCCAGTAGCACCTTGAGCAATGGTTGTCATAAATACTAAAGTATGCCCGTAACGTACACCTCCTGTGAACAGGTTAGGGTTCCAAAGGGCTACTTGTCAACAGGTACAGTAGCACTGGTAATATTATTTGGGGCACTGCCACCACCAGCGGGCTGGATAACATTATAGGGCAGCTGTCTGGAAGATGACACATCCTCCATAAACTCATCACTAGAATCACTGTCAAAGATGGACTTTTCCTGTGTATCTGTATCCTTTTCTCCCTGGACTTTTCCCTTCTTAGGCTTCTTGTTTGTCAATATGGTATATATTATAGTTCCTTCAATTGTGCCTCTCCTCCACCTTTGCTGCTCTGCATCCCACTTAGGGCCATATTCTCAATGAAGTGGCGGAGAGAGGCGTTAGCCTTCTTGGCTTAACGCCTCTCTCCGCCACTTCGGAAACGCGAGGCTGCACCCTATTCTCAAGGATATGGTGCAGCCTCGTATTTCCCCCTGCGATGGCGCTAAGTTTCACAACTTAGCGCCAATGCAGGCACCCTTGCACCAGAGTGCAAGGGTGTCTGCAAGCAGGGAGGTTTGTTTATGTACAGGAAGGTGTCCCTTCCTGCACATAAACAAACCTAAAAGGCCAGTTTGTAACTTACATGTGTGCTGCACACATGTAAGTTGCAAAATGGCATTTTAAAAAAGGTTTGTTTATGTACAGGAAGGACACCTTCCTGTACATAGACAAACCATGGCATTTTGCTTTTTCCATGTGTGCTGCACAAGGCAGCACACATGGAAAAGCAAAAACGAGGAGAAATAAAGCATTTCTCCTCGTTTCGCCACCTTAAGACCAGATTTTTCCTGGTCTTAAGTTTGGCGCTACCTCCTATTTACGCTGCCCTTGAGAATAGGAGGTAGCGTCAAACTCAATGGGTGTTGCAGTGGAACGCCCACTGCAACACCCACTGCATGCCCCTTTCACGCTAAAAACAGCGTGAAGGGGGCCCTATTCACAAGGCAGCGTTAAGCCGCGTTAAGCCACTTAACGTGGCTTAAGGCTGCCTTGTGAATAGGGTTAAGCCCCTATCGCCACAACAATGTCACTGAAAGTGACGTTGTGGTGGCAATAGGGGCTTGAGAATATGCCCCTTACTGTCTTCCCAACTGCAAGCTGCTCTTTTTGTTCTATTCTGATAGTTTTCTTTGTCCCTTGAATGGGCAGCATACTCCTAAGCATTCGAAGACTCATGTTGTGCTGGTCTGGGTTGAGGTTTCAATTCCTATAATACTCATCTCAAATTTTCGATTATGACCACATTGAAAGTATCATATCTAGGAAACTACAAGGACCATTCTTTCTCAGTGATATTGTTCCATTGATTAAGCGAAATACAAGCGTAAAGGCAAGCAGTTATAGTTATGTAATGACCTGGTGTACCTTAAGGAGGAGCTTCCTCATCCTCTCAGATGGGAACTCTCAGTCACGCCTCACTAAATCTCTCAAGACACTGAAACATTTCATTCTTGTAGTGATTTTCAACAATTAAGAATAAACAGTTGTAATTTAAACAATCGGCGATTTCACCAAATCACAGCATAATACATAGTGTTACCAGTGCCCAATCTTAGTGCAGGTTGTATTAGCAAATTAGTCAAAGTCACAAACAAATCGAATTTCAGCAACATAATCAATCTATGGAATAAGCATGTATATTCAAATGATCCTATAGTCTAAATTTGTATATTATCAAGACAGAGGAGCAAAATATAGCTACATAGAGTAGACAGAATATTATCCATAAAGGAACTTCCCTATTCTAAATAAGTATTGAAAGGAGAACAGGGTATTTCTAAGAGGAAGGGGTCAGCTTCAAATGAACCAAATTTAGGGTTCAGAGAACAAGCATGGGTGCTCAAGCATGAAGCTCAACACCCCAGGCAGGTGAAATCAGCAGAATCAAGAAGAGATCTTCTGTCACCAAAGTCAGAACAGGGTCTGCTAAACTATTCTATAAAACACATAATTTATACAAGAAGGAAAGCTCTGTAAGGCCCTCCACATTGGTTCACACAAAATGGCCCAATCGTCCTCTGGGAGCAGGTAGACTCCATTGTTTCCCAGCACTGGACAACAAAACATACATCTTCACAACCTTGGACACTGGTCCAGTCTGCCTGGTACAGGAGGGTCTCTCCCACCACTTCAGTCTGCATATCCACAGCCAAATTCCAATTAATATCTAGCTATCTAACAGTTAGCTAAGTCAATTCTAGCTAAGGAGCATATTGATAAGAAACCTGCAAGAGGAGAAAAACATAAGACTTGCAGAACATTTTATAAATATGAAATGCATGCAACTTGGGCCTAATTACAAGTTAGGCCAGCTTCAGATTTACATGGATTCCAAACAAGTGTAATTAGCATGAAAAAATGTGTTGATTACATTGTGGTAATATAACTGTGGCTCTCCTATAAGGTAAATGCAACCACCTACTACATTTTATTTATAATAATTGCACATGCTTAATAATGTTAAGCACACATTGAATGTAAATGTATGGAGCTCTAAATTACATGGGTCCACAAACTATAACCCAATAAGTAATAAAATTGCAGTGATGACAGTACAGCTTCGAACAGCCATCTAACCGCCTCAAGGGTTCTCTTGGTGCAGATCTAAATGGCACCTAGCCAAACACAGTGGACCTTAACTTCTTCTTAAAGTCTGTCAGCGAGAGGTAAACAGGCTAGAAGACACAAATTCCAGATAATGTGAGCCTGCTCAAAAAACGAGTGTGCCAGCTTCCACTAGAGCTTTATTCCTGTTGTGGCCCACTTATGAGTGAGCCTCAAGCTCCAGATATATGTGGTAGCTCCTCACATAGAATTTAGGGGCATATTAGCAACGCTTTGGGATAAATATTGCAAAGCGCGCTTAGCGCTCATTTTTTTATCGCCGGATATCGCTGGATTTGATCGCCGAGATAGCGCGTTATTAGCAACGCGTATCTCCAAGGCGATATTAAATCCAGCGATAGCCGTGATAACATGCTGTATCGCAGGAAAACAAGCGATGATTTCCCTGCGATACTGCAAACCTTGCTGATAGGCAGGCATGGACTCAGCCATGCAATCCACCTCCCATGTTAAAGATGGCTAAGTTGTATTTTTAGCAGGTGTTAAAAACCTGCGATAAAGGGAGCTTAGCGTGGCTTTCAAGCTCGCATCGCGGGTCTTGTGCAGCCTTGCTAATATCCCGAAGCTGTGTTAGCGAGTGTTTGCCAAGGGGTTGTGTGGAGGAACGCCCACTTTGCATGTCATTAGCGATAAATATCGCTGACATGCAAAGCGGCACCAAAACGGTCACTTTCGCCATAAAGCTGTCGCTAACAGCTGTTAGCGACAGCTTGCTAATAGGGCGATAGAAATATCGCCGCTTTAGCGGCAAAAAGAGCCGCTAAAGCGGCGATACCGCCCTTTCTAATATGCCCCTTAGAGTTTTGGGGTTGTTACTGTTTCTGCCACAATATTCTGCCTAAATCTACTGGAGGGGGAAATGCCCAGTAATTTGGAACAAGCATCAATTTCCACGTCATGTCTGATTTTCCAAGAGAAAACTCAAAATAGAAGGGGTTTATCACACCAAGCAAATACCTCACCCTACGATGTTGACTTTTACCAAGTTCGGTGCATACCTAACCATAATCCACTCCACTCGTATTCAGGGTCCATGTAAGATATGTGATAATGTGAAGGTCGTTATTTAGGTCGAAAGGAAGCCTGGTGGCAGGTGCTCTAGTTGTTTGTAGTTACTGAGTTACATTGGAACCTCTGTTCCATTAAACATGTTCTCCTTTCCTTAAACGCTGTGTTAATATTCGAAAATATGATCTCAATGTATGCCATGATATATGTACACATAACAACGAACTCGCATCACTGTTTTCGAATCCACCCGATATGACCTCCCCATCACCCCTGAGTCAGAAATACGTGGTCGGGCAGGCCCTGCGACCTAGGCCTGAAGCAACTGATTGACAGAGCACAGGTAGGGTGACATGTAGCCCATAGATAAATGCACGAAGAGGAAAAACCATAATCTATCCCACAGATAGGCAGTGACACCACAATGGTCCAAGGAGACTGGCCCCAATAAAAACATATTTGGCCGGAGGGGTGCACGTTCCCTAAACACCATGAAGTTAGATGCCACATGAAGTTAGGAACTTTCAGCCAATCAGAACACAGCATGCACACTACACACAGTGATCACGGGCTCTCCATCCCAGACATCTGGACACGTACCCACTGGCCCTCACTGTGTCCACGCAAGGTTGAGACCCACCTGCACTCCATACCAGGTGGTCAGATTTATGACTCCGTGACCATGCCTGGATTTCTTTCTCTAAAGGAATGTACAAATTGTTTTATGACACTCCGTGAAATGTATCTAATGATGACCAATGTACTTTGAGACAGTCTTTAGACCCCGACTCTGTCACTGTTCTCCTGGCTGCAGCGTTTAATTAAACCAACTGTTCCTGTTTTGCCAAGCGCCTCTTGTCTTTTATTTTTCAAGGTAAATTCAAATTCGAGCAATACTGGGGTAGACCTGATTGATGCATTTTATATTCAGTGGAATTTCTGAATTACAGCATAGGGTAGTCCATCATAGTAGACCTCATTACAATGCTCTATGGGGCAAATTTATCATTACTTTGCACCACTGCGAAATCATGCAAAAAGACTTAACGAGTCTTGAAAGGGTATTTACTTTCTGAAGCAAACATTTTCTGCACCAGAAAAGTGCCATTTGTTAGCAAAAATATCGCAAATAGTGCTTTAACCCACTTCGTGTCAAGGGGGCATTACATGGTCATACTTGGGCATTCCAGCACAAGCACCCATGTTTTTTGACACAAAGATCTTTCTCCTAAAATTGTCAGCCTGGGCTTTGAGCCAAAAAATATCAGCTCCTTGAGGAAGGTGCAAAGCTGGATAAAGATATACATTTTTCCAAACAGTTCACACATTACATGTGTGCTGCTCTGTACACCACAAATTCAATGTGTGAAATGTTTTAAAAATTATCTACGCATAAGCTTTTGTGCTGGAAGGGTTTGCTTCCAGTACAAACCCTTTGCTACACACCATGCAGGCATATTTGTGCAATTGTGCAATGGTGTGTGCGTAATGCTAGGCAGTCTCTTTGTGCAACTACACAGGGGAAGAGAGCAAAAGCTTGTCATATTTAGTAAATATGGTTCTATTCTGCGTTATCTCCTTTGCGTAACGTAGCACAGCAACCTTGGATGCTGCGTGGCGTTGTCCCAAAAAGTTAGTAAATATGCCCCTCTTTGTGTATTACTCTTAGCACTGGCCAATGATGCATGGTATAAGCAGTGCATGAATTTGGTAACACATAGTTTATCTAATTCAAAATGAGATTAAGGAAGATTAGGGACCCTCTTTCAATAACCCGTAATAATGTAGAGTAATACCGTTCATGGTATTACTGATACCTGGTAACATTATCATACCTATAATGGGCAACTAACATTACAAACTTGCTTTAACGCAGCCATTGTTGCACGTTTTCCTCCAATTTAATTGCATTTTCCAGGCACATGTATAGCTACTGTTTGTAGGTGGAAAATGCTCTGCTTTTCCAGGCGACTTGTGATCCCAGTTTGGTGAAAACGGGAACACCAGTCCACTCAGGTCCACTTTGCCTAGAAACATACTCTGTGGTAAAGACGTTGGGGCATATTATCAAGAACGGCGTTAAAATTATCGCCGGTTTAGCGGCAGAAAACTGCTGCTAAAGCGGCGATAATGGGCTTGATAATATGCCCTGGAGAATTCCAATAGAAGCCCATGTTCACACCAGAACATGGACTTCTATTGGAATTCTCAATGGCATATTATCAAGCCCATTATCGCCACTTTAGCGGCAGTTTTCTGCCGCTTAACCGGCGATAATTTTTAATGCAGTTCTTGATAATATGCCCCGTTTTAACGCCTGGCTATTACTGAATCAATTCAGGGATTTTCTCTTTGAGTCGAGTTGAATTTTGCAGTAATTGCTCATATATCTGGAGTGTGCAGTTGATCCAAATATTTGGCTATTAGCCCATTTTATTAGTTGTCTATGAGCTAGGGGATTCTTATTGCAAGCAGCTGAAAATGAGCTGAATGCTAGCTTGAAAGAGCCAGGCAAGTAACAAAAAACCCACATTCACATCAGGTAGAGCGCAAGGTTACTTCAAATGAACAGCCGCAGCTAGGAACCACTTCAGATCCGGTATTAATTGTTTCACAGACATGCACGATGTAAGTCGAACAAAGCTCTAAGCTGCTAGCGTCCCGGTGTGTTTCCCCTCAGCTTTCTCAAGCATCCTGCCATCAAGCATTGATGCTTCTCTAGTACTCTGTGGACGCAATAGGGCTTGGCAAAAAAAGACTCAACAGTTATTCTGGCGAGGAACTGCCAAATTTCAGTTCCAAGCAGATGCCTTTGGGAAAGTGCACTAATACTGCAGAAGAAAAAGCAGTGCTTAATTTGTAAACCCCACCGCCCAAAAAATGGCACATCTAATAGGCCAGGTGTTGACTGCCAGCCTTTGCTTTGGCATTTATTTATGACAGGTTTTTTGCAACACGTTATTGTCAGAGAAGCTATTGAACCCTCTTCAATTTAAAAAAAACATTATTAAAGGTAAAAATATTTTTTGATCTAAAAAAGCACACATCACCACAGTAGTACCTGGCAGTGAAGAGAATTACTTTGTGTGTGGATGTGTTCCTTGTGAAAGGTCAGCATGCTGTAACACATAGTTAAATGCAAAAGAACAATTGATGGACAGAATGCAGAACAATGTCATACATTCTCCCCAGTACAGAGATCTGGGCCTAAATCCATCGTTTTTTTGCTCACCATGCCATTCCAGTTTGGACCCAGCCATATGCAAATCAGTCTTGACCCTGCGCCCAATGGGAACAGTCCAGCCCGAACTGCCAGGCCAGGTCCTTCCTGGACTGGAAACAAGCATCCTAGGACCGGTTTCGGGCTTTCAGCCCTCATCAGCCAGGATAGCTTGACTCCAGTCTATCAATTGTGTGTCTTTTGCTTTCTCGCCCTAAGTGCGCCAGGTATGCCCAGACGTGGGTCCTGGGCTCACTGTGCCACTGGAATCAAGCTATCCTGGCTGAAGAGGGGTGAAACCCCGAAACCGGTCCTCGGATGCTTGTTTCCGGTCCAGGGAGGACCTGGCTTGGCAGTTCGGGCTGGACTGTTCCCATGAGGCACAGGTTCAAGACTGATTTGCCTATGGCCAGGTCTAAACTGGGGTGGCATGGTGAGCAAAAGAATGATGGATTTAACCCAGATCTCTTGACTGGGGGTGAATGTTTTGATTTGTTCTGCATTCCGTCCATCAATTGTGTGTCTTTTGCTTTCTCGCCCTAAGTGCGCCAGGTATGCCCAGACGTGGGTCCTGGGCTCACTGTGCCACTGGAATCAAGCTATCCTGGCTGAAGAGGGGTGAAACCCCAAAACTGGTAGAAAGCGTACTACTATCGCATTAGGCTCTAAACACAAAGGTTGTAGTGTAGTTCCTACAAATCTATAAAGAATCTGCCCATTTAGACAACATAAACTACAGGATTGGTGTGCAGGCTGATTCCAGACACCCCCAAATTATATGTTAGCCTTTAGACCAGCCACAGTGCCACTGTAAGCCCCCTAACCTTACCAAGGAGCGAAGAGTTTCTGGCAACTATTGAACATGACAACCCTTGATCCTTCAAGGATTGTGGAAACAGTACAGTACTTTTCGTTCAGCCACTCGTGCTCACTAAGTCTCAGAGAGATAAACAGAATAAACGGTGGGGACATTTTCAATAAGCATTTATTGAACCAGCGTCATTCTAGTATAAAACATATTTGCTGTGGCATTCATTAGACAGAAACAGATGTATAAAATTGCACCAGGAGTGCTTTTTCCATCTCTTTGGAAACTGGACCATCCTTCCAAAATTCCTGTAAAGACAGTTGGGAAATAAAAGAAGCAGAGTATATCAGCTTGGTATTGGTAAGCAAATGTTTCTTTGCAGCTGTAGGTGCCTTATTATAATAAGATTGGTCTGAAGTGTTAAACCCAGAAAAATAAGCAGACGTCTGTGCAAACGTTTGTGAACTACCTTTCGGTGGTGTTGGGCAATGTTCTCATTGATGGTAAGAGAAAACATTACGTGGGATACTTGCTTTGTGCAAGAAATGGTAACCATAAAGTTGGTACCAAAACATGGTGTCAAACTTAGATGTATCATCATACAATTCATCATTTGAAAATGCAGCAGATTGTTCTAATTCAGACAGCATAGTATTTACAGTTTCAAAGTCCCAATCATCAGAGAAAGTTCTGGAGGTGATAATATCCCTTAACAAAATTTTAAATAAATGTGGTATTTTCAAAAGTTCAGTAGGACCATATACATCATATGAAACTCTGTCCCAAACTATACCTTCTTGAACCGGAACTGATATAATGTTCACTAAGGACAGGTCTCTCTGTTCAAGGTGTGATGAAGCATGCGGTTTCAGGACCAAGTTCACATTTTGTGCTGCAGTACTTACTGGGTCGATAATGTCCATTCAGGAGCAGGAAAAAGACAGTCACTACAGCTATCCAGAGTAGCAGGAGTAGTAGACCAATTGCAATCCAGAGCTGTAGCCAGGGAGAAACAAGGTAAGTCTTATTCAGCCAAAGGTAGAAATCACGAATTCGTTGTTTGTGGGAAACAGGCGGTTGCGGTAACTCGGGTTCACTTGGATCCAATGAGAAAGTATAAAAATAGATGAAGTAGCCAGATGCAGTTCAATCAATCTTTGGTAGTTCAGCAGGTTTTGTAGAACTGGCAGATGACTCGTTTTGAGACATATTCACATAGATGTCGGTATTAGGCTGAATTGAGATCTGTGTTTCGTTTGTTGTTTCTTGCTGTTCAATTTCAACAGGCACGAGTTCCATTCCATTGTTGGCAACTCCTTCACTTCGTAGAGTAGAATCTTCAAAAGTTATCAATATTTCTGTCTGAACTTCATGTATGGTAGCGAGAGGAGACAGGTGGCTACCCAGGAGCCCACACTGCCTACTATTGCATATCGGCCACATAGTGTGGTTTGATCAGATCAATTGAGGCAAATCTCTTTTCTTTCTTGCCAGCAAGAGGCGGAAGAAGTACTGTTCTTGTTCCTTAAACTGCCAGGACAGGCACAGGCGCTCCGTAAGATGGCCCAAACTCTTTTTTGTCCACAATTGTTTCTCTGACCAGATTCCCAATCTTCGGGACTGTTAGGTTTCAAATCCCCATCCCTGCAACGCACTCATCTCACGTTATATTAGGTTAGCAATGTGTGGCTAAATAGATGCCATTTGTATTCACGTTATGCAACCCACTGAGTTATCCCTGTAATGCGCAGGCTTCAGTTGGCGAGTGTTACTCCATTTTGCTTTTCGTAATCCTTATTAGGCTGCTTAGACTGTGCCTGAGTTAGGCCTCATTGCTCATCTTGCTTGCCTC
This sequence comes from Calotriton arnoldi, assembly GCA_963921515.1. Classification (NCBI taxonomy): domain Eukaryota; kingdom Metazoa; phylum Chordata; class Amphibia; order Caudata; family Salamandridae; genus Calotriton; species Calotriton arnoldi. The sequence goes on along the minus strand of CAWUFW010015854.1, from coordinate 46,011 downwards.
AGCAGAACACTGTATTTCGTTATTATTTTTCTTTCTGTCCAAGGCTGTTTCCCGACTTGCTAATGAGGAGGCCATTCTGCCCTTGCATACCTGTCCAAGTGTGTAGTTCTGCTCCCACGTTAGGAGACGCTGAGACCCAGCGCAGTGGCCTTGAGTCTCTGATAACATGTACCCATCTGGCAGGTGGTAGCTCATCTCCCTGTGCCTCCTTTGTTCATGTTCGTCCCAGGCCGGCAATTTTCCATGGTGGGTGGGGTTGGAGGCTCCTGGGGAAGAATGATTACTCACTGTAGACTGTTGGGGAGTCAGTCCCTCAGCAGACATCTTAGGGTGCAGGTCATGATGGACTCCTCTGCAGAGCATTGCTAATAAAATGTAAGTTTGCATTCTCTACTGTCTGACCGACTCTTCATTCTAGGGAAGGCATAGCAGGTGGTTGTGAGAAAACCCGGGTGGCCCTAGAGGGCCACTTCCTTCAGTCGGTTCCCGAACAAGGACCCCGCAAGGTGATCCGACTCGCCCGTAATCGGGTTGTAGGGTCGGGGCTGCGTTTGGTTGGTCGGGCGGATCGGGGTACCCCACATAAGACCGAGCTTGGTTCTCGCAGCTGCCCCACCCGGCTGATCGGGCGCCCCCTCGTCTAGTGGTCACCGGCTGGGGTCCTGAGAAGGCGAAACCTTGGAGTTGACCGTTTGGTCCGAAGAGTCGGCAGTGGAGAATAACTTGACTCGACCTGTGTGCACCAGGTGAGTGATTTGATTCTTGGAAAAATGGCGCCATTCTAGGACAGCACGAGCCTGCGGGCTGTGTCTTGATACAGTCTCCGGACTGTCTTGTCTGCAGTTTTCGAACTTCCTTGCTTGAACGACACGAGTCGACGGACTGTGTCTTGGTACGGTCTCCGGACTGTCTTGTCTTGAACTTGGTGGGTTTATGGACCCTTGAAAAAGGCACAGAGTGTTTGCGAGCAGTTCACCGGACCGCCTGGAAATTTGGCCGGCGCTTGAAAAGGTCCGGGACTGCCCGCGAACAATCTGCCAGACCAACTGGTAATTTGGTTAATGTTTGAAAAGGTCTGGGAATGGAGCCTGTTTTTTTGAATTTGATACAATCTCTGGACTGTAGGGAGTTGTCCCTGGACCGTTTTGGTTTGGTCCGTGACTAATATTTGTTACTTTATCTTGTCTTAGTTTGCCGATTGTTGGTGTTATACTTGTCCGTTAGGGACAGTGCATGTGTCTTATATTAAGATGCCTTGTTTCAGCAAATTGGGGTGTTTTGGATGTCGATGTTGTTCTACTGATGCTCGATTGGAAGAGAGCCAGCCTGCACCTCTGGAGGGTTCTCCAAATTTTGACGTATACGTTAAACATGGTATTGGCCCTGTTATGTTTAGCACATTGTGGCATAAATATACGAGGGACAATGCTGAGTTACAGTGGCCGCTTACTGGCTCATTTGATGAACAGAAATTGAATTTCTTGCAGGACAAGTTGTTTGCTAGGACGAGCAGACAGTCAATGTTTGATTCTCTAAGAGTATGGCAGAAAGAAGCAAAGCAGCGACGACTAAGAGCAGAGAAAGAGACCCGGAAGAGGCAGACGCAAACTATAACACAGAAAGCAGTAGCCTATGAAAAAGGAAAGATAGAGAAGGGTATAGAATGCGCAGATAGAAAGTTTCAGTTACAGACAGATAAATGTTATGTTACTAGAGAGGAAGGTGATGATTTCGTCGAAGAGCTATTGGATTCTCGTCCTCCTCCTTCTTATGCCCCTGAACGGATATACCCGGCAGTCCCGACCTCTCAGTCCTTCGCCTCTAGTGCCGCCCCTTCTAGCATTCCTGTTTCTAGTGCTACCGCTTCAGCCCCAGCCCCTCTTGCTTCTCTTCTACTCACACCAGTCACCGGGGCGGGTGCTGTTAGCTCCCCCGCCCAGTCTATCAGTTCTGTGTCGACTGCTACTCCCCCTTTCACCCCTACCACCCTGTCTCCCTACATGATGGTACCTGTCTCTGCGTCTGCTCTTTCCCCCGTGAGTGTGACACCCCAGGCACAGTTGAATGTCGAAACTCCTGCGCGTGGAGTACATGATGTGAACTGGGTAGCAGCGCAAGATCAAATGGATAAAGTGTTGGTGCGTTCTGCAGTGGGTGATGAGGAAAAGCAAATGGTGGCGAATCAAGCAGCTCAGTGGGCTCGGAATCCAATCTATAGTGTGGAGGATGTGTGGAGTGTGATGAAAGATTACGAGCCGTTTATACAGCAGCATGCCTTCAACACGTCAGCGACACTGATAGGGTTGTGGGAACAGTGTTTTCAAGGTGTTGCACCGCAAATAATATATGACATACGGGATAGGGTATATGCTGCAGGTATGGCTCCCAATGAGGTTTTTAGCAATATAACGACACTAGTGGATTACCGAGGTAGATTGCTCCAGAAGGTCCCAACAATGGGGACACAGCATCCCATGAGGGAAGTTCATCCCATTTACCACCCTGAAATTCCAGAACTGCGTGATTCCACCGATGCTGTGATTAGACCACGGGCCGACGCTCGGTTTCAGGAACAGTGGATCTATACTCCTTGGAAGAGGAGTGAGGTCCTATCCTTAAAGAGCCAGCTGCCGGACCCCTGGAAAAACCCTACTGCATATTATAAAGAATTGACGGAGGCAGCCTCCTCCACAGTAATGACGCTAGCTGACATAGAGTTGTTTTTCGGCCTGTTGGTACCGGTGGATATATGGAGGCAGGTTCATACGCAGGATCATGCACTGGAGTTGGGGGGCACGTGGGATGAGATCAGGGCTTGGGATAAGGAGCGTAAGCCCGGCGATAAGCCGAAAGCGGAGCTCCTCGCTTTGCCAGGGCGTATTATCACATACATGCACTCACTTATCCCGCCAAAGAGAGTGGATTGGGATAAGTTGACTGCGTGTCGCCAGAAGAAGGATGAAAGTGTGTCGGATTTCTTTACCAGATTTGAAGGGGTGTTTTTAGATTTTAGTGGTCAGGACCTGTCACAGGAGAGTGGTGTTCGTTTATTTGTCAACAGATTTGTCACTAACTTGCTTCCCGAGATTGCAACACGGTTGCAGGCTTCGGAAAGTACTTGGACGACATCATCCCCGTCAGTGATATTGAGTATGGCACAATATTACGAACATAGAGAGAATGAGGACAAGGAAAGGGTGGAGAAAAAGTCAAAGGATTTGAAGACGAGGGTATTGATGCAGCAAGTTGCGAGGGGAAATGGACGAGGTAGAGGTTCGGGTTTGGCCCAACGGCTGCCCCAGTCTGGCAGGGGTGGTGCTTCAAACGCACCCCTCGGGCTCAATCAATGTGCGTACTGCAAGCAGGAGGGACATTGGCGGAACGAGTGTCTGGAGTTGCTACAGAAAGGTGAGGCCCCAAGGGGTCAGGGTTTTCGAGGGCACGGACGAGGAACAGGAGGTAGAGGGGGGATGCAGTCAGAGGATACATCACACAATAGGCAGAGCGTGAATTATTTTGACGACCCACGAGGACGACAGTACTATCATGACGACTATGACATGGACGAAGTGACAGGGTTGTCTCACAGCTAGGACAGTCGAGGACAGGGTGAGGGACCAGTTCCTGTGCCTATAGATCAGCATGGACCTTACGTCACTGCCGATTTAAAGGGTACTGCTGAAATTTTTTTAGTTGATACAGGGGCTATGAATAGCTCTGTTTCACATTCACTGGTCCCGGGGGCAGCTCTGTCTGGCCAAAACAATGTGTCGGTGGGTTTCTCAGGCGTGCCGGTCATTAGCCCCTTTTCCAAGCCTCTTGCTTTGACTATTGGCCCCTTTACGGTTGGTTCACCATTTTTACTGACGTCAAATTGTGGGGGAAATTTATTAGGACTCAATTTGTTAAAAAGGCTGCATGCGACAATTTTTTGTTCTCCAGACGGTGTTTACATGACTATTGGACCGCAGGTAGCCCGTGCCAAACAGTGCTTCGCAAAGGATGCACCCCTTCCAGCTGAGTTTAAAGATGTACCGCATACGTTATGGGCTACAGGAGATACGGATGTGGGGTTGCTTCAGATCCCGCCAGTGTCTATACAGATCAGAGACAATGCTAAATTGCCGCCACGTATTCCCCAGTACAAGATATCCCAGGCAGGTGAAAAGGCCCTATTGCAAATAATACAGAATTTGATTAAGTCTGGCATGGTTGAATAGACTGTGGCGAATGTGTGTAATAGCCCTATTCTTCCTATTCTTAAAAAGGCACCCTTGGATTCTTCTGATGCCCACCCTGACGTTTACCGTTTTGTGATAGACCTCAGAGAGGTTAATAAGATCGTAGTTCCCCAATACCCTGTGGTCCCGGACATTACAACGATCTTAACAATGATTCCCCCATCAGCAAAATCTTTCTCTGTAATTGACTTAAAAAATGCTTTCTTCAGCATACCAATCCATACAGATAGCAGATATCTGTTTGGATTTGCAATAGCCGGTCGGAGCTTTAGATTCTGCTGTGCTCCACAAGGCTATACCGAAAATCCTAGTATTTATATTTATAGCCAAGCCTTGAAAGCTCAATTGGATTCTTTGGAGCTTCCCCCTGGTAATGTGCTGTTGCAGTATGTTGACGACCTCCTTGTGGCCTCGGACACTGAAGGATGGTTGCAAAGACGCCACAGTTAAATTATTGTTGCATCTGGCGCATCATGGACACAAGGTGTCACTTTCCAAATTTCAATATTGTCGACAGGAGGTCACCTATTTAGGTCACCTACTGTCGAAGGAGAGTCGCAGACTAACACCTGAGCGCATAGCTGCTATTACTAATATGTCTGTTCCCAAGACCCAGCGAGGTACGCGCGTTTAGTGGGATAACATCGTATTGTCGGCATTGGATCCCTAACTATTCCCTACTAACAAAACCCCTTCTTTACCTGACCACCAAAGATGTGCATGAACCCCTGCCTTGGACACCTGCATGCCAGCAAGCTTTTGAGCAATTAAAGACTGGGCTTTGCTCTGCTCCTGTGCTTGGTACTCCTGATTACCAGAAGCGTTTTGTGCTCTACGTGCATGAGGTGGACGGGTGCGCGCTTTCTGTTCTAACACAGGGTTTCGGTGGTAAGCAGAGACCCTGCGCCTACTTCTCTGCCATGCTTGATAATGTCGCCGGAGCGCTCCCGAGCTATCTGAAAGCTGCCGCTGCGGTGGCAGTTTCTATCAGACAATCGGCAGGGCTCGTCCTTGATACGGACCTCACAGTCATGGTACCTCATGCTGTGGATACGCTATTGAATAAGACAAAGACGCAGCACCTTACTAGTGCGCGTCTGACTGGCTATGAATTGACTCTGTTTGCTCCGCACATTACCATCAAAAGATGTGCTACTCTGAACCCAACCACGTTACTACCCCTCCCTTCAGAAGAAAAGGACAATGATGTCCATGATTGTTTATTTCGGACTGAGGAAGAAATGAAGGGACGGGTAGACCTGACTGACGTTTCCTTATCTGACCCCCAAGGGGAGCTATATGTCGATGGCTCTTTTTTCAAATTACCAGATGTCACCGCCACTGCAGCCTATGCAATCACAACGTTACACACTGTAGTTGAGACATCCCGTATCCCACACCAATCAGCCCAAGCTGCAGAGTTGGTTGCCCTCCTCAGGGCTTGTGAGTTGAGTGAGGGACTGACTGTTAATATCTACACCGACAGCCAGTACGCCTTTGGGGTGGCCCATCATTTTGGGCGCCTCTGGGCGGAGAGAGGGTTTTTGACTTCACACGGACTGCGGATTCAGAACGGGCCATTGATACATAGATTGCTGTCCGCACTGACGCTTCCCAGTAAGTTAGCAATAGTGAAATGTAGCGCTCATAAGGCTATTACAGTTGATGTTGGGAGGGGAAATGCTTTCGCAGACCAGACAGCTAAGGAGACAGCTCGATCAAAGATGACAAAGATGTTGGTGGCAGGTCCCGCTAGGTGGGTCCCAGACAATGGAATGTTCGAGGACACATTGGAGAATGTCAGGGAAATCCAGGGTGAGGCGACTCTAGATGAATTAGCAATGTGGGAGGAGAGAACTGGTCGCTTGGATGAGGATGGGTGTTGGACTGACTTGTCAGGGAAGCAGTGATGTTTGCTGCCTAATTCATATGTGCTCCCTGTTGTTACCTTGGCCCATGGCCCGGCGCACATTAGTGCCAAAGGTATATGCAAGTTACTGGACCCAGTATAGCAGAATGATAATATCGCTAAGGCAGCCACGCACCTAGTGAAGCATTGCATCATTTGTCTGAAGCATAACCCTGGGAAAGGTACCCCTACACCCGCTGGTAACTTTGCACCGCCTTCCTTCCCTTTCGAGGTTCTCCAGATGGATTTCATCGAAATGGAACGGGTTAATAACCTAAAGTATGTGCTAGTAGTGATCTGCGCATTCAGTAAATGGATTGAGGCTTACCCCACTAAAGAGAATACAGCTATGGTGACGGCGAAGGCACTTCTAAAAGAGTACTTCCTGCACTATGGGTTGCCACGCGTGATCTGGAGTGACAACGGAAGTCACTTCAATGCAAAAGTCATTGAATTAGTGTGCACAGGTTTGCATATTAAGCAGAAGTTTCATGCAGCAAATCACCCCCAGTCACCAGGTCTGGTTGAGAAGTACAATGGTACTCTCAAACTGAAGCTAGCAAAGATTCAAGAAAGCACAGGATTGCGATGGCCAGATGCGTTACCCTTGGCTTTATTATCTACCAGAGCGACAGCGCATTCTAGAACAGGGTTGTCCCCGTATGAGGTGGTCTTCGGAAGCCCTGCTAATGTTTGGGGCGTCCCAAGACCCAAGCGCTTTTCCGAGATAGAGTACCCCCTGCTTGTAGACTATCTGTATGAATTGTCTAAAGATCTTCATTCTCTTCACCAACAGATACAAGCCACGCTGCAGCAGGTACCAGAGAAGCCCGGGCATCAAATACAGCCCGGTGATTTTGTGCTCATCCGCAACTTTCAACGGAAAAGCTGTTTGGAGCCGAGGTGGAAAGGGCCTCTCCTCATCCTTCTTGCCACCCGTACAGCGGTGAAAGTAGACGGCATAAATCACTGGATCCATGGGTCGCACGTTAAACGGATACCTCTACCGCTCCCGTACGACCTCTGAGTCAACGAAGGCATCGGTGATCAGGAGTGTGAGAAGGTGCCACGCTTCGTTCCCTTCTCTGACGCCCGGGTGAGGTGGGCGCAGACGGACGAAGAAAGTGATGCAGTTCTGTCCGAGGCGATCCCACCAGAGATAAGGGCCGCCCCGGATAACACCGTCTCTAATACACCGGAATCTGAGTCTTGAAGCCCATCTGATCCTGAGTTTCTGCCCCTTTTTGTTGATGAAACAGTGCCTGGAATAACGAAATATAACCTGAGGCCCCATAAGAAGGACGCTGCACCAGCCGAACAGTCTAGGAGTTAGGGAAGGACTTGAGCTTAGGGCGCAGGCGCTGTGCCTAAGGTGCCTGTATTAGACTGGGCGAATTACACTGGTGCACTGCCTTGGACACTGGACAGGATAGTTGAGGGTATTTGCCCAGGAGGGAGGGTGCCCTATCCTGAAAGACGAAGGATTTGTTTTGCTGCAAGGGCTGCGATTGTGCAGCTCTTCCGTGGGAGTGCTTCATAGCACCGTCGTTGATGAACAATAGGAGCCTGCCAGCGAGGCTCTAAACGGACGCTGGGTGATTTGTGCCCTCTGGTACTGTTGTTGCAATAGTGGCTCTAGCCCGTGAATTTTTCTTTCCCTTGTGACACCTATAAGTTGCCCTTGAAGTTTTCTAAATGTATCCCTTTGGTCGTCCTATCCCTGATGAGGAGCAGCCCTTTGCGGCTCCGCGTCCCGCTCCAGATGGTCCTGTTTGGTCCTCTTGGTCCACTACGAGTAAAATAGTGTTTGTTGTAATAATTTTGCTTTCTCTGCTAGTCGTATTTGGGGTGGTCTGGTACTTAGAGGAACAACATCCCGTACATGCCTTGATAGGGACCACCCCGGCTCCAGCTGAGCACTCGTTTGTTGCATTGGCCCCACATAAAGAAATACATAGACAGACTTATGTCCAAAATGCTTTTGTTCAGATGCTTCAACAGGTACACAGTACTACTAATGCCACCAATTGCTGGGTGTGCGGGCTACTTCCCTCAGTTATGCACAAAAATTATTTGCTAGTGTCATTGCCCCTGTCATATTTGGGTAGCTGTGAAGCCTGGTTTCAACTGCTCTCTATGGTATACATGCACTATCATGCTGACGCTATGAAAATGGTGCAGGCTGACTACGAAGCAGTATTGGAGTATATAGTGGTACACCAGGGATATACACTTGGAGCAGATGGCAAGAAGGGTACCCTGCACCCAGATGCTTGCATGAACGTATTTGAAGCTCACGAAAATGTCACTTTGTTACGAAATGAAATGCTAGATTTCCAAGGATTTAATGTCACTGAATACTTTAAATGTTTCCAGGAACGCAATATCACTGAGGACAAAGCTATGCCTGTCCCTGTGATCAACGCAACAGCTAGTTTCTGTGTTGAAGGAACAGGGAACATTTAGGTAGGACAGAGCCATTGTAACTAGACATACCGGTTGAACACTACTAGCAGCCCACCTTTGCTTACACCTCCGAACGTATACTTCATCTGTGGGGAACAGGCTTATACATGGCTTCCGAGAGGGTGGTCTGGCCGGTGTTATGTTTCCTTTCTCTTGCCTCCCATTTACATTGCACCGTCCAACTACCACAAGGATCATAGACTACAGCGTAGGGATCTCCAGGTACATCGAGTTAGGAGAGTTGTCAATGTAGACAATATTGATCAGACAGATACATCCTTGCAGCAATTTACTGACATAATGAAGGGCATTCTGCCATTCTGGGGTCCCATGTTCAATAGTCGTAATATTCGTCGCCTTGCTAGAGTAGTTGAGGGAGTTATTAATACTACTGCCGGTGTACTGACTAATATTACAGTCGAGCTTCAGGCTACAAGGCTCGTTTCTCTACAAAATAGGATGGTTTTAGACATCATTCTGGCTGATAGGGGTGGAGCCTGTCGCGTCATCGGCAGCAGCTGCTGTGTGTACATCCCTGATAGTGCCCCTAATGTGTACTCCGCAATACAGAAATGACACAGACTTTCTTCAAATATCCATCAGGATAATGGTTCATGGTCCCTCACAGGGTGGCTCTGGGGTCTGATGACATCATGGGGTTGGAAGATATTACTTGTCCTAATAGCCATCGCAGGAGTCATCTTTACCTGTTGCTTATGCATTAATTGCCTTCCAGCCTGTTGCACCTATTGTATGAGTAAACTTACCCCTACCCCTCCATTGCCAAGACGTGACAACAAGATTTCTGTTATGATGATGCAGGAAATTCAGGATATGATGCTCATAGATGAGGGCATCTTTGAGTATTAGGTGATTTCAATGCTCATGTGTTGCTTGTTTTTCCCTTGTAACATGAGTGACTATGCAATTTCTTCCTCCCCCTTAGAATTGTAAAGACCCTACCGGATAGCAAATAAAGCATTTAGCCACCCATGCTAAAAGGAGGGTCTGTTAGGTTTCAAATCCCCATCCCTGCAACACACTCATCTCACGTTATATTAGGTTAGCAATGTGTGGCTAAATAGATGCCATTTGTATTCACGTTATGCAACCCACTGAGTTATCCCCGTAATGCGCAGGCTTCAGTTAGCGAGTGTGACTCCATTTTGCTTTTCGTAATCCTTATTAGGCTGCTTAGACTGTGCCTGAGTTAGGCCTCATTGCTCATCTTGCTTGCCTCAGCAGAACACTGTATTTCGTTATTATTTTTCTTTCTGTCCAAGGCTGTTTCCCGACTTGCTAATGAGGAGGCCATTCTGCCCTCGCATACCTATCCAAGTGTGTAGTTCTGCTCCCACGTTAGGAGACGCTGAGACCCAGCGCAGTGGCCTTGAGTCTCTGATAACATGTACCCATCTGGCAGGTGGTAGCTCATCTCCCTGTGCCTCCTTTGTTCATGTTCGGCCCAGGCCGGTAATTTTCCATGGTGGGCGGGGTTGGAGGCTCCTGGGGAAGAATGATTACTCACTGTAGACTGTTGGGGAGTCAGTCCCTCGGCAGACATCTTAGGGTGCAGGTCATGATGGACTCCTCTGCAGAGCATTGCTAATAAAATGTAAGTTTGCATTCTCTACTGTCTGACCGACTCTTCATTCTTGGGAAGGCATAGCAGGTGGTTGTGAGAAAACCTGGGTGGCCCTAGAGGGCCACTTCCTTCAGGACCCAGACAGGTCTTGCCAAAACACCTTTCACTTCCTCAGTGGCAGTGCATTTTACTTGGACGTTGCTTTGTAATGCCTGGAATTCATTGAGTTCCTGTTAAATAGCCAAACGATCATTCATGTCAAATGGTTTTTCATCCACCACTTTGCTGCCACAATTGAGGTCGGGTACCCACTTTCTAGTCCCGAACAGGACTTCATATGGAATACGGCCCCCTCAGGGGCGTAACACAGGCCCCCGCATCCCCAGCGGTGCGGGGGGGCCCCCGAGCTGCAGAGGCCCCCCTCAGCACAGTACTCAGGCCTGAGCGCTACGGATTAAATCCGGAACAGGGGCCCCTCCGTGTACATTGCAGGGGGGGCCCTTAAACTTTTGTTACACCACTGGGCCCCGTAGGGAACTTATTGGCCTGTTGTTCAGTGCCCTCCTGACCCCATATAGGTGATTGACCCAACTGCCACCCAAGCTTAATACCCTTGCTGTTAAGGATTGCTTTAAGGCCCGGTTTTTCCTCTCCACAATCGAATTTCCCTCTGGATGATATGAAGAGGAGTACCGCAAGACCACATTCAAACTTCCAATAGCTTCTTTGTAAGCCTGTGAGCTAAATGCAAGGCCACCGTCGAAATGTAATGTGTCAACTGCGCATGTCCCTATAAAGACTTGCAAATCCTTTATAACTGTTCGGGCGTCAGCCGAGCGCTGTTGCCAAACCGACAGGAATCTAGAGCATGAAATCACTGCCACCAAGATATACTTGTAAGCCCCGTCAGATTGTAACGGGCCTCAGTGGTCCAAATAGACACATGCGAGAGGAATGTCTGAAATCAGTAATGGTGTTTGTGGTGGACGTGCTACGGTGGAACCCTTCATCTGCTGACAGATGTTGCACTTAAGGACAAATCGCTTGGTCTATTTAGTGAGACCTGGACACCAGTACGGCTGTTTTAGTAGTGAAACAGTCGCAGCGATACCTGAGTGTACTGAACCCAGACCCTTGTGTGCAGCTAGAATTAATCCTAATCTGCGATTCATGTTTGGTATTGCTCTTTCTCCCACTCTTGGAATTAAAGCATACGAAATGTTCTGCATATCTAACCTGAAGGAGAACTTGAGTGGAAAACCCTTTGGCAAGGCTGAGCTGTTGTTACGCGTAGCGTTCACAGCTATCATTATCTGTCTGTCTATTCTCGTACTAGAACGAGTGATGGAAGCAATGGCAGTTCACACTGTCGCCTTGGCGGCTTCAACAACCAGTAAATTCCCTTCAACGTGCATGCCAACACGCTGATGTCTCAATGTATGAATTACATGAGCCTGTATCAAGCCTTTTTTCAGCTCTGCCTCTTGTTCCCAAAGCAATTTATGCTTTATTGTGCAACCTTTGGAATCTCTAAATCCATTCTGGCGGCAATAGTGAAGATATTCATTCTATGACTGGACACAGTAAAACAAATCTCACACACAATGAGTGTGGGGAATTCCCGATCCGTATTTTTTAGTGCCAGTATCAGAGCTTTTAGTTCTGCCAGCTGTGCTGTGCAATCTCGTAGAGACTGCATCTGTGTATTGCTAAGACAAAACTTGCCGTCCTGCATACGTCCCTTCACAATCACACTTGCTGCGCTGTATTGCTGTTTACTTCCGACGGTAGTCTGGACAGATCCATCAGTGTAATTAATGTATTTGTACTGATCTAGAGGCATTATTTCATTCGGCAGAGATATTCTTGTTCGAACTGCAGAAACGCTTGTGTTTTTAATGTAGAATCAAATTTGTAGTCTACATCTGTTGCAGTGAGAGAATTAGCCCATTGTATCCATCGTGGATGCAGTACTTTCGCGTTTGGAAAGTTTGCTCCAGAACAGCCTCTAAGGTTGGTACAGGAGTCACGACAATTATGCGTTTCCCCTGTGCTAGTGCTCTTTCTCTCACTATTGCTGTCAGTATTTTTTGTGTGGATGCAAAACACATTTCAGCGTTTGCATACAGATGTGATTTGTATGCAATGGGCACAGTTTCGCCTTTGTTGAAGGTTAGATAAGTGTATCCTGATTGACCCGCAACTTCACAGATCACCAAATTTGTGGTGTTTACACATGTGTGCCAGTGTTTGGAAGCGATCATGCCAGCTTGTATGGAACAGAGAATTTCTGTATGTTCCTGTGTCCGATGTTGGACTGAAAAATCAGGTTTGATTAGGTGGTAGATAGGTTTTACTTTTTCTGCATAATCTAAAATGTATGTTCTGCCAAAATTTAAGAATCCTAAAATGGATTGTAAGCTTTTCCGAGTCTTTGGAGATTGGAGCAGCGCACATTTTTCTAAAAAAATGAGCTGCCAGGCTTTTTTCTTCACTTGGGAGCTCATATCCCAAAAATAGGACATTGAGGTGGGCAATTTTTGATTTTTGAAAGTTAAATTTGTAGTCCTCAGCGGGTACCCTAGAATTATGTTGTTCACCTTGTTCAAATGATCTAATAACTCATCGTCCATCAGAAAAATCTCATCTACATAGAACAATGCCTCCTCATCACAATTTTGAAGTAACTCTGATACTCTTGCTGAGATCAACCCCGGGGTATTCTTTTACCCTTGGGGCAGTCTACAAAATTGGCGCTGGGAGCCGAGCGCTGGAAATGCTGTCAAATATCTGCTTTCTGGCACTATATTTTGGCAAAAGAATCCATTTGAGATATCTAGTGTTGTTTTGTATTTCTGCTGCACATTGTTATTCATTAATGCGGCACTGTGTGCATTTTGTACTGCAAATGTCTTTGTGCATGTGTTCAAATGCCTGTAGTCTAAAACTAGACGGCATGAATTGTCGGTTACCATTACGGGAAACAAAGGATTATTCATGGAAGAGATGCAATTCTCAATCACACCTTGGTATTCAAGTTGATCTAAGATCTCCCTGACTTGTTTCTTTGCGTCATGTTTTATTGGGTACTGCATCTGTGGTGTAGGAGTAGTTTTTACTAGGATTTCATGGTGATGTGACTCAGCATCCCACCCTACATGAATACAGTATAATAATGCTGGTGCTAGCGCTACAGCCCACTCCTGTGCGTATGAATATTTTAGTGAGTCTGGAATGAGGTTGGAGAAATCTGGTAAAATTAGTTCTTCCCCCTTTGGGCACTACATGATGAACTCAGGCGGCCAATCTATTTCAGCCAAAAGGATATTGTATCCATATGTCAGGTTCTCCCAAAAGAGACCTTTCACTTTTCTGGGTATGTCCCCCCCCCTCCATTTGGAGCATAATTTCATCTAAACGATGTGGAACACTTACCCATGTATCAGGTGTTTCCACCATGATATGTTCATTCAACGCTGCTGTCACCAGAAATTCCATCAGGTTCTGGCAAGCTATTGTTACTTTTGCTGCGCTGTCTAGCATCATCAGAACCCATTCCCCGTTCAATAGTTGAGTCCTCAGTAGCCTGGGCATTTCTTATTTTAAGGCCAGCTACCTTCTTCTTTTTAAATTGAGGTTTAGATTTGGGTTTATCTTCTCGTTTGATAATGTAGTCTGAAGTGCGATGTGTGTCTCTTCGCTTGACTCGCTCTTCTGTGTTCTGTCCGTCCTTCCCTCCCGGAGTTTTTGGATGAACCCTGAAAGAAACGAGAGGAACTTGTATCAGTATCCTGATACCTGTCAGGTTTTTTAATATTATCACGGTTTCTTAGGTTGTATTTTCTAACAGAGGGCTCCTGTTGAGGAGACCCATCCCATAATCCTGATGCATTCTGCTTATTATTTTTGGATTGTTTGTTGTCCCATTTCTTTTTAGAAGAATCGGTGCTTGCTTTGAGTTATCCTTTTCAGGATTACCCATTAATTGTGGTTTCACAGGTCTACCTCCCAAATTATCTCTACCCAGCGACACATAGGTATCTTCGATAATTTTAGGTAGTTCTCACTCCTGCTGTGCAAGAGTGCATTCCCTCAGGCATTGGCGTAGAGCCACCACTGCTGCCTCCCCTTTTATGTTAGCCAACATAATTGTTGATACCTGGGCAAAATTGCCTATCAATTTCATCCCTAAGCGCAGGACAGGTTCTGCCCTTTACTCATTCTGAATTTGTTTCAATACTTCTGGTATGACTGCTTGTAAGGGGGTACCATGAGTTCTGGTATAAACGGCAGCAAAAACTGTACCCCAATTGGTACAATCCTCTATAGGGGGAGCTATTCCCATTGGCAAGCAAATTGTCAGTATTCTGTGTTTTTCTTGTGGGCCCGTGTGGGGAAACACTGCCTCAAGCGGTGCTATTTTCTGTGCTATCCAGAATGGCATTTGATCGCGTTTAGTTGGCATTCTTCCCATAATCGCATTCAGCCTTTGTGGGGTGATCTTTGTCGAAGTCCCTGTGGTTGACCAGCTTGAGCGACCCTTGAAGGATGATTTGTAAGTGTTCGTATTACAAACTCTGTAAGATTTCTGTACAGTTTCACTATCGCTCTGTAAAGTGTACGTAAGTCTGCTGCTGGCAATGTATCAATTTCTGGATGCGGTGTGTAAGCAGCTACGACTGGCCAAATCACTCCGTCTCTGCTGAGCGGACCATGTTTCACTTTTTCTGTGGTATGGGGAGGGCACCTTTAAATCAATTTATATGCTTTGGGTAAGTTAACGGAACTTCTATGTCCTCGTATGGAGAGTACTCTTTAGGTGTCTCATCTGGAAGTAAGTATGAAACACATGTGTATGTGCATCTGCAGGTGGGAATGTGACCCAAGAATAACATACCTCTGTCCTGAATGCCTTGTGAGCCTCAATCACGAAAGTAACAGTACTACCTAGTTATGAGAGACCATAATCTACTAATTTTATAGGAAGTGCATTTCTGCAATTTTCTGAAATGTTAAGAGATCCTTCAAGTTCTCCTTCCCCTGCATTTGCAGGGCCGTCTTGGACAGATGTTGCGAAAGGAATTGATAAGAAAGAGAGATAAGGTTTTGCACAGTGTAGGGAACTATAATCCTTCAAGCTTGAACAAACCTATAGCCAATACATAGATATACCTACTCAGTTGCAGTGGATTTTTCCCGCCCACTGCAGACGTCTCTGAGTAAATGTGAGTAGGGGTTTCTGAGAAAGCACAACTGAACTACTCAGATTTGACCGTTAAATTAGAACCAAACCAACGTTGGCAGCACCATGTTGTGTAGTTCCTACAAATCTATATAGGATCTGCCCGTTTAGACAACATAATCTACAGGATTGGTGTCCAGACTGATTCCAGACAGCCCCAAAGGATATGTTAGCCTTTAGACCAGCTAGCAAACAGTGCCACTATCAGCCCCCTAACCTTACCAAGGAGCAAATTGTTTCTGGCAACTATCGAACATGATAACCCTTGATCCTTCAGGGATCGTGGAAACAGTACAGTACTTTTTGCCCAGTCACTCATGCTCACTTAGTCTCAGAGAGATACACAGAATAAACGGTGGGGACGTTTTCAATAAGCATTTATTGAACCAGCATCATTCTAGTATAAAACATATTTTCTATGACAATCATTAGACAGAAACAGATGTATAAGATTGCAAGCACCAACAGAGTAAATAAAAGGTAGAATTCCTGCCATGGTGCCAAAACAATGAATATATGCAGGCATATGGACATTATGATAATCAAGCGTACTACTACGATGCAGACCCTAAGTGTACCTATGTGTACCTAGCATGTATGTGGGTGTACAGCCAAGAATCCCCCTAGGAAAGAGCCAACCCCATTACCTGATGGGAGAGAACAAAGGACCCTGTCTGGGTCTCGAGTTGGACACCCCGTAAGGGATGTCAGAACACTGCGTGCTGGAGTTTCTGAATGCAGGGACCTCAGCGTCTTGTGTCAGCATGGAAGCTTCTCCATTATCTAGTGTTCGGTATGGTTCTTTTATGCCAAAAAGATAGCCTCGGGGTTCCTTACAAAATCAATATGTTGTGAGTATGATTATGCAAATGAGCCTAGAATAATACCTGCAATTATGCAAAGTAGTGCTTTGGCCCTAGGATGAAGATGACCATGACTTTTATGCATAGTATGTTCATGCTGTGATGTACATCATGTGCAGCAGACTTTTCTAAGAATCCTCATGCATAATAAATGAGGCTAGTTTCCAAGAAACTGATCGACATTTATTCAGCACATAACTGGGTAAATGGTCAGTGCTAGAACCGCTATGCAAGGCAGGACAAATGTAGGTAAAAGGTTGTGTAGCTACCTAGGCCTAGATTGGGGTACATTGGGGTTCATTACAAGGTAACACTAAAGAAATAATAAAGTAAAAACAAAAACACTAGCACTGAAGGGATCTACCTTGTGTTCAGATGTGCTTTTTGTGAAAAAGCAAAATGCAGTCACTTAAAATGAAGTTAGCCAGACACTGAACTTAGTAAGCTAGTGGCTGAAGCAGAATGTGAATGATACAACAACAGGCCAGTGAATGAAGATAGCTGGCTGAAAGCCCCTTTAGGTAAGTATATTATACTTATGATTTTAGTAAAATCAAAGATGTTGGCTAACACAAGATCTAACAAATGCAGCAGCCCAATCTTTTATGTAGAATTCTGCCCCAATGCTGCTGAATGAGAGGGCTTGTGAACACAAAGACAGCCTATTCTTGATTCCTCCTTATGCCCCTTCATTCCATGAACCCTACTTCCCATCTTTATATCTCAGTCTTGCAGCTTCTATTTCTTCCCTAATTTCTCATTTTGCTATTGTTTTCATACGTTTCTCTTCCTCCTTCTGTTTCTTTTCTGCCTTTCTCTCTTTTGCTCCGGATCAAACTCTGATGATAAAAAATAAGTCCTTATCTCCATAAATGAGTGCCAGTACTTCTCACCTGCAACAGCAGCACAAATAAAGTACTCATTATAAGCATTTATAACTTGGTACAAAAGCTGACATAACATTTTGAAGTTTTAATGTCTGATTTCAAAATTAATATGGATTTTAACAATATATCATTGATGATTAATAAGAACATAGTAAAGGCAGAAGTTCTTTTGACATCTTTTTTAGCTGACAAGTCTTACATAGATGAGAGGAAGTCATTAAAGTTTTTTTTAGTTTGATTGGAGTAGAATAGAATTAAATATAGCAAGCGGTCCATTGAAGGGTTATAACACATTTCTTATTTGTTATACTTTGGATAACGCAAAAGTGTTTGTAAATGCAGCTGCTTCAGTCGTCTACCAAGTTAATTTGTCCTTTTTTACTATTTTGTTCAAATTTATTAGAAAAGAAGGCAGTTTCTTGAACTGATGCCTAAGCAATCAGATATTCACACAGTTAATAGGGCTTTTGAATATTTATATGTGAGTAGAAACACTTCTGTTTTAGAAGTAGATGCATCATTTATTTTGTAATTAATGAATTGGGTAAATACATCAGATTTATTATAAAAAACTGGTTAATTTTTAACATTTTACTTTGTGTTGTGTAGCTTTTTATACATATCTGTTTATAACAGAAAATACATCATGGGTAACTGGGTAATTATGAATCTGGGCCTATATTATAATCAAGGTGCTTTGGTAAAATTTACAAACCATAAGGTGGTAGGCCAAGTGGTTTATAAATGTCACCTGAACATATATATATATATATATATATATATATTCATTGAAAAAACCACAGGTTTCAGGGACGTTATAGTTAGTTGGACATTTCACTCATACAAAACCAGAGAAATTCAGCCGTTATAGTTAGTTCAGCTAACTATAACTCGCGCTCCGCAATGCACTGCTGATGACGTCACATATTACATCATTCATGACATGGTCAGTGACATCACTGATGACATCACTGATGACATCTCAAATGACATCACTGATGACATCACTGATGAAATCATCCAGTGACTGTGTGTTTCTGTAAAGTTTAAATATGTTTTATATATATGTAGGCCAAGGTGTATTGAAGAATGAGTGGGTGTATAAGTGTCTGAATGGATGATTTAGTAGGTGCGTGACTGACTGTATAAGTGAGTGATTAAATGTGTCTTACTGAATGCATGGGTTAGTGACTGATACAGACATTCACACAGTTTAGTTTGTCAGTTGGTGTGTAAGCGGTTGCATGGGTTGGTGAGTAGCTACATGAGTGTCTATATGGGTTATTGATTGGTTGCCTGAGTATTTGTATGGGTGCCTGAGTGTCTGTGTGGGTGGGTGGGGGGAGTGTGACTTTGTGCATAGATGTGTGAGTGTGTGATTCACTGGGTGTATGGGTTCAAGAATGTGTCTGTGAAGGGCTGTATGGGTGAGTGAGTGTGCGTATGGCTGTGTTGGTGAGTGAATGGATGTCTCAGGGGTATATGTGTGAGTAACTACATATGTGAAAGGCAGTATATGTGAGTGTTGGAGTATATAAATGACTATATGTGAGAGTGAGTGATTGTGAGAGTTGTTGTATGAATGAGTGTGTGCTTGTGTCAGTGATTGTATAAGAGAGTAAATATGTGTTAGTATCTGTATGAATAGGTGAGGTGGTGTGTGTATAACTGTATAGGTGAGTAAATGGGAGTGAGACTGACTAGGTGTGTGAGTAACTCTATGGGTGAGTGGCGGTGTGTGAGAGTGTCTGTATAGGTGTATGAGTGCATATGATAGTGCTGTATTGATGAGTGACTGCATGTATGAGTGACTGTATGGGTGAATGAGTGGATGTGTGTGTAGACCTAGGAATCAGTGAGTGAGTATGTAGTAACTGGTGTTGGTGTGTCTATGGTTTCGAAAATGGTAGTCTGTATTTTAGAGTGGGTGTATCAAAGGTTATATTAGGGTGTGAGGAGGGGCATCAGATTATCACAAGGATGATGTCATCAGTGATGTCATCAGTGATGCCATTTGAGATGTCATCAGTGATGCCATCAGTGTTGTCACAGACCATGTCATGAATGATGTAATATGTGACGTCATCAGCAGTGCATTGCGGGGGCGCGAGTTATAGTTAGCTGAACTAACTATAACGGCCTAATTTCTCTGGTTTTGAACGAGTGAAATGTCCAACTAACTATAACGTCCCTGAAACCTGTGGTTTTTTCAATGAATTTCTAAGGTTTTTAAATGCTAATTTCTAACTATAACGTCCCTGAAACCTATGGTTTTTTCAGTGAATTTCAAAGGTTTTTTAAATGATGTTTTGTAACTGTTATATGTTAAAAATATTTTTACATTAGTTTTTATTTGTTGTAAAAATAATGTAATGTTTTTGTTTTCTAAAATATATATATATTTATTTTTTTTGCAAAAAAGTGGAGTCGCGTACCGATCGTGTACCTACCTCGATGTGTGCGCAGATTCAAGCCGCCATATTGGTAAAGTCGTGGAGGATGTGCGTTTGATATGCGACGGGTGCGCGGTGTCCGGCCCCGCGTAACGTCACGTACGTATGAGATCGCACCGGGTGCGCGACTTCCGTAAAATATTAATATTTTAAAAGTATATATATATAACTTTAATATGTGTTTTAAATCAAGAGATTATATAAACTAATTTGAAGAAGCATATATTAGTAATTTTATTAATGGTATATTAGTGTTAAGTATATTTTTCGAACTTCGCGATCGATGCACGTGTGGTATGCGACGGATGCGCGGTGTCCGGCCCCGCGTAACGTCACGTATGTAGGTGATCGCGCCGGGTGCGCTACTCCCGTAAAATGTTTATGTTTTAAAAGTATATGTATATAACTTTAGTATGTGTTTTAAAGGAAGAGATTATCTAAAGTAATTATAAAATTAATATATTTCTATTTGGAATAAAGTTATATTATTGTTAAATACATTTTTCGTAAGTCGCGCCGGGTGCTCGCCGGGTGCGCTCCCGGTGCGCGACCCCCATGTGATTTCAAAAGAAAGCATTTAATTGGTTTACAAGATTTTGTTTCTAGAATGTGGAGGACCCCCTCCCTTTTTTTCATTCCTTTGACTGCATCCTAGGAGACAGAACTGTTGTGTTCTTTTTACTAGGCTGTATATTTTTTGGGTGTTTTTTTGCACTCAAAAATGGCTTCTTCATCTGAACCTGTGAATTTGGAAACAGAAGAAGAAGAGTTGGAGGAACCAGTGAAGAAGAGGAAGGAGTCTGTGGTATGGGCCTTCTTTACGATTCCTGAGGGGGAAAAGAAGGTGAATGTGAGGAAAGTTAGCTGGACGCTATGTCCCAGGGTCCTTTCACGTGGAAGTGAAAAAAAGAAGTATTCGTGTGGCACTTCCAGTAGGTTGAAGCACCTGCAGACACTGCATCCACGTCATCTGGCCTGCGAATAACATTGTCGCGCCCAGGAAGCACAGCAGCATGATGAGCAAACTGCTGGACCGAGCACCTCTGCAGGAAATCGTGGCCTCGACATCCGTCCCGAGTTCGCAAACTTAGAACAGCACTGCATCAAGTGCAAGACTGTAGTTTGCTACGGCGAGCAGTCTGTTGATGCTGTGGTTTCTGCCACAAGAAACCACTCTTGATAATTTTTTTATTTTTTTTGCATTTTTTCTTGCAATGATAGTTTAATTGCAAAGTTGGACAGTTTGTTTTGTTGTTTTCCCTTTTTTTTTTAAAACACCCAAAAAATTTACAAAATAGTTAAAAAAAACAAAAAAATTATAAAATTGAAAAAAGAAGAAAAAAAACGGCTCTGTTTAGAACCACCTACTCTGTTAAAAAAAGAGCAATAAGTGTATGGTAATGACTGGATGACTGCATGAGTACATATGTAGAGCTTGAGTGATTGAAAGACTGCATGGGTAGTGCCAGGGTGATTGCATGAGTGCATCAGTTGTACGTATGTGCTTGTATGAGTGTATGGATAATTTTTGTCTGATTGGACGAGTAGATGGGTAATGCCTGGGTGACTGCATAACTGCATCAGTACTACATAGGTGCTTGTATGAATGCAAGAGTAATGCCTGCATGATTGGAGCAGTGCATCGGTAGTGACAGGGTGATTGCTGGACTGCATGGATACTACCTGGGTAATTGAAGGTGTGAATGAGCAGTGTCTAGGTGGTTAGAGGATTGTATGGGAAGTGCACAGGTGATTGTAGTAGTGCATGATTAGTGTCTGGGTCATTGCATGAGTACATGGTTACTGACTGGATGATTAGAGTAGTGTAAGGAGAGTGCATGGTGAATTTATAAGTGCTTGGGTTTTGGCGGAGTGATTGGATAAGTATATGGTGCTGGGTGGGTGATTAGAAGAGTGCACAGAGAGTGACAGGGGGATTGCTGCACTGCATGGGTAGTGCTCTGGGGATTGTAGCACTGCATGAGTTAGTGCCTGGGTCATTGCATGAGTACATGGGTAGTGACTGGATGATTAGAGTACTGCAAGGAGAGTGCATGGTGAATTTATAAGTGCTTGGGTTTTAGCGGAGTGATTGGATAAGTACATGGGGCTGGGTGATTGGAGGAGTGCATAGGTAGTGACAGGGAGATGGCTGGACTACATGGGTAGTGCTCAGGGGATTGTAGCAGTGCATGAGTTAGTGCCTGGGTCATTGCATGAGTACATGTGTAGTGACTGGATTATTAGAGTACTGCAAGGAGAGTGCATGGTGATTTTATAAGTGCTTGGGTTTTGGCGGAGTGATTGGATAAGTACATGATGCTGGATGGGTGATTGGAGGAGTGCATAGGTAGTGACAGGGGGATTGCTGGAGTGCATGGGTAGTACCTGGATAATTGGAGGAGTGAATCAGTAGTGTGTAGGTGGTTAGAGGTCTGCATGGGTAGTACACAGGGGATTGTAGCAGTGCATGTGTTAGTGCCTGAGTCATTGCATGAGTACATGGGTAGTGACTGGATGATTAGAGTACTGCAAGGAGAGGCATGGTGAATTTATGAGTGCTTGGTTTTTGGCGGAGTGATTGGATAAGTACATGGGGCTGGGTGATTGGAGGAATGCATAGGTAGTGACAGGGAGATGGCTGGACTGCATGGGCAGTGCTCAGGGGATTGTAGCAGTGCATGAGTTAGTGCCTGGGTCATTGCATGAGTACATGGGTAGTGACTGGATGATTAGAGTACTGCAATGAGAGTGCATGGTGATTTTATAAGTGCTTGGGTTTTGGCGGAGTGATTGGATAAGTACATGATGCTGGATGGGTGATTGGAGGAGTGCATAGATAGTGACAGGGGGATTGCTGGAGTGCATGGGTACTACCTGGATAATTGAAGGAGTGAATCAGTAGTGTGTAGGTGGTTAGAGGTCTGCATGGGTAGTGCACAGGGGATTGTAGCAATGCATGTGTTAGTGCCTGAGTCATTGTATGAGTACATGGGTAGTGACTCGATGATTAGAGTACTGCAAGGAGAGTGCATGGTGAATTTATAAGTGCTTGGGTTTTAGCAGAGTGATTGGATAAGTACATGGGGCTGGGTGATTGGAGGAGTGCATAGGTAGTGACAGGGAGATGGCTGGACTACATGGGTAGTGCTCAGGGGATTGTAGCAGTGCATGAGTTAGTGCCTGGGTCATTGCATGAGTACATGGGTAGTGACTGGATGATTAGAGTACTGCAAGGAGAGTGCATGGTGATTATATAAGTGCTTGGGTTTTTGCGGAGTGATTGGATAAGTACATGATGCTGGATGGGAGATTGGAGGAGTGCATAGGTAGTGACAGGGGGATTGCTGGAGTGCATGGGTACTACCTGGATAATTAGAGGAGTGAATCAGTAGTGTGTAGGTGGTTAGAGGTCTGCATGGGTAGTGCACAGGGATTGTAGCAGTGCATGTGTTAGTGCCTGAGTCATTGCATGAGTACATGGGTAGTGACTGGATGATTAGAGTACTGCAAGGAGAGGCATGGTGAATTTATGAGTGCTTGGGTTTTGGCGGAGTGATTGGATAAGTACATGGGGCTGGGTGATTGGAGGAATGCATAGGTAGTGACAGGGAGATGGCTGGACTGCATGGCTAGTGCTCAGGGGATTGTAGCAGTGCATGAGTTACTGCCTGGGTCATTGCATGAGTACATGGGTAGTGACTGGATGATTAGAGTACTGCAAGGAGAGTGCATGGTGATTTAATAAGTGCTTGGGTTTTGGCAGAGTGATTGGATAAGTACATGATGCTGGATGGGTGATTGGTGGAGTGCATAGGGAGTGACAGGGGGATTGCTGGAGTGCATGGGTACTACCTGGATAGTTGGAGGAGTGAATCAGTAGTGTGTAGGTGGTTAGAGGTCTGCATGGGTAGTGCACAGAGGATTGTAGCAGTGCATGTGTTAGTGCCTGAGTCATTGCATGAGTACATGGGTAGTGACTGGATGATTAGAGTACTGCAAGGAGAGGCATGGTGAATTTATGAGTGCTTGGGTTTTGGCGGAGTGATTGGATAAGTACATGGGGCTGGGTGATTGGAGGAATGCATAGGTAGTGACAGGGAGATGGCTGGACTGCATGGGCAGTGCTCAGGGGATTGTAGCAGTGCATGAGTTAGTGCCTGGGTCATTGCATGAGTACATGGGTAGTGACTGGATGATTAGAGTACTGCAATGAGAGTGCATGGTGATTTTATAAGTGCTTGGGTTTTGGCGGAGTGATTGGATAAGTACATGATGCTGGATGGGTGATTGGAGGAGTGCATAGATAGTGACAGGGGGATTGCTGGAGTGCATGGGTACTACCTGGATAATTGGAGGAGTGAATCAGTAGTGTGTAGGTGGTTAGAGGTCTGCATGGGTAGTGCACAGGGGATTGTAGCAGTGCATGTGTTAGTGCCTGAGTCATTGTATGAGTACATGGGTAGTGACTCGATGATTAGAGTACTGCAAGGAGAGTGCATGGTGAATTTATAAGTGCTTGGGTTTTAGCGGAGTGATTGGATAAGTACATGGGGCTGGGTGATTGGAGGAGTGCATAGGTAGTGACAGGGAGATGGCTGGACTACATGGGTAGTGCTCAGGGGATTGTAGCAGTGCATGAGTTAGTGCCTGGGTCATTGCATGAGTACATGGGTAGTGACTGGATGATTAGAGTACTGCAAGGAGAGTGCATGGTGATTATATAAGTGCTTGGGTTTTGGCGGAGTGATTGGATAAGTACATGATGCTGGATGGGAGATTGGAGGAGTGCATAGGTAGTGACAGGGGGATTGCTGGAGTGCATGGGTACTACCTGGATAATTAGAGGAGTGAATCAGTAGTGTGTAGGTGGTTAGAGGTCTGCATGGGTAGTGCACAGGGGATTGTAGCAGTGCATGTGTTAGTGCCTGAGTCATTGCATGAGTACATGGGTAGTGACTGGATGATTAGAGTACTGCAAGGAGAGGCATGGTGAATTTATGAGTGCTTGGGTTTTGGCGGAGTGATTGGATAAGTACATGGGGCTGGGTGATTGGAGGAATGCATAGGTAGTGACAGGGAGATGGCTGGACTGCATGGCTAGTGCTCAGGGGATTGTAGCAGTGCATGAGTTACTGCCTGGGTCATTGCATGAGTACATGGGTAGTGACTGGATGATTAGAGTACTGCAAGGAGAGTGCATGGTGATTTAATAAGTGCTTGGGTTTTGGCAGAGTGATTGGATAAGTACATGATGCTGGATGGGTGATTGGTGGAGTGCATAGGGAGTGACAGGGGATTGCTGGAGTGCATGGGTACTACCTGGATAGTTGGAGGAGTGAATCAGTAGTGTGTAGGTGGTTAGAGGTCTGCATGGGTAGTGCACAGAGGATTGTAGCAGTGCATGTGTTAGTGCCTGAGTCATTGCATGAGTACATGGGTAGTGACTGGATGATTAGAGTACTGCAAGGAGAGTGCATGGTGAATTTATAAGTGCTTGGGTTTTGGCAGAGTGATTGGATAAGTACATGCGGCTGGGTGATTAGAGGAGTGCATAGGTAGTGACAGGGAGATGGCTGGACTGCATGGGTAGTGCACAGGGGATTGTAGCAGTGCATGTGTTAGTGCGGGAGTCATTGTATGAGTACATGGGTAGTGACTGGATGATTAGGGTACTGCAAGGAGAGGCATGGTGAATTTATGAGTGCTTGAGTTTTGGCGGAGTGATTGGATAAGGACTTGGGCTGGCTGGGTGATTGGAGCGGTGCATAGGTAGTGACAGGGAGATTGCTGGACTGCATAGGTATTGCTCAGGGGATTGTAGCAGTGCATGAGTTAGTGCCTGGGTCATTGCAAGAGTGCATGGGTAGTGATTGGATACTAACTGGGTGATTGCAGAATATGGAATCAGTCAATCATTACTCATGTAGTTTTAAAATCACAAATTCACTACCTTTGCACTCCTGTAATCGGTCAGGTACCTCTCAATAGTTCACTAAGCATACATACAACTGTATAAATAGAATCTGAACACATAGATGAGTCATTACATACTATCTAGTTAAGTAGATAAGTACAACATGCCTGCAAGGGTAATATGTGGTGGTTTACTTTTGAGCTACATCTTGACCATTCAATCTACAAATATGCGACATCATTAAACTATACCGCTCAACAGACTTAAGAAAGAAGGGTAATTAACAACACCTTTTATGAGCATTTTTAAAACCACACTTTTATTGTACATCTTCACCTTTGTATCTAAAATTATGTGGCATCATTCAACTATACCTTTGCTCAGACTACAAAAAGAAGCCTAATTAACAGCACCTTATTTCACCATTCTATCTTAAAATATATGGCATCATTTAACTTTACCTTTTGTACAAACTAATAAAAGAAACCTAATTATTAACACCTTATATGCTCATCTTTCAAACAGCACAGTTGTGCTGCATCTTTACCAAAGTATCTATAATTATGCAGTATCATTAAACTATACCTTTGTAGAGAGAACAAAAAATGAAGGCTAACAAACTACACCTTATTTGAACATCTTTCAAACTACACATTTGTACTGCATCTTCAACCAACTATCTAAAAATATGCGGCATCATTCAACTATACCTTTGTACAGACTTAAAAAACAAGCTTAAATAATAACATCAGTAATCATCTTAAAAAATACACATATTACTGTACAGACTCTTTTTTAAACAACATTCAAGTACAATGAAACTAATTCCAATATACATCTCTACATTTAATAATATATTTCAAACAACACAGTTTTAGAATAATGTCAAATCTTTTTAAATAAACCTCACAAATTTATAACTCACCTTGCAAATAAATGTGTTGAATGAAAAAATCTCACACACTCAGCCAGGATTTTCTTTTACACACAATCAATGTAATGCACCAGACTCAGCAAGGTAAAACCAGTAATGGCAAGGTTTCCCTCTCTTTCTCCATACAAATACACATAAACAACAAATAACATTGCTTCCCAGAGATTTTCAAATTGTAAAACACATTTCCATTGGTTACACATAATAACCCTTAGCAACTGACTTCTTCACCCTTTCTGCTTAATGCCAGTTTCCATAGTAACAGTTCATGGAACATTCAACTTAACTGACAGGTCACAAGTTCACCATATTTTCAAGTTCACCACACAATGTTGCAAATGCAAACAGCAGGTGTGGTTGGCTTTGCAAAACATGACCTTATCCTTTCTACTGTAGCTTTCAAACATTTTGTACTGACCAATAACAAACATGCTTTTTAAGAAAGTACCATGCACTATATTTTTCAGTGTACAATGTTCATATAAACAACCAATCAATTCTCTACTTTTTAAAAAACAGCATCTTCTCCACCATTTTACATACCTCTCATTCTACCAACTGACTACCTCAGCTACAGACATCTTTTCATTACTTCCAGACATCCCTTTAAGAGGCTTTCTGTGTGGATTATTGGGCACAGCTATGTTTTCTGGTGCAAAAGGTATGCTGAACGCAGAGGTATTGACAAAGACCTAGCTTTGCAAAATGTAGACATTAAATGGATTGGACAGAGAGGATTAAAGTGGTATCAATTAATGCCTTTGGTTACAACCTTTTTGCACCTCCAACCCCCTGACCTCATGATTGTGCACTGTGGTGGCAATGACCTAGGCACATTGACTGGGGTAGGTCTGGAAATGCTAATGAAGGACACCTTTGCAGAATTGATGTTGCTTTTCCCCAAAACTGTCTTTGTATACTCTAACATATGCCAAAGACAGAAATGGAAGTGGTCCAATCAATTTTGTCCTCAGATTGAAAAAGCTAGAAAAACTGTCAATAAAGCTGTTTCTGCTTACCTTAGAGACCATAGGATGGGCTCCATCTATAACAACAATCTTCGTTTCAATATGGATGGCATCTACAGAA
Organism: Calotriton arnoldi; assembly: GCA_963921515.1. NCBI lineage: Eukaryota > Metazoa > Chordata > Amphibia > Caudata > Salamandridae > Calotriton > Calotriton arnoldi. The sequence goes on along the minus strand of CAWUFW010015854.1, from coordinate 18,425 downwards.
GTGATGGAGCACACTTCACTGATCAAGGTAACAGAGTGTTTCTCAACAACCTGAAGCTCTGCATCCGCACTTACATGTAGCTACAACAATCTCCCAATGAAAACAAGGGCTCTTTTTAGAGCCACCCAATAACCCAACATATAACCTAGGTTTATATAAAAAAATAACTTAAATGTTTTTTTTGCAGTCGCACACCCAGCGCCACTACAAGAGCCGCGCACCCCTAACGTTCACACTAGGGGGCCACACTGGGAGCCACGCACCCCTCACGTTCACACCAGGGGGCCACGCTGAGAGCCGCGATAGGGTCGCGACTCCAAACTTTGGCGGAAAAAAAAACGCCCACTTCCATTAATTTATATTCGCCCCGGGGACCCCATCCCCCGGGGCATGCCCAAATCTAGTTATTTTTTTTTTCTTTTAAAAGAGGGGGGGACTGCGCGACCCCCCTCCCGGGCCATTTTGGGCCCCTGGGACCCCATCCCCGGGGCCTGGCCTCATGGTTGGGGACTGTGGGGGGAGCCCCAATACCCCCACGGTCCCGCCGGCTCCCCGCCTCCTGCGGGAGCCGGCATTGATTTTGAGCATGGGGAGCTGCTGACATGCAGCTCTCCTTGCCCAAAAGCAATCCTGCTTTGCTTCATTGAAGCAAGAGCAGGTTTCCCTGCTCTCGCTTCAATCAAGCAAAGCAGAGTTTGCTATGACAAGGTGGAAGCCGTGCTCCTGCTCTGTCATAGCAAAAGGCAATGTCCAGGAGTTGGGCACCCAGGGACATTGCAGGAGCTGGTCCTGGGGGGTGGCGGTCCCCAGGGCCACTATGGGCTCCTGGAGGAGGGGCCGCGCAGCCCTCCTTCCTTCATTTCTTAAGCCCCAGGGAGGTGGTGGTCCCCAGGGCTTGGGGGTCCATAACGGGCCCCCAAATTTCAATTTTTAGTGCCCCGGGGAGGTGTTGGTCCCCGGGGCTTGGGGGAGCCCCCGAGCCCACCACCCCTCATTTAATAACCCCACACTCCATTTTTTTTTTTTTCGTCCGGAGTCGCGCACCCTGCGCGACTTCTATTTTTATTTAAAAAAAACAAAAACTTGGGGCCCTGGGGGTCCTTGTGGGACCCCCAGAGCAGGGCTAGGGGGCAGGGTGTTCCTGCCCTGCCCCCTTTTCTTGTTTTTCATCTTTTTTTCCACAGTTATCTTCTGACTCGGTATCCGAGTCACAAAATGGCTGCCAACAGTTCCCGGTTTGGAGTGTTGGCAGACAATGAGAATGAAGCTCGTGCTCTGGAGGGTTCGCGAATCCACCGCGTCCCTAGATATCGAAACTTTTTCTTTTTTAAATTTCTCAGGAACTACTGAACTGATTTACACCTTTTAACAAAAAGGGATCTTTCTGAACCAAGACCTACCTTTTTGCCAAATTTGGTGTAATTCCGTTCAGCAGTTCGAGCTGTAGCTTTGTCTAAAGTTTCCTATGGAAAATAACATGGGGAAAACGTGTTTTGGGACCCCCCCTTTTTTCTCGGCCCCGCTTGACAAATCACCCCGAAACTTTCAAGACAGGAGCTGACCGGAGCGCCTCACTAGTTTTGAAAATTTCGTGAAGATTCGTCAAATGGCGCCAAAGTTATTGGCAAATCAAAAAACGCTTTTCCTATGGAAACTAGGTCCTAACTATAACTACCTACTGGCAACTGCCAGTAGGTAATATATATACATATATATATATATATATATATATATATATATATATATATATATATATATATATATATATATACATACATATATATGTGTATATATATATATATTCACTGAAAAAACCATAGGTTTCAGGGGCGTTATAGTTAGTTGGACATTTCACTCGTACAAAACCATAGAAATTCCCCGTTATAGTTAGTTCAGCTAACTATAACTCACAGCACCCACAATGCACTGCTGATGACGTCACATATTACATCACTCATGACATGGTCAGTGACATCACTCATGACATCACTGATGACATCTCAAATGACATCACTGATGACATCACTGATGACATCATCCCTGTGATAGAGTGGCAGACCTCCTCTCACCCTAATATAACCTTTGATACACACACTCAAAAATACAAACTAACATTTTCAAAACAATGGACATACCAATACCAGTTACAACACACCTATTCAGTAATTCCAAGATCTACACACACATCCACTCATTCACCAACAGTCCCTATACAGTCACTCATACATGTACTCACTCATCATATGTACTCATACACCTATACATCCTGTTACACACCACCACTCATCCATAGAGTTACTCACACACATAGTCACACATGCAAACAAAGTATCAAACATCCATTTACTTGCATATACAGTTATACACATACTACCACACTTACTTCTACAGAAACTTACACATACTTACTCTCTTAAACAATCACTTATAGAAACACCTACTTATTTGTACAGGAACTCTTCCAATCTCTCACTCTCACATATACTCACTTATATACACCAATACTCACATATACTAGTTTAAAACATATGTAGTTACTCATAAAGACACTATTGAGACAGTCATTCACTCACTAACACACCCATACACATACTCATCCACCTATACAGTCCTGCACACATGCTGTCTTCAACACATACAAACAGTGAGTCACTCTTTCATGCATCTATGCACTAAGTAATACCCCCCACCGAACCATACAGACACTCAGACACTCATACTGATACTCAAAAAACCATATAGACACTCATGTAGCTACTCACCAACCCATGCAGCCACTTATACACAAAGTGAGAGACTGATACAGATATTTTCATATTTAAACATTACTCACTAACCCATGTATTCACTAAGATACACTTAGTCAGTTATACAATCAATTTTACAAAAAAAAACATCCATTTAGACACTTATATACCCATTTATTCTTCCATCGACCTTGAGATATACATATATAAAACATATTTAATTTTCAGAAAAACACACATTCACTGGATGATGTCATCAGTGATGTCATCAGTGTTGTCATTTGAGATGTCATCAGTGATGTTATGAGTGATGTCACTGACCATGTCATGAGTGATGTAATATGTGACGTCATCAGCAGTGCATTGCGGTGTGCACGAGTTATAGTTAGCTGAACTAACTATAACGGGGAATTTCTATGGTTTTGTACGAGTGAAATGTCCAACTAACTATAACGCCCCTGAAACCTATGGTTTTTCAGTGAATTTCTAAGGTTTTTTAAATGCTAATTTCTAACTAACGTGCCTGAAACCTATGGTTTTTTCAGTGAATATATATATATTTATTATACTATGTATACATGTGAAAATGTCTCGGTCCCCTGTTTGCCTCGGTGGCACGGAAAAAATGGGTGGAACTGATGTCAGCATGCCGACGAGGTCCTCTTATGGCTCCGATGACGTCATACGGTGTCGCGAGCGGAGCCGTGCTATTATGACATCCTCGTTGACGTGGGAGAGCTAGGAAAGAATTTCCGTGGAATGATGGTGCAGGGGATATTCACCTAAGTGTTCAGGCTAGTCCTTTGGGAGCAACTGTTTATGTTGCCACTCCAGAAACCGAAACCAGTGATCCGAGGGCAGAGGCCCTGCAGATGGCACACGAGGTGGGGTGCCCAGTCCTGTGCACCGGTGGGGCAGCGAAGTGACAAGCACCACAACCCACAAAAAAGGTAACGAGGGCACTGAATAACACAGGATCTTCTCTTTGTATCTGGCAGGAACAATGAAGTTAAAATGCCCTAGTACCAAAATGTAGAATTAGTGCTACAACGGTCTTCAAGAGGACCTGCGATGCCGCTTCTGCCTCCCGTACCCTGGAGGTGGCACATGGGTCACGCGGTACGGTCATACTGCGGTGGGACGCACACTCGTTGACCTCTCATGGCAGTGCTCCACACTTCAGGGAGGACGCTTTCCATTAGCTATGTTTTCTGATGACATGTCGCGCCGGCCCCGACCAACAACAGAACTCCTTTAGATCCAAACAGACTCTTCCACTCTCTCACCGGAAGTGAAACCAGGCCACGCGTACACTTTCACAATACAACAGCCGGGAATGCACTTTTCGGTAAAAAAAACACATTCCATCCTCCTAATTAATCAAATAAACGTCTCACTGAAGAACAGGGGCCAGCTTCAATCGGTAAACAGCCGTTACAACGACTTTTTTACTTTGCGATACCATTACAACGCATGCATTACCACGCATGTGTTGTACATCACGAAGTCATTACTACGCATTTTTTTAGAACGCATGGTCATTTACCACGCATGCCTTTACAGCAAATTTTGTTGTAAAGGTATGTATGGTAAATGACCATGCGTTCTAAAAACATGTAGACGATCCATGTCGTTGTAAGGAAACAGAGGCTGTTCCGTTTCCTCACAACGATGTGCACCGCCCTCAGAGACGACGTGAAGCAGGAACCACGAGGAGAGAGGAACCACGAGGAGTGAGAGATAAGGGGATTGGGCATGGGGTGGGGGTTTCTTTCTAGGGTTTAGGGTAGTGCAGTGGTGTTTGGGTGGTGTAGGGGGTCGTGCTGGGGGTAGTGTTTTAGGGTTTAGGGTAGTGCAGGGGTGTTTGGGTAGTGTAGGGGTCGTGCTGGGGGTAGTGTTTTAGGATTTAGGGTAGTGCAGTAGTGTAGGGGGTCATGCTGGGGGTAGTGTTTTAGGGTTTAGGGTAGTGCAGTGGTGTATGGGTAGTGTAGAGGGTCGTGCTGGGGTAGTGTTTTAGGGTTTAGGGTAGTGCAGTGGTGTTTGAGTAGTGTAGGGGGTCATGCTGGTGGTAGTGTTTTAGGGTTTAGGGTAGTGCAGTGGTGTTTGTGTAGTGTAAGGGGTCATGCTGGGGGTAGTGTTTTATAGTTTAGTTTAGTGCAGTGGTGTTTAGGTAGTGTAGGGGGTTGTGCAGGGGGTAGATTTAGGGTTTAGGGTAGTGCAGTGGTGTTTGGGTAGAGTAGGGAGTCGTGCTGGGGTAGTGTTTTAGGGTTTAGGGTAGTGCAGTGGTGTTTGTGTAGTGTAGGGGGTTGTGCTGGGGTAGTGTTTTAGGGTTTATGTTAGTGCAGTGGTGTTTGGGTAGTATAAGGGGTAGTGCTGGGGTAGTGTTTTAGGGTTTAGGGTAGTGCAGTGGTGTTTGTGTAGTGTAGGGGGTAGTGCTGGGGGTAGTGTTTTAGGGTTTAGGGTAGTGCAGTGGTGTTTGAGTAGTGTAGGGGTTCATGCTGGGGGTAGTGTTTTAGGGTTTAGGGTATGGCAGTGGTGTTTGGGTAGTGTAGCGGGTCGTGCTGGGGGTCGATTTAGGGTTTAGGGTAGTGCAGTGGTGTTTGTGTTGTGAGGGGGTCATGCTGGGGGTAGTGTTTTAGGGTTTAGAGTAATGCAGTGGTGTTTGTATAGTGTAGGGGGTTTAGGGTAGTGCAGTGGTGTTTGTGTAGTGTAGGGGTCATGCTGGGGGTAGTGTTTTAGGGTTTAGGGTAGTGCAGTGGTATTTGTGTAGTGTAGGGGGTAGTGTTTTAGGGCTTAGGGTAGTGCAGTGGTGTTTGTTTAGTGTAGGGGTCATGCTGTGGGTAGTGTTTTAGGGTTTAGGGTAGTGCAGTTGTGTTTGTGTAGTGTAGGGGTCGTGTTTTAGGGTAGAGGGTAGTGCAGTGGTGTTTGGGTAGTGTAGGGGGTCATGCTGGGGTTAGTGTTTTAGGGTTTAGGGTAGTGCAGTGGTGTTTGGGTAGTGTAGGGGGTCGTGCTGGGGTAGTGTTTTAGGGTTTAGGGTAGTGCAGTGGTGTTTGTGTAGTGTGGGAGGTCATGCTGGGGGTAGATTTAGGGTTTAGTGTAGTGCAGTGGTGTATGGGTAGTGTAGGGAGTCGTGCTGGGGGTAGTGTTTTAGGGTAGTCCAGTGGTGTTTGTGTAGTGTAGGGAGTTGTGCTGGGGGTAGTGTTTTAGGGTTTAGGGTAGTGCAGTGGTGTTTGGGTAGTGAAGGGGGTCGTGCTGGGAGTAGTGTTTTAGGGTTTAGGGTAGTGCAGTTGTGTTTAGGTAGTGAAGGGGTCGTGCTGGGGGAAGTGTTTTAGAGTTTAGGGTAGTGCAGTGGTGTTTGTGTAGTGTAGGGGTCATGCTGGGGGTAGATTTAGGGTTTAGGGTAGTGCAGTGGTGTTTGTGTAGTGTAGGGGGTCGTGCTGGGGGTAGTGTTTTAGGGTTTAAGGCAGTGCAGTGGTGTTTGTGTAGTGAAGGGGTCGTGCTGGGGGTAGTGTTTTAGGGTTTAGGGTAGTGCAGTGGTGTTTGTGTAGTATAGGGGGTCATGCTGGGGGTAGTGTTTTAGGGTTTAGGGTAGTGCAATGGTGTTTGGGTAGTGTAGGGGGTAGTGCTGGGGTAGTGTTTTGGTTTACGGTAGTGCAGTGGTGTTTGTGTAGTGTAGGGGGTAGTGCTGGGGGTAGTGTTTTAGGGTTTAGGGTAGTGCAGTGGTGTTTGTGTAGTGTAGGGGGTAGTGTTTTAGGGTTTAGGGTAGTGCAGTGGTGTTTGTGTACTGTAGGGGTCGTGGTGGGTTCTAGTGTTTTAGGGTTTAGGGTAGTGTAGTGGTGTTTGTGTAGTGTAGGGGGTCGTGTTTTAGGGTTTAGGGTCGTGCAGTGGTGTTTGGGTAGTGTAGGGGGTCGTGCTGGGGGTAGTGTTTTTGAGTTTAGGGTAGTGCAGTTGTGTTTGGGTAGTGAAGGGGGTCGTGCTGGGGGTAGTGTTTTAGCGTTTAGGGTAGTGCAGTTGTGTTTAGGTAGTGAAGGGGGTCGTGCTGGGGGAAGTGTTTTAGAGTTTAGGGTAGTGCAGTGGTGTTTGTGTAGTGTAGGGGGTAATGCTGGGGGTAGATTTAGGGTTTAGGGTAGTGCAGTGGTGTTTGTGTAGTGTAGGGGGTCGTGCTGGGGGTAGTGTTTTAGGGCTTAAGGCAGTGCAGTGGTGTTTGTGTAGTGAAGGGGTCGTGCTGGGGGTAGTGTTTTAGGGTTTAGGGTAGTGCAGTGGTGTTTGTGTAGTGTAGGGGGTTGTGCTGTTGGTAGATTTAGGGTGTAGGGTAGTGCAGTGGTGTTTGGGTAGTGTAGGGAGTCGTGCTGGTGGTAGTGTTTTAGGGTTTAGGGTAGTGCAGTTATGTTTGGGTAGTGTAGGGTGTCGTGCTGGGGGTAGTGTTTTAGGGTTTAGGGTAGTGCAGTGGTGTTTGGGTAGTGGAGGGGGTAGTGTTTTAGGGTTTAGGGTAGTGCGCCCAACCAGCCACAATATCCGTGGACAAAGGGGATCCTGACTCTTTGGAACGCTCCGTCAATTGAATAATTTGGGTCAAGGGCCCTACCACGTCCAAGACCTATCAATTCCTTTCTTGGGATCCCTCATATACTTGGAAAAAAAGGTACATAGTTTCTCATCAATTTCAGGCATGTGTGCCACCTTCCCCTTCAGTGAGGGCCTGGGGCATTCTCCCCTCATCCTATTCCTGACCTCCCTTTCAAGGGGTTGATGGATTTTCCCCACCACATACTCTGCCACTTTGGCGTCAGGTGTCCACTCCGCTGACCTAGGATGGTAAATTTGGGTAGGCTCGAACATGTCCGAGTGGACCCCGTCCCCAACCGGGGACTGAGAGGAGTGGGTCTCTGGACACCAGGGACACCCCGAGTCCTTATCCTCATCGGAGGAGAAATCATCCTCCGATACACCCTCTCCCTCTAAGGGAAACCCGCCGTCGGGGTCTACAATAGTGGTGACTGTGTCGCAATTTTCTCCGGGCCCCTCCTCCTCCCGGCAGGGTGCATGTTTTAGCTGTCCGCGCACTCTTGAGGAAGGTCTCCGTAAGTTTATCAAATCCTTCCAAGTGCCCTGCGTTATGCTTAACGGCCCTTTTATTCCCCATCTGGGAGCTACTGGGACCCGCCACCACCAGATCTGGGTCACTGAACACCCCAGGGATGTTTTTCGCCAGCTTATCAACCTGATCCCTAAGAGGAGCCAGCGCCCTAGAAATAGCCAGAGAGAGGGCTTGGTCCACTGCTGGAGGGAGAAGTTGGGGGCCATTCCTCCTCCACTTCCTGGTAGGAGGAGTAAAAATGGTCTTCTGGAGAAGACATGATAGCAGAGGGTGTGAGCACAGAACAAATGCCCTTAAAATCCTTAAGGAAGCCCCCTCGCCGGTGCTCCAACAGCTGGGCTTTCCCCAAAGCTGTTATAAGAATAGACTGAGGCGCAATACCAATTACCACCACCAGGTGGCGCTGGTCACTAACGTGGCCGTGTGGGGAAATCACCGCGTAGCGGTGTCAAAATTAGGCGAGGGTTGGTCGGGAATCAAGCGGACACTAAAGGAGTGACCGGATTCCCAAACGCGCGTAAAGACCAGCGGGAGCGCTCGACGGAGCTGCCTCGCTCGGACCAGACGCGCCTGACAGGATCTCACCGCGCGCAGAGCACACAGCGGGAGAAACTGCAAGGGGGAGAACGCGCTCGGGCAAGAGCCTGCTGCGCAGGGAATATGAAACAATACCAAGGCAATAATGCTAATAACGTGCACAAGAAACCGCTATACAAAAAGCAACAACGTCAGATTAAGCCAAGAATGTAAGGAATGCACTTAACTGATGAGCAGTGAAGAAAGAGGAAGCTGAAGGGAAGTCAGGATATTATATACGATGGACTGTATAGTTGCCTTGGAGACTACCCCCCTAATGGTTCATGGGTTGTGTAGTCTTTTGTTTAATGATTGTTGAATTACGTTTTCTTTGAACTGCTATGCAAATAAAGTGAGGAAAGATATGCATAATCCTCGCCCTCCGTCCTGCCATAGAATTCATTAAACTTTATTTGATCTGATTTAGAAACATTGATCATAAAAGTGTACATAAAAACAGTAAATCCTCTTTCCTAATACAATACAGTGAGAATTAATTAAAACCAGTAGGTAAAAACGGGTGTTACAAAGCCCGGTTCAGAGCAACTTCAGGTTAACACAATCGTAAAGGTCAATGTTTCGCAAGATCAATCTCATGTACTTCGTGCAAAATACGCAATAAGGGGTCCAAGTAAGATGTAATGCTCCAATACCTGACCAGTTTGCACTATATAAAACTGCAGAAAAACTAAAAATAAAAAGTGTTTTGCACACTTCTGTCATTGGGCTATATGTGGGCTACATCTGGGTGATATTTGTGCTACATTTGGGCTCTTTTTCTCTGGTGGCCATCTTGGGAGACTTATTTGTTATGAAGTTTCCTAATTTCGTCATTTACTACAGTCTCCTCAGTAGGAAATGCTTTCAGTTTTTTACTTTGATTCCATCAAGAAGGCATTCAGATGTGTCACACATTTGCCATAAATTCAGAATGTTAGCACTCTAGTTGTTCATTAGATCACTGTAGTAAAGCTACTGCTCACCAGGGAGTTAACTGGAAGTCTACTGCTGGTATTGAAAGTGATTATTTCAGTCTGAATGTCAGAATTTTCTAATGAAATAGAAGAGGATTTGAGATCTCACTTAAAACATGCCCTAAATTTTCTTTCTGCAGCACTAACCATAATTTCTATGGCAAAATGAACCCCCTCATTTTGTTCCTTTTTAAATTAAATGTTTTAAGTGTTACCAGTTTATTCCAATCAAGATGGCTTCAGGTGTGCCATACTTTTGTCATAAGTAAGGCTGTTAGCACTCTAGTTGTTCTTTAGAACATTATGGGAAGCTGCAGTAGAACACAAAGGCATCAACTGACAGGCTGCTCCTGTTGAAATATAACAGGAAGATATTTGAGATCTCACTTAAAACATGTCCTAATTTTTCTTTCTACAGCACTAACCATAATTTCTATGGCAAAATGAACCCCCTCATTTTGTTCCTTTTTAAATTAAATGTTTTAAGTGTTACCAGTTTATTCCAATCAAGATGGCTTCAGGTGTGCCATACTTTTGTCATAAGTAAGACTGTTAGCGCTCTAGTTGTTCTTTAGAACACTCTGGGAAGCTGCAGTAGAACACAAAGGCATCAACTGACAGGCTGCTCCTGTTGAAATATAACAGGAAGATATTTGAGATCTCACTTAAAACATGTCCTAATTTTTCTTTCTTCAGCACTAACCATAATTTCTATGACAAAATGAACCCCATCATTTTGTTCCTTTTAAATTAAATGTTTTAAGTGTTACCGGTTTATTCCAATCAAGATGGCTTCAGGTGTGCCATACTTTTGTCATAAGTAAGGCTGTTAGCACTCTAGTTGTTCTTTAGAACACTCTGGGAAGCTGCAGTAGAACACAAAGGCATCAACTGACAGGCTGCTCCTGTTGAAATATAACAGGAAGATATTTGAGATCACACTTGAAACATGTCCTAATTTTTCTTTCTACAGCACTAACCATAATTTCTATGACAAAATGAACCCTATCATTTTGTTCCTTTTTAAATTAAATGTTTTAAGTGTTACCAGTTTATTCCAATCAAGATGGCTTCAGGTGTGCCATACTTTTGTCATAAGTAAGGCTGTTAGCACTCTAGTTGTTCTTTAGAACACTCTGGGAAGCTGCAGTAGAACACAAAGGAATCAACTGACAGTCTCTGCCCTTGTTGGATATACATGTTTTACTGAGAATGTCAGACTTCATTCTCACATGACTGAGAAAGATAATGTGAATTTACAGAAAATATGCTCTCATTTTAGCTTCTGGAGCACCTTCCAAAACTGTATGGGACAAGCATGTGAAAATAGTTTTCTCTCAAACATGATTCATGATATCCCAGCAGAAGGTTTTTCACAGGGTAAAATCACCTTAGAACACACCACAATTCCTGAAATTAGTATGGTACCATCAACAAATGAATTCTAATGTAACTAAAGTCTGTTATCACCCTTTATAGTTCTCCTTTTGGTAACCCTCAAAATCTTCGATTCACTACAATGCATTTCAATGGGGTACTATCATTTATATTGGTCCCAAGATGGCTGCCAGCAATTCCAGGATGAAGTGCTGACAGCCAATCAGATCTCACGATGACATGTGTGGTTAGGCTCCGCCCAGATATATATGTGTTTTTACTTTTGATTTTCTCAGGAACTACTGAACGGATTTACACTATTTAACAAAAAGGACTCTTTCTGAACCAAGGGCTACCCTTTTGCCAAATTTGGTGTAATTCCGTTCAGCAGTTCGGGCTGTAGCTTTGTCTAAAGGTTCCTATGGAAAATAACATGGGGAAAACGCGTTTTGGGACCCCCCTTTTTTCTCGGCCCCTGCTTGGCAAATCACCCCGAAACTTTCAAGACAGGGGCTGACCGGAGCTGATCACTAGTTTTGAAAATGTCACAAAGATTCGTCAACCGGCGCCAAAGATATTGGCAAATCAGAAAACGCTTTTCCTATGGAAACTAGGTCCTAACTATAACTACCTACTGGCGACCGCTAGTAGGTAATATATATATATATTGCTCCCGGAAACGCATTTCTCGAATTCCTGGAGGAATACATGGCGTTTGACCCCCCTGAACCTGTACCACGAACGGATACCGGGAGAAGCACTGAAACGGCCGAGTCGGAGGACGCGGAAGTACCGGTGGGTAACCGGGACCGAAAGATTGCAGGTAATCAGGGTGGAAGGGAGAGTGCAGTGAGTGGAGTTGGCGGGAAGATCGGAGGCCATAATTCACTCACGGAGAAAGAATATAAAGAACTTGCATTATGTCAGCCGACATCTTACGTGATAGGGAGACAGCGGCGTCTAATATGTTTTCAGACACCCTCCCATTACCGATGAACTTTCAAGACAAACACAATGGTGACAAAAGTAATGATGTCAGTAATATCAAAGAGAAATTTAAATCACTAGAAAAAAAGATGCGCAGCGAGCAGAGTAAATGTTGGGAATCGCGTTCCCTACAGCGATATATTGACGTCAACAGGATTCCGAGGGGGTTAACGGCCCCCAGCTACGAAAATCCCAATCCTGAGCTCATGAGAGAATGGGCAGCAAGTAATTTGGATTCTTCACGGTATTAATACTTATCAAATACGCGGACATTGACAGAGCACAGCTCCTTAAGGAAATAGAGGAGATTAATGATGAAATAGGCAAATGCGAAGGAACCGAGAATAAGGACAAATTAAGAAGTGAGATGATGATGAGGCTAAAGAAAGAGGAGGACAAAATCAAAGAGAGAAAAGCCTATAAATTTCAAAGAGACCGCAATGATTATGAACTGGGGCAGATTTTTACTTTTGCTAAGAAATATGATGCGATGAGGGTATCTAAATTCAGGACTGTAATAAATGATAAAACAAACAGTAAGGATAAGTCTGCAACAGGTGATACTTCCCAATCTGACAATAGTTCAGCATGTGGCAGCGAATCAGAGTCGGAGATGAGAAACCCGGGGAGTAATCAACAAAAACCTAGACCATCACCGGGGGAGGAGATTAATTTTTTATGCGACGAAAGGAGGAAGACACTCCGCCCCAGACCAGAAAGAATAAACGAAGCCGGAGTAACTACAAACGGAGGCAGAGGAGCAAGGCAAGTAAACGGCGCACAAAATTACTACAAAGAACGGGGAAGGGGCCCGTGGCAACAAAAGAAACAGAATTGAATGGGAATACAAACAAAACAATAGTTAATTTGTCCCAGGTGATACTAACAGAAAAAGAGAAAAATATCTTATGCCTGGGACTATCATATGCACCAGGTATTAACTTCGATTATGCCTCAACAAGACTTGATATATACAAATCTGTAAGGAAATTGAAACTGAGGAAGTTCCATCTACAAAGCAAGCCTCAAATAAAACCGGCAGAACTTGTCTTACTACAAACTTGACACAGTCAGATGTCCCCATACTCAATGAGTTGGCAGAGTTATGGGAATCGGAGGGAGCAGACTATGTACAATCTACAGGCCAAAGTGACAATGTGGGAAGACGTGAGATGGCCAATAGTGGCATAACAAAAGTGAAGGTATCTACACCTTTCAAACCCAAATCTACCTTCAATCCCATCACACCCCGTGACTGCATAGATATTTTTCACGATTCAGTCATAGCGCAAATTAAGAAATTGAATAAAGCCACTCAAGCGAAGCACTTTTATTACAATAAGCAGAACCAACAATATGAGGCTCTAATAAGTAAATTACGCAACAACAAGAACTTAGTAATACGAGCAAGTGACAAGGGGGGCAACATTGTACTGTGGCCGTTAGAGGATTATAAGAATGAGGCATTCTCACAGCTAAATGATAGGGAGTGCTACACTCAAGGTACAGCACAGACCATTAAAGAAGCCAACAGAGTATACAACAGTAAATTGTCAGGGTGGAAACACAAAGGCTTGATCTCGTCAGATGAATTTAATTTTTTTTTAAAAAGATAACCCGGTTATTCCATCAATGTATTTCATCCCTAAGGTACATAAGGACCCTAACAAGCCACCAGGGAGGCCTATCATATCGGCCAGGGAGGGACCATTGGAGAACACTTCTAAGTACATTGACTATTTCTTACAGGATTATGTCAAATCACTCCCTTCATTTGTACGAGATACTGGTGACTTTTTGATGAAAATCAAAGATGTGATATGGCAAGAAGATATGTGGATGCTGGCATTAGATGTAACGTCACTGTATACCAGTATCAGGCACAAAGATGGTATACGAGCTGTAGCACATTTTCTTGCTAAAAGACCCCGGAAGACAAAGAACACAATGAAATGCTATTAGAGATGTTGGAATTTTGCTTGTGTAACAATAATTTCATGTTTTTAATCTCATTTATCATCAAATCAGGGAGTAGCTATGGGGGCCAGCTTCTCTCCCAGTTATGCCTGTCTGCATATGGGCTACTGGGAGGAGTTGGTCCTCAGGGACACGTACAAGCAGATATTTGATAATAATGTCGTGATATGGCTGCGCTATATTGATGATTTATTTATCCTTTGGAAAGGCGATCAGCATCTTGCACACGATTTTGTGAACTTGTTGAATGTAAATGAACTCAATCTGCATTTTACTGTTACCATGAGTCAGACGTCTGTCACCTTCTTAGACACAGAGGTGTACATCATGGGGAAGAACATAGAAACTAAACTCTATATGAAACCAACATCTGGGAATTCTACATTACATGCAAGTAGTGCACACCCCAAGCATCTTTTGAATAGTATTCCATATGGGGAGATGCTACGCCTTAAACGGATCTGAAGTAACCAACAGGACTTGAGGGAGGCACAGGCAAACAGTAAGAAAAGGTTTCTTGAGAGAGGGTACACGGGAGATGTGATTAACAGGGCAATAGTTAAGTCCAATATACTTGAGAGAGAGGACCTCTTGAAAAAAATAAATAAATAAATAAATAAAATAAAAAAAAAAAGATCTGCAGGTGGTGAGCGGGTAGTCGGCACCACACGTGAAGCAGAAACCTAACCAAGTTAGGTTCATTATGAGATATAGCCAACAAAAGAATAGTCTCTAAAAAATCATTAATAGGAGCTGGCCTCTGGTTCTGAATGACCCTGTGATAGGACCAATTTTACCACGGAGGGTGTCTGTCACTTATAGCAGGGCACCTTCCATGCGTGATTCTTTGGTTAATACAAATCCAGAAGCCATTGAAAATACAAGCTGGCTTTTGAACAATAAGGGTTTTTTAAATGTAAAACCTGTAAGGCCTGCCAACACGGTGTCAACACCAGGACATACAAAACACCCTTTGGTGACAGGGAGAATAAGATCCAGAAGCTCCTCACATGCAAGACAGAGGGGCCGATTCCGATCTCGGTCGGAGGCGCACCCAATACCATTCGGTCGGGAAAAAAGCCATGCGAAAGCCAGTTTCCCGACCGATCCGTACAGCACACCCGAACGAGCAAGTACGATGCAGCACAACAGCAAAAATTCCGGCCGAGCCGTACTCACCCAAACCAGGTCCTGTTCTCCGACCGAGGCGAATCCGGAAACGCCGAATCGAGTCGCACGGAAGGGAAAATACAGCCCCGTCCGGCCGGACAAGTACGATGCGCTTCCCGTACGCGCGAACCCGTCGCTACGCACGGCACGTCAAAGCATCCGGGAGAGGCGCACATAAGCTCCGAATCGCGCCACAACACGATCCACGGCTACGAGACGAACACGGCACCGACGAGGACGACGCGAAGCGACGAGGACGAAGCGAAGCGACGAGGACGACGCGAAGCAACGAGAAGGATGAACGACACGAACCAACCATGAATCCCTTCGTCCCGATCATACCAATATTCTACATCTACTACCGGAACAGGCACGGACGCGTACGGCAGAAGGTAAGTCAGACACCAACCACAAAACACATACAACACGTACACGACACATCACACACATACACGGGGAATCTGAATATACTTACACCAGCAACAGCAGCACCATAGGGGCGGGATGCCCATCACCAATGCCACATATGCACACAGGGGCCTGAATGCGCGCCACCACCCCAACCCAGGGGGCTGGATGCCTACCACTACTACCACCCTTAGCCAGGGGGGCAGGATGCCTACCACTACTACCACCCTTAGCCAGGGGGCAGGATGCCTACCACTACTACCACCCTTAGCCAGGGGGCAGGATGCCCACCACTACCACCACCCTCACCCACGGGGGCAGGATGCCCACCACTACTACCACCCTTAGCCAGGGGGCAGGATGCCCACCACTACTACCACCCTCACCCACGGGGGCAGGATGCCTACCACTACTACCACCCTTAGCCAGGGGGCAGGATGCCTACCACTACTACCACCCTTAGCCAGGGGGCAGGATGCCCACCACTACTACCACCCTCACCCATGGGGGCAGGATGCCTACCACTACTACCACCCTCACCCAGGGGGCAGGATGCCCACCACTACTACCACCCTTAGCCAGGGGGGCAGGATGCCCACCACTACTACCACCCTCACCCACGGGGGCAGGATGCCTACCACTACTACCACCCTTAGCCAGGGGGCAGGATGCCCACCACTACTACCACCCTTAGCCAGGGGGCAGGATGCCCACCACTACTACCACCCTCACCCACGGGGGGCAGGATGCCTACCACTACTACCACCCTCACCCAGGGGGGCAGGATGCCTACCACTACTACCACCCTTAGCCAGGGGGCAGGATGCCCACCACTACTACCACCCTCACCCACGGGGGGCAGGATGCCTACCACTACTACCACCCTTAGCCAGGGGGCAGGATGCCCACCACTACTACCACCCTTAGCCAGGGGGCAGGATGCCCACCACTACTACCACCCTTAGCCAGGGGGCAGGATGCCCACCACTACTACCACCCTCACCCATGGGGGGCAGGATGCCTACCACTACTACCACCCTCACCCAGGGGGCAGGATGCCTACCACTACTACCACCCTTAGCCAGGGGGCAGGATGCCCACCACTACTACCACCCTCACCCACGGGGGCAGGATGCCTACCACTACTACCACCCTCACCCAGGGGGGCAGGATGCCTACCACTACTACCACCCTTAGCCAGGGGGCTGGATGCCCACCACTACTACCACCCTCACCCACGGGGGCAGGATGCCCACCACTACTACCACCCTTAGCCAGGGGGCAGGATGCCTACCACTACTACCACCCTAGCCAGGGGGCAGGATGCCCACCACTACTACCACCCTTAGCCAGGGGGCAGGATGCCCACCACTACTACCACCCTCACCCACGGGGGCAGGATGCCTACCACTACTACCACCCTTAGCCAGGGGGCAGGATGCCCACCACTACTACCACCCTTAGCCAGGGGGCAGGATGCCCACCACTACTACCACCCTCACCCACGGGGGGCAGGATGCCTACCACTACTACCACCCTCACCCAGGGGGGCAGGATGCCTACCACTACTACCACCCTTAGCCAGGGGGCAGGATGCCCACCACTACTACCACCCTCACCCACGGGGGCAGGATGCCTACCACTACTACCACCCTCACCCAGGGGGCAGGATGCCTACCACTACTACCACCCCTTAGCCAGGGGGCTGGATGCCCACCACTACTACCACCCTCACCCACGGGGGCAGGATGCCTACCACTACTACCACCCTTAGCCAGGGGGCAGGATGCCTACCACTACTACCACCCTTAGCCAGGGGGCAGGATGCCCACCACTACTACCACCCTTAGCCAGGGGGCAGGATGCCCACCACTACTACCACCCTCACCCACGGGGGGCAGGATGCCTACCACTACTACCACCCTTAGCCAGGGGGCAGGATGCCTACCACTACTACCACCCTCACCCAGGGGGGCTGGATGCCTACCACTACTACCACCCCCACTCATAGGATGGACAATGCATGACACAACAAGCACACCACAACCTAGGGAATGCAAGATTAAGACATCCCCCCACCACCATGACAAGCGTGTGTAGGCTGTGTCAAATGCCTACAACACCGAACATGACTTTCAACATACAATGTGACCCCCTAGCACATGTGCCACACATATATGTGTGTGGCACCCACAATGCAAGCAGCCCATGACCATTGTGGCAATGGGGCCTAAACCCCATCATCACAGTGACCAAAAAGGTAAGTGTGGGGTCCATAGCTGAAGCACATTTTGACCATTGTGGCAATGGGGTCTAATACCCCATCATCACAGTGACCAAAAGGCAAGTGTGGGGTCCATAGCTGAAGCACATTTTGACCATTGTGGCAATGGGGTCTAAACCCCCATCATCACAGTGACCAAAAGGCAAGTGTGGGGTCCATAGCTGAAGCACATTTTGACCATTGTGGCAATGGGGTCTACACCCTCATCATCACAGTGACCAAAAGGTAATTGTTGACAAAGAAAGAGCTGCAACTGCCAAACTGCATGGATCATTCCTGGTCACAGAACCAAAAACTCATCTGTGGCAAAGTAGTGTATGTGTCCCATTGCAACATAAATTGGGGGAGCCAAATACTGCAGTGCAAATGAAACATTCCTTTGGCCATGTGCAGACAAACAACACCCATGGGGGCTGACACCGCCAACAGTCATCAATGACACAATGACAGAAGTGACCATCAGAATGCAGAACCACATATTTGCACCAATGGGCACACAAATGCAGATACCCTGTGGAGACAGCAGATGTGAGGTGAACAGATACCATACCATGGCAGCAATGGGACACACAAACCATGATCACTGTGCTGACCGATGACCTAGGAGTCCCAGGGACAGCAGGGGAAACACACCAAACAACATACAGCCAATGGCACACCCAAGATATGCCAATGCAGTGGTGCAGATGCACAAACACAAACAGGCAGACCAACACTGTCATCATACACAGCAGGTGAGGGGGTGGGGGTGCCAGTGTCCCCAGGCAACCACACAACACATGAGGAGAGCTGAATACCAATCAAGCAATACGTAACTGAACGAAGTA